>JAJHSJ010000018.1:43790536-43995301 GCA_021015155.1 Magnolia officinalis | reverse complement strand
TATATAAAAAGAATTAGAAAACCTATGAACGGTCCTAATCAAATCTCTATTTAAGATACGAAAAAAGAGAAAACATATATCTCTACGATACAGAAAAGAAGCTATCACAATCCAATTTGTATTTTCCTTATATCATTGTTGGACCACAACTCTCTCTACCTAGATTATTTGTGATGGAATAGTTCTTCTGAGCCTGACCAGTGAGGCCTCCATGCCATCTGAAACGTTCATGTGATGTGCCTCTAGAAAACACTCATGGTCAGAAAATCTTGCATGGAAAAAAGCAAATAGGGTCACACGAAATTGTCCAATAATCCATGCCAATCTCAGGTCCTCACATCCAGATTAACGTGAATCGGATGCTCCCTATGAGCTTAGGAATTCCCGAGTCTCCTCCCCCCACCATGCACCTCGATGTGGTCAAATGGGGGAGACCGGACTCCCACTAGGTAAAATTAAACGTCGATGGGTCGGCCTTGAACTGTTGAGAAAAAAGTCTTAAATCTATTTTTTGGGTGTCGTTCGACTGGTCGTGGGTCAGCCACGACTGGTCGTAGGAGCTGGTCGACCGGTCGTAGCCCGTTTGACTCAAAGTCCAGCAGTTATGTTTTTCATGTCCGGACCGCCTTCGACCAGTCGTAGGGTTTGTTCGACAAGTCGTAGCTTCGACTAGTCGTAGCTCCTCTCTCGACTAGTCGTAGGTTATGCAGATTCATTCCGCGATTTTGCAGATTGCGGAAATCTGTGTCCTTTCGCAACTGGGATGCGGAAGGGAAGTTGCCTAAACTATAAATAGGTGTTCCTAGGATTTTTCTAGGGGATGGGAAAGTATTCTAAGGGTTTCTAAAAGGGTGTAGCAAGGGTCAGATTCGAAGTTGTTCGAATCGGGTAAGTTCTCTTCTTTTGTAATTTCTATTTTCATAGTGGAGATCTGTCGCTTTGTGCCGTGGTTTTTTCCCGAAAGGGTTTTTCACGTAAAATCTGTGTGTTCTCTTTTATGTGCTTAGTACCATTGAATTGCTATCCTTGATCTAGATCTGTGTGATTCCGGAGGCCAAAAATTCTCAACAACTGGTATCAAAGCTTGAGTTCGGTTGGGGCACAGATCTGAATCTAAGGAATTAGTAATAATGGCGAGCACTAGGTATGAGATTGAGAAGTACTTAGGGAAAAATAATTTTGAATTATGGAAGATCAAGATGATGAGTTCCTTAATCAAGCAAGGCGAAGATGGTGCTCTTGAAGAGCGAAAGTCTACTATGACTAATGGTGTTGGAATACTCTTGATAAGAAGGCATTATCATCGATCTGTTTATGTCTCACGGATAATGTTCTCTACCATGTCATGAGGGAGAAAATTGTGGCTAAGTTATGGGCAAAGTTAGAGGATGTTTATGCGAACAAATCCTCTGAAAATCACCTGCACTTGAAGCGGCAGTGGTATAACTTCAAGATATCAAAGGGTGGAGATCTGGAGGCTCACATCAGCAACTTTAATAAATTGGTTTGCAAATTGCTGGATATGGAGGAAGTAATGAAAGACGAAGAACAGGCATGTATGTTGCTGAATTCTCTCCCGGCGTCTTTTGAGACATTCAAGGACACTATGTGCAGCACGAACAAAACCCTGAGTGTCGATACCATTATCTCGGCTCTTCAAGGGAAGGCTATGAGACAACTAAACAGCGACATGGGGACGTCTTCTGATGCACTGTTTACAGTGGGTAGTAATTCTGGACAAGGTACAGGTTCTTCAGGTTCTTAATCAAAAATCCAAGGGCAAGGGCAAAGGAAAGGTAAAGTGCTAGAATTGTGGGAAGGATAGACATGTGAAGAATGATTGTGGAAATCCTAAACTGAAGAGAAAAGATTCTGAGGCTTCATATAGGGAGGCCAATGTTGTCACGTCAGATGGATCGAGTGGATGTGATGGTGATGTTTATCTGTGTCTGTGTCTTCGCTCAGACGGTCATACGATGATCGTAAGGACGAGTGGATGCTAGACATAGGGGCATCTTTTCACATGACTCCTCATCGGAGTTGGTTCGCCAGCTATAGCGAGTGTGATGGTGGACAGGTGTTTATGGGCAATGGCTTTGCCTGTAATGTTATGGTTGTTGGTACGGTGCGCATCAGGATGTTTGATGGGGTGGAGCACACCCTAAATGATGTCAGGCATGTTCCTGATCTGAAGCAGAATCTAATTTCTCTTAGTGTACTTGAGGCAAAAGGATGTAAGTACATAGGTATTGATGGTGCTCTTAAAGTATCTAAGAGAGCACAGGTAATCATGAAAGCGCAACGACTCGGTAACTTGTACAGGTTGATCGGGAGCACTTCAAAAGGTGGAGCTGCAATGGATGTAGCGGATTCCACATCTGCACGTGTGTGGTATGCTGGGCATGGTCACATGAGCTGGTAGGATGGGAAGGCTAAGATGCGCGGACAGGGATACAGATCAGGTGGAGCAGCCACCTGTGAGAAGAATCACACGGCATGATCGCAGGATATCGGCGAGGTACATCGACGACTCCAATATCGCAGGGGATTCATCTTCTATTCAGATGGCTTTAGGTGAGCCTGGTGCTGAGAAGCAAAAGGTGACTATGGGTGATGTGATGAATTCGTTGTACTAGACCGACATATGGGAGCTGGTGGAGCTTCCAGTAGGCCAGAGAACGGTTGGATGCAGGTGGATCTTCAGGAGGATACAGCATAGATACAGGGCGAGGTTGGTAGTGAAGGGTTATGCTCAGAGAGAAGGGATCAGCTTCTCAGATATATTCGCACCGACGATATAGCAGGTGTCTATTAGATCCGTGATTGGCGCTAGTTGGCCAATGTGATCATAAGCTGGAAAGATGGATGTGGAGTCTGCACTTCTGTAAGGGAAAGTGAAGAGCGGATCTACATGAAGCAACCAGAGCGGTTCGAAGTTAAAGGGGCTGAGAAAAGACTTTGCAAGAGGTCGTGGTTCGACCTGTCACCTAGGCAGTGGTTTGATTCCTTCATGACGAGTCGGGAATTGATGACATGTAGATCGCCAATTATGACATGTCTGAAATCAATGTACTGAAGACTCGGTTAAGTGGGACATTCAGGATGAAGGATCGGGAGGCTGCAAAGATGGTTCTCAGCATTGAGACTGAAGGAGGAGTAGGCTTTGGTAATCACAGGAGGAATACCTTGTGTGTAGGTATTGATCAAGGATGTGATGGGCCAGGTAAAGCCAGAGAGCGTTTCCTACGAGTCTCTCCTTCAGTTTTTCCTCAGGACATGTCTCAAAACAGATGAGGAAAAGCAGGATATCTCATGAGCCTTATTCGAATACGGTTGGCAGTGTATGTCATGGTCTGGATTAGACTGGTTATTTCACAGGCTATCAATGTTGTGAGCAAGTATCATGGCAAGCAATATTAGGTAGCGGTGAGATGGTAAGAAGAATACGTTTTTTTCTTTTGAGAAGACGGGAGCAAAGATGGTTGGGCACGTGGATTCTGATCCGACGGACATGCTCTTCTAGATCGTTCCTGTAGAGAAGTTCAAGGTCTGTGAAACTTCTATGGGTTTGGCGATGGCATAAAAGGAAAACGGAGTGTGTAAGAGAAGTTATGATGTAATGCAGAAATAGGAGAAGAGATCAAGGAGCTACACGGTTGAAGATTGAAGACTTGGTAGAGATTGTTGAGAAAAAAGTCTTAAATCTATTTTTTGGGTGTCGTTCGACTGGTCGTGGGTCAGCCACGACTGGTCGTAGAAGCTGATCGACCGGTCGTAGCCTGTTCGACTCAAAGTCCAGCGGCTATGTTTTTCATGTCCAGACCGCCTTCGACTAGTCGTAGGGTTTGTTCGACCAGTCGTAGCTTCGATTAGTCGTAGCTCCCCTTCGACTAGTCATAGGTTACGCAGATTCGTTCCGCAATTTTGCGGATTGTGAAAATCTGTGTCCTTTCGCAACTGGGATGCGGAAGGGAAGTTGCCTAAACTAAAAATAGGTGTTCCTAGGGTTTTTCTAGGGGATGGGAAAGTATTTTAAGGGTTTCCAAAAGGGTGTAGCAAGGGTTAGATTCAAGGTTGTTCGAATCGGGTAAGTTCTCTCTCTTTGTAATTTCTATTTTCATAGTGGAGATCTGCACTTTGTGCCATGGTTTTTTCCCGAAAGGGTTTTCTACGTAAAATCTGTGTGTTCTCTTGTATGTGTTTTGGTGCCATTGAATTGCTATCCTAGATCTAGATCTGTGTGATTCCGCAGGCCAAAAATCCCAACATGAACAACCTAGGGCCATGTGGAGGCGGCGACATCTGTAGGAGGGAGGATGGTAATATAATTTTCGTTTTCTCTTCTGGATATGGGCAGGGGTCCAACAATAGTGTAGAATTTTTGGCCATTCACGAGGGTCTCTCCATTTGTCTTTGCATGGGCCTGCGGCAGGTTTTGGTCGAATCGGATTCCAAATTGGCAGTGGATCTTATCAGCAGTGTCTCACAGGTGGGTTGGAAATGGTCTCACTGGCTCGCCCATATTGCTAGCTTAACCAGCTCGGTTCATTCCATTTTTCACACATTTTCCGAGAGGGCATGCAATGGCCCAGCAGATGGTCTGGCCAAGGCGGGTAGTAGGACCCAGACACATCGTATCTACACGTCCATTCAGGATCTTCCACACGATATTAGGGGAAGGGTGGCCTTAGATAAAGTGGGCATCGGGAACATTAGGAGGGTGGTCCATGTATAGTTTTTCTTATGATTGGTTGCCCATCGTCAATTTTTGGATTTATGGGCATCCCGAAGTATAGTCCCAGTAAACAGCCTTTTTCTGATATGAAATGAATCAAAGGTTTTAACTTTAAAATTAAATTTATTTTTTTTTTTCTTTTTAAAAGATGTATTTCTTCTATTCACTGTCTATTTCTCATTCAAAATTTCAAGGGTTTTGATTATCTTGTAGTGGATCTTATCGAGCCATAGTTAATCCACAAAGGGAGACAGCAGCCCAATGGTTACTACTGAACCATGGGGCTCAGTCATCAGAAATCAAAATCCGAATATGTTTGGACAGCCAACAATGGATTTTGGCGTAATAGGTTGAATGAAGATGGGCAAATTAAATTTTTATAACCATTACAGGTGCATGTGTACTGAGAGATATGTACACTTGTAAACACCTGAGGGTTAGGTGTGGCACCGTACTAATTTATTTTTCCAAAATCTCTTCTAAGTTTTGCAAATCAAAAAGGAGATTTATAACGCATGTGTGCTTCTTATTCCTTCGACAATCGAACATGAAGTCATATTTGAGATTCTCCAATTCTACTTTTGGTGGGAATTGTAATTGACATTTCTTTTCTTCCTATTAACAAGCGAGGTTTGTGCCCGGTAAGTCCAGATTCGGTCCGTGTCCATGATAGGCCAAAATCGTCCAGCTTAATCCAGCCTGCACAGTATATAGCTTGAGCCCGAACGCGAGCCTGAATGAGAGAGAAGCAAAACACTAATTTCACCTAACCTTAATTTCTTTTCTTCTCCATTTGGCTTTGTTTGGAGGAACAAAACCCTAGAAAATGTCAAAACAAAAATTCAGATTCGAAGGATTTGGCATCATACATCTGGCATCAAACAAAATCGAAGGATTCGGATTTGGAGATGAGAGAGAGAGAGAGAGAGAGAGAGAGAGAGAGAGAGTTGTTTGCATGGGCTAGTCCTGCGTCCACAGCCCCTTCTTCAACTTCAAGCCGTCATATCTACATTCAACATGGAGCTCTCACTCGTCCCATCTCTCTCTGTCTCTCTCTCACGAACACATTTACATAATTAAAAAATAAAAAAATAAAAAAATAAACTAAAATAAAATAAATTTACAATCCTAACGGACTGGGCCAAGCTAACGGGCTTTTGAAACTCAACGTCTAAAATCAGCTCGATTTTGAAACGGGCTGAATATTTATGCCCTAGCCAGGCTATCAGGCTTAATACTCCAGCTTAAGCCCGACGTCAGGTGGGCTAGTCCCGAAGGCCCGACAGGCCAAACCACCCATTGACACTCTTATCCACTAAGTTGGATGCTGCACGTACCAATTTCTTTTCGCAAACTATCTTGTAAGTTTTGCAAATCTAATGGGAGATTTGCACCACATGCGTTGAATTCTTCTCACTCCGCCGTCAATCAAACATGAGGGAATATTTGGAGTTCTCGGAATTCCACCTTTGTTGGGAGTTGTAATTTATAGGGGTGCACATTTAACCGTTAGAACCGTGTAACCGGACCGGAACCGTTGGATTGGTCCAGTTTGGTCCGGTTCCAGGGTGCTAACGGTCCGGTTTTGGTTCCCAAATTTTAAAAACCGTTGATTACGGATCGGTTCCGGTTTAGGGTCCTGTAGAACCGAACCGAACCGTTGATCTGAACCATTAACCGGACCATTGATCCGAACTGTATATTCGAACCGTAGAACCAATCCGTGACAGGGACCATGGATCCGAACCGTCAATCCGATGTATTAAAAAAATAAATAAAAAAAATAAAAAAATAAAAAAAACTAAGTTGCCTAAGTCCATGCCCTGCCCTCTCTCGTGCTGCACTCCCTGCTCCCTACCCTCTCTCTCACCGTACTCCCTGCCCTCTGCCCTCTCTCTCTCTCTCTCTCTCTCTCTCTCTCTCTCTCCTCTCGCCGTCCCAGTCCCAGACACCCGCACCCCCTAGCCCGAAGGCCGTGCGGCGCGTTTGAGCTCTCTCTCTCTCTCTCTCTCTCCTCTCTCTCTCTCTCTCTCTCTCTCTCTCTCTCTCTCTTTCTGTACGCCATTTTCTTTCTAAGTTTTCCGAACTTCTCCCCCATTTTCTTGCATTTACAATAGTAATCTTCTCTTTGTAGGGTAAATAGAACACGTGGAAAACACAAATAGGACAACTTGCTATTAAGACAAATTCAATAGTCTTTCCTCTGTCTTTCAGTATTTTGTATGAGGTATGTATAATACAATGCTTGATGGGAAGGTAGGCCTTGTTTAATTGGGTCAGCATTTTGTGATGGTGGGGCCCACATCTCAGTGTTTGAGATGCTTCATCTGGTTGGCCCTGAGATGAACTAATATCAGATCCATGCAACAATCCAAGTTGCACATGTGGGTTATATTCCGACTTCTAACCGTCCATTTGCGGGGAAAGAATTCAGATGTCTGCAATTGTCTGATTGCTTTTTGTACAACATGGAAACCATTGTGGGGCCAACTTGATGAATTGTCTGGGTAATGAAAGGTGGAACCCACTTGCTTGGAGTGTTGTTGGAATTATATTTGAAAATATCTGTTTTCAAAAAATAAGAGGGTGGGACAATGGAGCATTTGATCACCAGTTGCTAGCATACATGAGATGTATTTAGTTGTTATACTGGGAAAACTAAATACATCCCATGATCTGATTACCTATAAGATTAAGTGATTTCTCAGACAGTTATACTCTTGATCTTGGAGATAGATTACCATCAACCAACCCAAAATAGTTACATCCGTTATAATATTTCTTGAGATCTTGATATGAATCAAAGTAGCAAACAATCTATCCTTACCATCAATTTCATGTCTACAGATGATCTAAAGGGCAAGATCAGGTGCATGGCTGCTTCACAACCTTGACTATGCCAACCAGTAACATGACTATGCAACTACGCCTAATCGTTCCTAGGGTTTATGCCACGTGGTAATCTTCTGTTGATTTTTTGTTTTGTTTTGTTTTTTTTTTATTTTTTATTTTTTATTTTTGTTTATTTTTGTTTTTTTTTCAAATCAACTAATTGGGTTGGATTTTTAAAAGCCCGAAACCGTGGATCCGATCCTGGACCGAACCATTCTTCACGGTCCTGTTCTGGTTCGGTTCTAGGGTGCTAATTGTCTGGTTTGGTTCCAATATTTGCAGAACCGTTAGGAACAGTTCAGTTCCGGTTTCACCCCAAAACCGGACCGAACGGACCCTTGTGCACCCATAGTAATTTACATTTCTTTCTTCTTACCACATGTAGGAGTGGATTAGGTGCGCCCCGGCCTGCCTCAATCAGACAGTGCAGTCCTGAACATGGGGCCCACCTTGATGAATGTATTGTATATCCACGGCATTCATCCATTTTTCCAATTCGTTTTATGAAATGAATCCAAAATTGATGTAGATCCATATCTCAGGTGGACCACATCATGTTAAATAGTGGCGATTGACTATTAAAAACTTCTTGTGAGCCACAAAACTTTTGTATTAAGATGATCTTTGTTTTTCCATTCATTCAGTTCTTTGTGACATTATCAACAAGTTGGATGGAAAATAAACATTAGGGTGGACATTAAGGTGGGCCCAAAGAAGTTTTTAAATCACCATTGTTTCCTATAGTGTGGTCCATTTGAGATCTTTATAGGCTTAATTTTTGGGCTCATGCTCTAAGACAATCTGGAAAAACGGATGGACAGAGTGGATATACAGTAAATGCATCAAGGTGGGCCTCGCTGTCAGGATGCACCGTGTTAGGTGAGGCCAGGCCCGCTTTGAATACTATAGTTAAAATTCTTCAAGACCAAGAAATCCTGGTCAGAGATTTAGTCCTTGACCTTTGGAAGCTTCCAGGGATCATGAATGGAGCATATCACGTACAGAGAGACTCGACATCGCTCGTTGAAACGAATGGGACCCAGTTGATGAGGAAATGATCATGGGTTAGCACATTCACCACATATGAATATGAGTGGATGGTGGTCCACTATAGCATGTTGGTCAATAGTTTGTGACGTGGATTTTTATTGTGTGATTGGACGGTCCATTTTAGCTCACCGCATTATGCAAATTGTAGTCCGTGGCCCTCCAAATGTATGTGGGTCCCGCTCTACCTGCCCTTGATCTCGGGTCTATGTTGGGCTAGGCCAATCCCTCCCTAGCCTCAACTGTCGTATAGACTTTTAAGGCATGTGATTCCGTACATGTGAGCCTATGGTTCACTGATCCAGACCGTTGATGTGATGGGCCAGATCTTGCATGGGGATGCGTTTAAAAACCCCCGAATAGAAGGTTCTAAACCATTGATCTTTTCCCGTTCTGTTAAATGTGGACTGTTATTGTATTTTCATTCGTTCGCATCCGTCCATTTGTCGGTCACCAGTTAAAAAGGTTAGGATGCTCTTATCTCCAAGATCTTTCGTGCATTACCAATCAATAGCAGGCCAAATCATATCAACGGTCTTGATTATTGAACCATGGGCTCCACATAGATCAGAATCACATTCTCTCCATTGATTAGCCTCTCTGATGAGTGATGAACAGAGGCCAGAATTCTTTTATTCCAGTAAATAAACTATTGGTGGTCGCCATTACGTAAAAAGGAATGCTATTATGCAGTGCACACTGTATAAAACTCCTGTACAGCACACTTCTCAAGGTACACGTGGCAAACATGTGGTCATTGCAACTGTTGCTATGGTGGGCCATCACCTGGATGGGCCAGATTCCAAAAATTAAGTGGAGCACACCGCCGTGGCAATCCAACCACTGACCTGCAAAAGGAACAATTAGATCAGCGGTCCAAATTGAACAATTAAAATTCACAACAGATGGATGTTCATAGCTATCCAACCATTTATATTTTTGGCCCATAGTCCATCCACGTGGTGGGCCACCATATCAACCATCCTGATCTGCAGATGTTTGCCATGGGCACTCCGAGGAATTCCATAGTGCTTTTCTGCTGCGCAACTAGCGTACCATCATGCCTCTCTTCTAGAAGCTTTTTTTTTTTTTTTCAAAATTAACCCTTTTTTCATTACTGCAAGCTGTTTACATTTCCTGTACACCCAGGGCTGGCAGAAACAAAAAATCTACCTGCCGGACCCTGCAGAAGAAAATAAAACTGCATAAAAACGATCACAAAGAGGGTAGCAGCAAAACGGGCTAGCTCCTGAATCTCTTCTAGAAGCTTGGGAACTAGAAAGTTTGAATACTAGAAGTCTAGAAATCTGTATCAACCGTATATTACTGGTGACCAACCAATAATAATAAGGGCAGTACTTCCATGACCGTTGAACATCGCACCAAGTTATTTTAATAGTGTATTATTACTTTTTTTCTATACCATGATGAAGATATGATATTTTTATTCAACATTTTGAAGTGGGGACCGGAATCGTAACTTAGTGGGACCGACATGAAAGGCTTGAAAATGGCTTAGTTGGGCCACACGACGCCACGGACTGTATCAATATGAGTTTGTGTGCCTACAGAAAAACAACGTGGAGACACGATCGTGAGTTTGCCACAATTAAGTACAGATTTTTACCATAAAATTCCTCCCAAAATTTGATTTTACTAAATAATGCCTCGTTTTTTTAGTGAAGAAATTACTGCAATCGCATTGCCCACTGTATATATTTTTTCCATGGAAAGTGAAATTTGAAAACTCATTGTCCGCATGAAATTTGTATGATACCAACCCATCTATTTATGCAATCCTTTATGATGCTCAAAATGATTATTATTATTATTTTTTTTAATGATCTATCTAAATATAAGGTGAGTTACATCATAAAAAGTAATATACACCACTTGAAAATTATCATAATTCACGTGCAGCTGTCTTGTAATTTGATTAGAGATATTTTTAGTTAGTGTGGTTATCAGTTTTGATTGCAGGTGCTAGGGCATTAGATGTATGCAACATCTAAGCCATCAATCAAGTAGGTATGATCTTGATGTAGGACATGGCACGAGTAGATTCCTAGCATGGTTGGACCAAAAGAATGTCAAACGAAAGCGGACATAGTCCATCGGATCCAAGCCCAATCCTATGTAGGGCATGACATTATTTGACCCCAAAAGGGTCTGGTTGGAAGAAATTCAATCCGGATAGTGAGAAAATGCCGTCTGAAGTGCAAACCTCAATTGGCCATAACTTTTGATCCAGGTATTGTTACAGAACTCACAACATATCAATCTTTAATGTTACAGATCATCTAGGTCAACTAACCCACAATGTGTGTTGCATATGTCCTTTTCGCGAGAAAATGTATGCTTTCTTCCCAAAATGAGATTTTAGAGGAAAAATAAAATACTATTATTAGTAATTCTGATTTTTGTTGTATTTATTTATTTTTAGAGCTTTAGATTTTTATCTTTTTAGAAATTACTTGTAATCCAGCTAGGACTTTTCTCGTATAGTTTATTTAGACTTTTTATTTTTGACAAATTAAGCTTTAAATGAGTTTTACTATTTTGGGTAACTTCTATTAGAGTTAGAATTTTGATATTTTTTTGTAATTACGAATTTTGGTTTATTTTTCTATATTACACATTATATCAATTAAAAATATTTTGAATTTTCCTTATTTCTTGTGGATTCAAGGTTTTACACACTTGAGGTAGACGATGATCTTCCTCAATATCTCTTCACGCTCACCCCTACATCAGTTAGTATTAGAGTGAGTCTTTTCCTTGGTTTGATGGCATCTAACGATGGTATGGGCAATAATCTCATTGGCAATTCTCCGGGGATCAATTCTATATCGGTGATGCTTAAAACTTTCTAGTAGGAGAATCGGCAAGCCATGCACGGACAATAACAACTATCGACCGCATGACGCGTGCCTTAAGGAAAATCCATGTTTGTAATAATGAGTAACATAATATTGGCGATGGAGCTCGCAGTCATCATGTTCATGGTGTGACACTGGTGATGAATCACAAGCCACTACTAGATAATGAGGAATCGTAGGCTACCACTCTGTTTGAGAGGAAGCCATTGTATATTCCAAAAGGTGAAGGTAAATTAACAGTGGCACAATATCTTTCAAACGAGGTACACTATAAACCAAAAAGTCTATAATATGATCATCGATGTCAAGAGTAGCGAGAATCTTGTGTCGAAAAAAATTGTAGAAAACTATAATTGAAGACTAAAAAGTATCACTCTTAGTATATGATTGGATGAATCAAGAAGGTCAAAAAAACAAAGGTAACGGAACAATATCGTATTCCATTCTCCATTGATAAATATTATAAGGACGAAGTAATGTATGACATAGTCGACATGGAAGCATGTAACATGTTACTTGGTCGATCATGACAATATAATGTCGATACTATGCATAAAGGCTGGAATAATATATTTATAATTATTAAAGATGAAAGAAAGATTATTCGCGCCCCTATAAGCACGAAGAACCAATCCAAGACTTCTAAAGTGGAGGGTGGTCTCTCGTAACTATGTTAGATTTCATCAAAAAATCTGAGGAGACGGGAGAGATCAATGCTTAAGTTAAAAAGAGAAAACAAGTAGAAACTACAAACATTTCAGAGATCATCAAAGAATTTGAGCAGACGGTGGAGATCAATGCATTAGTTGAAAAGGAAAAATAAATAAATGCCACAAATATTCTACAGAAGTTGAAGTCAGTATTGTAGGAATTCAAGACAATTATGCCCAATGAACTTCTTTATGGGTTGCCCTCCATGAGGGATATACAATATACACATTGATAATTTTTCAAGGGCAAATCTGCCTAATCACACACATTATTAGAGCAGTTTGAAAGAATGTGAGATCTTATAAGGACAAGTGGAAAACTTATCCATAAGGGTCTAATGGAGGATAGCATGAGTTTGTGTGTTGTCCTAACCTCGTTGACGCCCAAAACATTACATGAGACTAGTACAAAGGAAGAGGCTGATAAACATTGTCACCAAAAACATGAGACTAGTACAAAGGAAGAGGCTAATAAACATTGTCACCAGAAGGTGTTTGAAGTGGGTGATAATGTACTAGTTCACCTGCATAAGAAGAAGTTTCCAACTAGGACATATAAAAAGCAAAGGAATAAGAAAATCAATGCTTATGTTATTGATCCTCCCAAGGGCATAGAGATGTCATGGACTTTCATTATGGTAAATTTGTATAAGTATCATAAGACAAGTTCATTGGATAACTTGAGGACAAGTTTTTTTCCAAGTGGAGGGGTTTGATATAGGACATGTTATAGGTAATTCTTAGCATGGATGGATCAAAAGAATGACAAACAAAAATGAAATTAGTACGTCAGATCCAGGCACGGTCCTACATAAGGCATGATGTAATTGGGCCCGTGCACATCCAGTTCGAAGAAATTTATCTAGATAGGAAGAAATTATCGTTTGTAGTGCAAACTGTATATCAACCATTGATTAGGAGTATATCAAGTTTTCTCTGAAAAATCATCCATCTTACACTAATAATTGATATATAAAAAAAATAGAATGGGGGTTTTCCACCAAAAGATCTAGCATCCAAGTCCAACAACATAGGACAATGATTAAAATGACTTAGATGAAGGTAGGAGGCTTTGTAGTTGTTTGCACAATTTAATCAAACACAAGGCCACACGTGTTGACAAGGGCCTATATTCGGTTAGCGTGTGCCATTAGGATGGTACAAGTGTGTCAGAGTCGTACTCGACTCAAGTTTGATTGAACGCTGGTGCCCCCCACATTAAGATAAACCAAATAAGAATGAACTCGTGGGATTGGTCGCCCTCTTAACCACCGACAATTGTAACGATTAGGCGATTTTAGAAGGATATGGGTTACTCATTCTAAATTGATTCTTTACGCCACGCATTCATGAATCTTATTTCACCAATGATAACAGGCATTGTATTTCTCAATAGAACAAAGATGGACCAAGGATTTAAAACTAAAGGCTAAAAATGTTGAGATTTTATTGATTTGTATATGGAGTTCAATACAATCGATAGATAAACAAACTAAGTAGAGAAATAAATGAAAGATAAATATATGTGATCACCTTATATACAAGCAATCAAGGGGGATTGGTCAACAGGGATGTGACCGATATGTGATCTTCCAAGTAAGGACTCGATTGATCGAGGATCCAACAATGGTAGATTGTAGATATTTATAATACTCTAAGCATACTACATCGATAGCGTTGGATAGTAGTGATTTAAAGCTAACCTAAACCTCGGATGTTCTGCAACTTGGTTGGACAAAAGTGGAGGAACTAAAAACAAAGATAAAAGCAATGTTACTTTGTGTAAATTGATTGTGTTTGACATGGGCCTAGAGCTCTTCACTGCATGCTCCTTTTATAGCTTTGGTGGAGGGAAAAACCCTTGTGGGGTTTCCTTGCTAGTCCATGATCCTTAATAGTTACAGTGTGTAGTTGTTCTCTAATTATCTTAGTCTGGCCAAAGAGATCTATGGAAGTCATAAATCATTTTAAAATCTCTTACCAACATGACCGTGGAGATCCGTGGATCTTACAAGATCAGTCTCACTATACCCGGATCGATAATGGTGTCCTTGGTTCCCTCCGCTCTAATAATGATCCACTTCTTCAATATTCGTAATCACACGAGAGCACAAATCGTCTCTGGGAGGATCTCTCATTTCGGAAGGATTGTGTGAGATGGCATTGTCAAGCATATCCAGATTATGATAAGATTCATGTCTCAGCGGTTCATTTATAGCATTGTCGAGCACGCTACCTCGGTTACCCGTGCCACACGTATTAGGGTTACATGTCATTCACGTGGCATCTTATTTGCAGATGTGCGTATAGCGCCGCGTCATTCTACTCTTGGCAAGTGATGTGTCTCCGAATGAGGTGGGGTAAAAGATATTTTTGAGGCGCGAGTAAGATTTTGTTTATCATTAGTGTCAACACATGACGACATCTCATTGGTTCAAGTGTATGTGCCAAAAATGGGTGTAAATAGTTAGTTCCAAAGGAGTCAATGTAGACAGATTTAGCGAGGAGCCTATCAAGCTTACACTTAATCATTTAGGTTTCCAAGCTAGAATTAGACCATGAAATAGAGTTGCACACGAGCCAAGCTAGCTCGAAAAGCTCACTTGGCTTGGCTCGATCTAGCTTGGTTTGACTCTGCTTAAACGGTGAATCGAGGTGAGCCAAGCTTCATATGACTTAGCTCGTTTTGAAAACAAGCCGAGATTAAGCAAAGTGAAGCTTGACTAGACCCGACTCAAAGTCAACTTTGCTTAAAGCTCGAGCTCGGCTCGACTCAACTCGACTCGAATATTTATATATATATATATATATATATATATATATATATATATATATATATAGATATATATATAATATATATTATATATTATATAACCCTACCCTACCTTGCCTATTCGTCTCTTTCTTACATTTGCTTTCCTTACCTAACCCACCATACCTGCGCTCTCTCTCTCTCTCTCTCTCTCTCTCTCTCTCTCAATAACAAAGTACAACTATCTAAACCTACTCTTCGATTTTTTATTTTTTTATGTACTTATTTAAAGATAGAAAAACATCAAATACCAAAAAGTGAAATTTTGGGTTTTGAATCTTTGATTTGTGGGTCAGGTTGGCTCAGGTTGAGGCTGGGTTGGGGCTGGGTTCAGTCGGGTGAGGTTGGGTTGGGTTGGGAGCCGGCTCGCCTTGAATCGAGGTAAGCTCACCTCAAAAGGTTTGACAAACAAGCCAAGGTCTAATGGTAAGCTCGAGAGCGAGCTTGAGGAGAGCAGGGACGAGTCAAGAAGCCCACCTCAACTCAACTCAGCTTGATGTACAGCCCTATTCATGAATCCAATATTCATGCCCAGCAGGATCTGACCCATGTTGTGGCAAATCAGATCCAAAGGCCAGTCCATGGTTCCCATTGTAAAAGCCATGAATCTTCGCGAGGACGAGCAAGCCTATTCGTAAGGAAATCTGATTCTTCGTCATGAACCTGGTAGTCAGGTTTTATCTCTTTATAGGCACCGGGCGTAGCAGGAATAGAAACGTGGCTCAGCCTTTCATCTGGGCCTAGAATTGCACATACTGGGCCAACAGATGGGCCAGCAAAACTCATTCCAGCCATAGAAAAGGCCAAGGCCACCCCAGCAGGTGATCCAGCAATGACGCAACCAATGGGTGAGCCCATACTAATTGCAAGCCCAGTCGTTGGCCCAAGAGCAAGACCCACGCCAACACTAGGTCCAGTGATAGATCCAGTTAGACTTGGGCCCGGAGCCATGTAACGGATCCATCAGGAGCTGAGGGGCAGGTCCAGACCTAGCAAGGAGCCCCTGATCCATCTCTGCATTCCCAGCTGCTGGGCTCGAAAACAAGGACGCCAGCCCACTCCAATGGCTATAGTCCCTACGTATCATACAGCGATACATCAAGATGTATTCTAGAAAACCTCCTCCGAGTAAAACAATTTTTGATGCATGAGCCCAAAAATAAAGCAGATCCAAACATTAGGTGAACCACACCACATGAAACAGTAGTGATGGACCATTAAAAGCTTTTTTATGGGCATCAAAAGTTTTGGATCAAGCTGATACCTGTACTTTCCCTTCTTCCAAGTCATTGTGACCTTATCAACTGGTTGGATGGAAATTAAATATTACGGTTGGCCCACAAAAGTTTTTTTTGGCTCATGCCCTAAAATAAATTAGAATTACAGATCGACGGCAAAGATATACTACACATACATCGAGGTAAGCCCACTATCTTAGAAACCTGCCGAGAAAGTCAAAGGAGTTGGTAGTGACGCATCCAGTACACAGATCTTCGTACTGGTTGGTTCTATTGACCCCACGATAATGTAAATGTTTTAAATTCCCATCCATATTTTCAAATCATTTTAACTCATGAGACAAAAACTGAGGCAGATCTAAATTTCAGGTGGATCATGCCATATGAAACAGTGGTGATTGAACACCCACCGTTACAAACTTTCTAAAGCCCACTATAATGTTTATTTGTCATCTAACTTGTTGATAAAGTCACAGATTGGATGGAGAAAAAAATATATTAGCTTGATTAAAAAATGCTGAGACCCTAAGAAGTTTTTAATGATGAGTCTTCGATCACCACTGTTTCCCATTGTATAGTCCACCTAAAATATGTATCTGCCTCATTTTTGGGTTAATAACCTAAAATGAACCGGATGGCATAGATAAGGGGCATGGATAAAACATAAGCATCAATGTAAGGCCCACAATACCAACCTTGGTATTGGAAGGGGTCACTACGGAATCTGTCCAAAGTGAAACGGGTCTGGTCTAAACCGGTCCACCATCCCAATCAGTCGTTACAAAACAATAGAATAAAATTATATTTTCTCATATTTTGTCATTTTTATCTGAATAAAACCAAAAGGATTTCTCTTTTCATTGCTCTCCCTCCTTTTTCCCTCAAATTTTCGAGGCAGAGGCTTGGAATTTTAAAAACATTTAGACTTAAGATCTACCGGAACGGTGATGGCCTACCAAATAGTGGAGATTCATCCACTCTACACATTGCCATTTCTATTGTAATATGGACCATCCAAATTATAAACCCTTCTAATGGTCGGCTGTAAATAAATGGTTAAGAAAAAAAAAAAAAATAGAGCGCAGTGCATATCTATTTTTCTACAACTCTAATTAAGGTAATTCAAAAGCTATATTGAAGATTGATGAGTTTAGTTTTATATAAAAATA
Organism: Magnolia officinalis; assembly: GCA_021015155.1. Lineage (NCBI taxonomy): Eukaryota > Viridiplantae > Streptophyta > Magnoliopsida > Magnoliales > Magnoliaceae > Magnolia > Magnolia officinalis. Next base: position 43,977,819 of record JAJHSJ010000018.1, on the reverse strand, counting down.
AATAAATAAATAAAAACAAGATTTAAAGAAGGTTACTTTTAGGGATATTTAGAAATTATACCAAAAATCTTAGTTTTTGGCAGCTGGTACTTCTGAAATTTTTAATATAAAACTCAAAATGTAACGAAATTTGAAGGAGCTAAATTAAACTTAATGATGAACTACCATAAAAATTATAAATATAATATAGTAATTGAAAAATACTAAAAACATTACCAACAATAGACCTATTGAAACTGAAAATTTCCGCAACATCATGTTGCCGATGGACAGCACATATCTTTTTCATCTAAGGATTTTTATATTTAGTGTCTTCTTAAGAATTTTTTCTAATAATGCTAGAAATCATCTTATATAATTAAATTAGAATTTTTTTTATTTTTAGTATATTTTACTAATTCGAATAATTTCTAGTATAGTTGAATTAGGGTCCTTGATTAAGGTGTTTAGATACGAATCAACATTTTCGCTAATTGCAAATAAGTCACACTATGAATTTATCTAATCCAAACCCTAATCATCGTGCATGAGAAATCTCGTTACCCAATTCATCCCGGAAATGTCCTGATTATCCAAATAAGATCTAGACCATTCATTAGTGGGTCACTAAACCTGAGGCTATAGAAAGACGATCATCTTAGTTGGCTTAACGTCCATTGCGGGTGGCGAATCAAGAAAATGCCCAGAACTGCTCAACTTGGGCCAAGGGTCGAGTGCTTGGGATACACGAATGCCCTAAGAAGAAGCCTAAAATTTAAGTGAATTGGGCTCTCTACTCTTTCATGAAGTTACAACTTTTCGACCGTTGGATTTCAATCAAACTCAATGTGCGAGTTAAGGATATTTTTTCACACATAACCGTATAACCGCGCCCCCAATCGATCACTGACAATCGTCAATCGTAAGTGGGGCTCCCACGGCTAATCAAAGCGTCCAATTGCCGCTCGGTTGTTGAAAAGGCCTAGCTATATGTCCTAGAGGGGGGGTGAATAGGACTATGCCAAATTTTAAAATGATACTAGCGGAATTAAACAATAAGATAGCCTTATAAACAATTAAATGAAAAATAGTACTTTAAATAAATCACAATACGGAAATGTAAAGCAACCTCAATATTTTAGTATTGAGAGCCTGATATAAATGATGTTCTAAAGACAACCTTGCACCATAAAAACCAAGGGTTTATGGCAGGACAACCTTACTAGAATGATATAAGTATCAATATCTCAAACTGAAAAGGAATAAAGGAAATAGCAAGAATTGAAATTATAAACTATTACAACATTCTCACAATGCTTGAAATGTAAATATTACAACATTCACATCCACACATACATTCCACAGCTTTGAATGATAAAAGATAGAAATTAAACAAATATTCAAACCACAAGACAAAGAATTATAGTGGTTCGCCTGTGTGTTCACCAACTATTAAACAACAGCCACACAGCTTGCTACTCCACTCATAATATCCTCACACAGGGGATATCAGCGTTCACTATGAAAATAGGTTTCTTGAGTTCACCTAAAACCTTCACAATTGTGTCTTTCAAATGGGCTTACACAATTCAAAATTTTCACTTTCTAAGTTTTCTGGCTCTCATCAGATAACCAACACAATGAGATTTTTCCGGCTCAATCTCAAAAGAAACCAAAAGCAAAGGAAATTTACACAAATGTAAAATACCTAGATTTCACCTTTTGTAGCAACCCGGAAGAACCAATCGGAGTAGAAGTTCGAATATAGAAGTTCAATTGTCCAATACTCACTTTGAAATGGTTCTAGGTTCTAATTGATTTTAAATTAAACCAGTTGGGCTAGCTCTATTTTATTTTGATTCCAAGAAGAAGGAATACAGCAATTCCTCTATTCAATTCAGATTGGAATATATAAACAAAATCAAATTGACAAAGCTAACAAAAGAAAATATTAAATATGCACGGCGTAGCTTAAAAAATAACACTAACTTAGCTCAGAGTGATGCCTTGATTTTACTTGAATTGGAATTGAGAAACTCTGAAATTCGTGTTCTATTTATAGAAGCACAAATCGCATCTATGACTAGTCAAGTGGCCACCACGACTGGTCGTAGGTCGAACTGCATTTTGAAATTTTAAGCACGATCGGATAAAATCGTTCCACAACTGGTCGTAGGGTGTCCACGACTAGTCATGACCAACCCACAACTAGTCGTGAGGAACCAAGAATGGTTGCTGGAGTTTGAGTCATAGCTGCAGGACTAGTCGTGAATGAGTCGGTACTGTTCCTACGACTGGTCGAGTAGACTCCAGGACTGGTCGAGCAGACTCGTGGCTATAGTCCTCTGTGGCCCCAACCCAGCACACTACCAATCCGAGTCCTTCCTCTATGGCCCCAACCCTTCCGTTGGAGACTGTAAACCGTGAGTAGAGAGAAGGTTAAGATTGGATAGTGACGCAGGGACGAACGTGATGAGGTCGATCATCGTCTTCTTCAAGGATAACTACTCTGAATCCAAAGAGCTTGCCTGGAGCTTACCTGGACTCCTCACATAGACTTCTCGTACCTCTAAGGAAAAAAACAATAAAAAATAGAAATAAATTATAGAAAATTCGTAAATTGATTAATGATTGTCTAATCTCTATGTCCCTGTTACACCATTAATATAGGGGAAAAAAAACTAAAATTCGTAATTACCAAATATAGCAAAATTCTAACTTTAATAAAAATCATAATTTTAATACAATTCTTCTAAAGACTAATTTCTAAAACTAAAAATTCCAAATAAAATTTTGCTAAAAGAGTCATAACATGATTATAAATTGTTTCTAGAAGAGAAGAAAAATCTAAAACTCTACAAATTAAAAATATTTAAAATTGAAATTATTAAAAATAGTAACTTTTCTTAAAAACCTCACGAGGAATGTATCTCTACACCTTTTACATAGATAGGCAAATAAAACATTTTAGATTGTGGGGTATGTTCCATCCAGATGGAGCTACCAGATCGCTAAACAGTGGGTCCCACTTATACAAACTGAAAAGCCATTGAGTGATCCGGACCATTTGTGTTACTCCCTCATTAACAATGATGATTTGGAGATCAAGCCCACCTGACCTGTGCTAAACGGGGAGAGCCCAAACCCAGGCAGAATGAGCCCGAGTCACTAAGAAACTTTACTTTTATATATAAGTAAGTTGGGCTCGAACCCAAGACCTTGGGGTTGAAACAGACCTAGTCAACCATTGAGCCGTGGGCTTGAATGCAGTCACCAGGAAAGTTGCTTATGAGTATGACTTGCACTTTTTACCAATAGACCTCAGCCAGGCTTGCGTTGATTGTGATGAGTTCAGCCGAGTCATTAGCCAAGTCTACCATTTTTTTTCTTCTCTTTTTTTTTTTTTTCTAGTAAAAATTAAAAGAAACTCATGGTAACATGGCTTTTTCACCCCCATGAAACTCTTGAGTCCTTAGAATAGTAAGCAAAAGGCTCATGAAATCTTGCTAAGACGAGTTGACTGGGTAGAATTTCACGTCGAGTTACTAAGTTCTAGAATTAAGCTTTTGAGTCATCGAACTCTACTAGGGGTAAGTTTGTGACTTTTGGCTTGTTAACTCTACCTGCGTGCCTTTAGTACAGTAGCCTACACACAAGGACACACGTACATATGACCACTTTGGCTTTTGGGCTCTGGAAAATTTTACCTACAAGTTTCAAATTCATATAATAAGAATAAACCCCACGTTAAAACAAGAGCATGTTAACTTGTGCGTGGAAGAGTTTTTACAGGACTTGATTTTTACAATGGAAAAGGAAATTCAAACCTATAAATAAGAGTGACTTTCGGTCCTCTCCATCCAAATTTAAAACATGTAAAATTACTCATCTCAAAAAACACATATGGGGGAGGATTGAGGAGAAGGTAAGCCAATGGCATGGACCAGACCTACCCACTCTCAATCCATTAATAGCCTTACATCACACTCATCAGTCATACCATGTTGTTTTTTTTTTTGTCTTAAATCTATTTAGAAACAAAGTCTGTCGATGCCATCGACAAACCATTCAATATCAGCGAGTATTGTTCGATGCCATTGAACAAATGCTCGATCCCATCGAGAATTTCTGGAATTTCTCTAGTTGGTTGCTGGACTATTTGGGTGTTATTTCAATGTCATCGAAGAAGGTTCGATGACATTGAATGTTAAGTTCAATGCCAAAGAAGACCCAGTAATGCGATCGAGAAAATCTGATTTTTCATGTTTTATCTATGGACAGTTTTGTTGTTGTTTCGATGTCATTGAAGTGGGTTCGATGGCATAAATATTTAAGTTCGATGACATCGAAGTCCTTCAAAGGTGTCATCAAATGTATGCGCAGAATTAGGGATTTGCGAGATTTGTTTCCGATTTCGATTGTCATTCTTCCAAAGGCTATATATTTGGGTGTAATCAGGATTCAGAGGTATTTAACGGCTTTCAAATACATTTTAGGGTTTCAAGGGTGTAGCTTGGGGATTGATTCGATGTTGTTCAGATCGGGTAATCTCTCTTCTCTTGTATTTTATGTTTTTTATAGTGATTATTTATCGCTTTATGCCGTGGTTTTTTTTCGCAAGGATTTTTCCACGTTAAATTCGGAGTGTTTGCGTTGTTCTTGCTTGTTGTGATTGAATTACTTCACTTGATTCTACTCTGCGTACTTCCTCAGTCCCCCGACAAGTGGTATCAAATCTCTCGTTGGGGTGCAGGCTTGAATCTGAAAGTGAATATCAATGGCTACCAATCCTAAGTTTGATGTTGAGAAGTATTCCGGGAAAAACAATTATGAATTATGGAAGGTCAAGATGATTGGCCTATTAGATCAGCAAGAATTGGATAAGGTCCTTAAAAAGCGACCTGAAACTATGGAAGATGATGAATGGAAGAAACAAGATAGGAAAATAAAAAATCCATCGAATTGTGTCTAACGGATGAGGTATTCTATAATGTCATGTGTGAGAAAACTGTGGCAAGTTTGTGGGAGAAGTTGGAAGAGATCTATGCAAATAAGTCCCTTGAAAATCGCCTACACTTGAAGTTGCAATTGTTCAACTTTAAGATATCTGAGGGGGAGATGTTAAGGCCCACGTTAGCAATTTTAACAAGATATGCAAATTACTGGATGTAGAGGTAGTGGTCGAGGATGAAGATTAGCCATGTATCTTGTTGAATTCACTCCCAGCTTTGTATGAATCTTTTAAAGACACCTTATGCACCGGTAACACAACCCTTAGTGTTGATACCGTTATCTCAGCCCTTCAGGGAAAGGCGATGAGAATGAAAAACGGTAACATGGGAGCCTCCACTTATGTTTGTTTACGAGGGGTCAGAATTCTGAGTGGGACACGGGATCTTCTTGATCGAGATCCAAATTCAAGGGCAAAGGCAAGGGAAAGTTAAAATGCTGGAATTATGGGATGTCAGGGCACATGAAAAAAGATTGTACAAATCCTAAAATAAAAAAAGACAACTCAGAGGCTTCTTCCAAGGAGGTCAACACTGCCACATCTGATTAAAGAACGCGGGGAATAGATGTTTTGTTTGTGTCTATGATTGGATACCTCCACGATGACAGTAGGGATGAATGGATTCTGGATACAGGAGCATCACATCATATGACTCCTCATTGGGGTTGGTTCAGCAGATACAAGGAATATGATGGTGGTCAGGTATTTATGGCAATGACAATGCTTGTAATGTTGTTGGTGTTGGTATTGTTCGCATTAAGATGTTTGATGGGATGGAGCATACCTTGACTAAGGTGAGGCACATTCCTGATATGAAGAAAAGTTTGATATCTCTTGGTGCACTCAAGGCAATTCGGTGGAGATTCACCGGTTTCAATGGTGTTCTTAAGGTTTCAAAGAGGGCACTCATAGTCACGAAAGCACAGAGGCACGAAAATCTTTACAGGTTGATCGAGAGCATGTAAATGGGTGGAGCTGCAGTGAATGTAGCGGATTCCACGTCTACATGTGTGTGGCATGCATGTCTGGGCCACAAAAGTGAGCGGGGCATGAAGATACTTTCTGATTATTGTTTAATTCCAGCTTTTAAAAGTTTTAATTTAAATATATGTGAGCATTGTATATATATGGTAAACAATTTAAGCTATCTTTTAAATATGAAAAACATGTATGTAAGGGTGTACTTGATTATGTGCATTCTGATGAATGGGGGTCATCGCCCGTGGTTTCCGCCGGAGGGTCATCATGGTTTGTCATATTCATTGACGACTACTCTACGAAAGTTTAGGTTTATTTCATAAAATATAAATTTGAGGCTTTCACCAATTTTAAACGATGAAAGGCCATAGTGGAAAAGCAAATAGGGCAAAAAGTGAAAGTTTTAAGGACTGATAATGGTGGTGAATTTACTTTTACTAAATTTAATAAAATTTGTAAGGATGAAAGGATTATAAGGCATAACGCAGTGCACCACACGCCCGAGTAAAACAGTATGGCTGAGCGGATGAATCGGACTCTCTTGGAGAGGGTTCGATGCATGATTAATAATGCTGGGTTGGGCAAGGACCTATGGATTGAGACCGTTAACATGGCCTGCTATTTGGTGAATCGGTCCCCTTCTATGGCGATTAATTATAGGATTCTAGAAAAAGTATGGAGTGGCCATAAGGTTGACTACTAATATTTGCATATATTTGGTTGTGAGACTTACTCTCATGTACCGTCAGTTGAGAGAGATAAGTTAGACTAAAGAGCCAAAAAGTACATCTTTATTGGTTATGGTGGTGGTCTAAAAGGTTATAGGCTGTATAACAAGGTCACATGGAAAATCATTATTAGTTGGGACGTTAAATTCGACGAAGGGTCCCTATTCCATAAGAATGAGCAGGATGAGTAAAAGAAACTAGAAAAGTTGATTATAAATGTTTAGGTTGAGACAGGTGATACTCGGGCTAAGACAGATACGTAGACAGAGGTACAGGAAGAGGTGAAGTAGCCACCTAGAAGGAATCCGCCGTGGGATCGCAGGTTACCGGCGAGATATAGAGACGACTCAAATATCGCATATGCCCTGATTACAGATGAGGGGGATCCGTCTACTCTTCAAGAGGCCCTTAATGAACCTGATGCTAAAAAGTGGAAAGCTATGATGGACGATGAGATGGACTCCTTGTACAAGAACAAGACGTGGGAGCTGGTGGAGCTTCCAATTGGCTAAAAAGCGATTGGGTGCAATTGGATCTTCAAGAAGAAATAGAATAGATACAAGGCAAGGTTTATTGTGAAGGGTTATGCTCAGAGAGAATAGATTGACTTCACAGATATATTCGCACTTATTGTAAAGCAAGTATCTATCAAATTCGTGTTGACGCTAGTTGTCCAATATGATCTCGAGTTGGAATAGATGGACACGAATATCACATTCCTGCATGGGAAATTATAAGAACAAATCTATATAAAGCAATCAGAGGGTTATAAAGTTAAAGGGGCAGAAAACAAGCTGTATAGGTTAAAGAGGTCATCGTATGGCCTGAAATAGTCATCTAGCCAGTTAAAAATTTTTTATTCTTTCATGTTGAGTCAAAATTTTATGAGTGAATACGATCACTGTGTTTATTACAAGACAGTGAGTGATGAAAAATTCATCATCTTAGTATTGTATGTTGATAATATGTTAATTGTCAGTTATACATGTCTAAGATAAATACATTGAAGACTCAGTTATAAAGGACATTTGAGATAAAAGATCTGGGGGCTGCAAAAAGGGTTCTCGGCATAGATATTAATAGAGAGGGGAAGAGGAGAAGGCTTTAGTTATCTTAGGTAGAATACCTTGAGAAGGTGTTGATCAAGTATGGGATGGACAAGGCAAAGCCGGTTAGCGTTCCCCATACGGCTCACTTCAAGTTTTCCTCATAACAATGTCATAAAATAGTTGAGGAAAAGTAGGACATATCGTATGCCTTATTCAAATGTTGTGGGCAGTTTAATGTATGTCATGGTCTGTATGAGACTGGATATTTTACAAGCAATTAGTGTTGTGAGTAAATATATGTCAAACCCCAGCAAGCAACACTGGGAAGTGTTGAAATGGATACTTCGATACATTCAAGATACAATAGACTACGTCTTAATTTTTTAGAAGACAAGGGTCAAGTTAGTCGGGTGTGTGGATCCAGATTACGCAGGCAGTATGGATTCTAGAAAGTCAACTTCAGGTTACTCGTTTTGTGCTAGTGGGTGGAGCAATCAACTGGATGTTAAAGCTTCAGTCTGTGGTAGTTCTTTCCACGACTAAAGCAGAGTATATGGCAGTGAAAGAGGCGTTCAAGGAAGGTGTTTGGTTGAGAGGCATGATAAATCAATTGGGGCTTCGGCAAGAGACCGTGTCGGTTAATTATGACAGCGAGAATGCTATCAATTTAGCTAAAAACTATATTTATCATTCACGTACTAAACACATTGACGTTCATCATCATTTTATCCAACAAGTGCTTGAGAAAGGAGGCGTGACTCTTGAGAAGATTCACATGAGTGTGAATCCAGTGGACATGCTCACCAAGGTAGTTGTTGCAGAGAAGTTCAAGTTATGTGCGACTTCTCTGGGCTTGGTGAAGGCATAAAGGAAGATGGAGTGTGCACGAAAAGTTATGATGGAGTTATGATGCAAGGTAGAGATGAGAAATATAGGACAAGTTACATGTTTGATGATTGAAGACATGGTGGAGATTGTTGTTTTTAATGTCTTAAATCTATTCAGAAATAGGGCCTATCGATGTCATCGATAGATCCCACTCGATGTCATCGAGCACTATTCGATTCGATCAAACAGATGCTCAATCACATCAAGAATTTTCAGAATTTCTCCAGTTGATTGCTGGACTATTTGGGTGTTATTTTGATGCCATCAAAGAAGGTTCGATGACATCGAAAGTTAAGTTCAATGTCATCGAAGACCCAGCGATGCAATCGAGAAAATTTGATTTTTCATGTTGTCTTTGGATAGTTTTGGTGTTGTTTTAATGCCATCAAAGTGGGTTCGATGTCATCGAAGTTTAAGTTCAATGACATCGAAGTCCCATAGAAAGTGTCATCGAACGTATGCGAAAATTACGAATTTGCAGGATTTGTTTCTGATTTCGATTGTGATTCTTCCAAAGGCTATATATTTGGGTGTAATCAGAATCAGGAGGTATTTAAGGGCTTTTAAATTCGTTTTAGGGTTTTAAGGGTGTAGCTTGGGGATTGATTCGATGTTGTTCGGATCGGGTAATCTCTCTTCTATTGTATTTTCTATTTTTCGTAGTGATTATCTGTCGCTTTGTGTCGTGATTTTTCCCACAAGGGTTTTTTTACATTAAATTTGGAGTGTTTGTGTTGTTCTTGCTTGGTGCGATTGGATTACTTCACTTTATTCTATTCTGTGTGCTTCCGCGATTGGTTTTTCCTAGTTCGATCGATCAATCGATGGAAGTAAAAAACGTCCAGTGAGCTATCCAACTAAATCTGTGGATGTTCGATTGATCAAGGTGATCGATCGAATGTGCCTTTTTCCGCCCTTTTTTTATCATTAGAACAAAGTTCATTTATAAAGGGCATATGAACCTTGGGCATTTAGATGGGTTTTTGGTGCAATAGAAACATAGGTGATTTTATGTTCATATCCCTCATCCTAAGCCTCTAAACCAATGAGTCCAATTCATCTTCCTTGAGATTAACACTAATGAGGATCTTAATCTTTACATTGAAGTTAAACTTGAACTCTGCCATCTTTTAGAGATAAGATCTAATCTTCTTAGCAAATCCCTTGTCTAAATCCTCTAGAAGACCCATCTAGGTGAATTCCCATTTGAAAAACAACTATTTCCTTAGTTGTAGGAGATGTCACCATCCTCCCTTGCCTTAGTCACCTCATCAGAGCATCGTATTTGGAAGGTGAATGACCATAGGAGTTGAAGCATCGGCATCAATGTTCAAGGGAGCAATTGAAGAGCAGATTCAAGTATAGGAGAACTTTAAAGAAGCAACTCAAGAACGACGCATCAACGAGGGTCAATCTGAGTAGTAAGTTGTCAATTAGTGGTTCCATACTCTCAATCCTTGTGTAGGATTGAGGGTAAGAGTTTGTGACCCAAACTCAAATAGGTTTTTGTGTAGGATCGAATCTCTTGTGTGGGGTTGAATTCACCGGACATAGATACATATATGTTAATGTCCGTGGGAGCATCTGATGGGAGTAAACATATGTCCTTGAAATATGATTGGGGTTGTTGGTTAGCCGATAGAAAGCCAACTAATTCTCCGAGAGAGCCTCCGGCGGGAGTGTATGTTTGGTCCTTATGTAGGGCTGTAAATATTAAGGGTAAACCTCCTTAAAACCTCCAATAGTAAATACTGGTATTGTGAGACCCGTATCATAGCCCGTACCATTCCGTAGGCTTCCATGGTTCTCCCGGTTGAATTCCGGTGACCCGCGATCTGTTATCGGCAGATGCGCGTGACCCTAAGTTATATCTTGTGTTCTAGAGTCAACTTGACCCGAGACTTGTACCTTAGCGACCGCACCATTGCCGCGGTTTCGACATCACGTCTCGTACGCCGAAGCGATACTCAGGCCAGGAGATGTGAGCCCGCGTTTAGTTCGAGAAAAATACCGCGCGTTGCGAATTCTAAGAGAATCTCTATGACACGTCATATCAATCAATCAATGTACAAGTCAAATACATATCCCATCACACCCATCCCTCTCTCACCCAAAGTCAAAGCAACCCATTCTTAACACATTCCTTTCTTACCAAAAGTCAAGAGAACCCATCCCTTTTCATCCCATCACCACTCCTCCCTCTCTCATTTTCTTATCCCAAGCAACCCCCATGTGAGTCCAACGTCCAAGCTCCATGAGGGAGAGCTAGATGTGGCCCACCTTCCTACCTCCCATCTCCACCATCCAAAGTCCATCTCGACCGTTGAATCGCACCCCTTGGAGCTCTAGATCGCATAGGCGGAAGAAGGAAGAGGAGATCAATAGGTGGGTGATTTTTGTGTGATTTTGATGATTTAAGGGCCCACAAATGGTGGGACCCATCTTGATATATGTGATTGTAAGCTAGGGGGCCCATAGTGGCGGGGTCCCTCCCCTTCTCACGATCTCTCTCTCTCTCTCTCTCTCTCTCTCTCTCTCTCTCTCTCTCTCTCTCTCTCTCTCTCTCTCTCTCTCTGTTTCCTTGATTGCATGGCCCACCTTGGACGTATGTATTATGTATCTCCACCGTCCATCCTGCTCCCTGGCCCGATGAGCATATTCAAATATCAGGTGGAGTGCATTGTCCACCACGTGGGACCACCTGACATAGGTGTTGTATCCACCATTCACACATGTGGACCCACCAAATGATGTGTTGTACATCTAGGCCCGTTCCATCATGGCCGTCCAGATCATGGGCTAGCCATGATATATGTGTTTTATCAAGACCGTCCATCCAGCAGCAGATAGTTGTTGGACTGACGGTGGGGATCCACCTGAGGTGGTACGTGCTGGCAGCACGTGGCTCACCATAATGTAAGTGTTTTATCCATGCCCCCACCTGCCACATGTGGGGCCAGCCGTGATATATGTGTTATCCACACCGTCCAGACGTCCAGGGCCTGGACGGTGGATCTAGACAACCTCTTTTATATATATATATATATATATATATATATATATATATATATATATATATATATATATATATATATATATATATATAATATTATATTAAGAGTGGTTGGGTGAACCACTCCCACATGGGACCCACCTATATAGCTGTTGTCTTGACGTCCCCAGTCCCATGAGACCCACTAACGTTTGGATTTAAATCCACACCGTCCACTCATCTGTGAGGACCCCACCGTGATATATGTTTTGTAATCCACATCGTCCTTCTGTTGAAAGACACACTATGATGTATGTTTTGATCCCACACCATTCATCTGGACGTGGGATGGTGGGACACCACCATGATGTATTTATTTCATTCACACCATTCAGATAGTGCTGGACAGTGCTGTTCAATGGTTGGACGGTGCTGATTTACATAGACAATGTTTGGGTGGTGCTGATTTACATAGATAATGTTTGAGTGGTGCTGATTTACATAGACAATGTTTGGATGGTGCTTATTTACCCGGACAATTTTGGTCGGTGCTGATCATCATTTGCGAGCCATGTGCCCCATGGAATGATAGTGTACAATGATACACATGTTACACCTACAACCATTGAAATGATTTTTGGTATGGTCCAAGTCCACTTGAGGTCCATTGGTGCGGCCCATCCATGAGGCCCATCATGATGTATATTTGAGGCCCATGTGATAGAGCCCACCTGCCTTGTATTTAAGGCCCATATGATGGGGCCCACCTGCTTAAATTTGAGGCCCACGAGCAGGGCCCACCTGTTGTGCATATGGGGCCCATTGGTGCAGCCCGTTGATGCGGCCCACTTAATGTATATGAGGCCCGATGTGATGTATTTATGGCCCATGTGCTAAGGCCCACTATGATTCATTTGAGGCCCATTATTGTGGCCCATGGTGATGTATATTAGACCCGTGTGAGAAGCCTATTGTAATGTATATGTGACCCATATGATGCGGCCCGCTTGATGAATGAGAGGCCCATAAGATGTGGCCTATTGTGATGTATATGCGGCCTATTTTTTAGGCCCATTGTGATATGTATTCGGCCCGTATTTATGGCCCAATGTGATGTATATGCGACCCATGAGTGAGGCCCATAGTGATGTGTATTAGGTCCTTGTGTGAGACCATGGGCCCACAATACGTTTGGCTCTATGTGGTCCACTCCTTGGGAGCAATGATGGTTAAATGTCCACATTGATGGGTGATGATGGTTAAATGTCCACATTGTGACCTTCCCTTATGCCGATTACCATTCCGATTGTCGAGGCCGATTCTGATTATTGAGGCCGATTTCGATTGTCGAGGCTGATTCTGATTGTCGAAGCCGATTCTAATTATCGAAGTTGATTCTGATTATCGAGGCTGATTCTGATTGTCAAGGCCGATTCTAATTGTCGAGGCTGATTCCGATTGTTGAGCCCAATCATCGAGGCCGATTCTGATTGTTGAGGCCGATTCTGATTATCGAGGCCGATTCCGATCATTGAGGCCGATTCTGATTGTCGAGGCCGATTCCGATTGTTGAGACCGATCATCGAGGCCAATTCCGATTGTCGAGGTCGATTCCGATTATTGAGGCCGAATTCGATTGTAGAGACTGATTCTGATTGTCGAGGCCGATTCCGATTATCGAGGCTGATTCTGATTATCGAATCTGATTCTAATTTTCGAGGCCGATTCTGATTGTTGAGGCCGATCATTGAGGCCGATTCCGATTGTTGAGGCCGATTCTGATTATCGAGGCCGATTCCGATTGTCGAGGCCGATTTCAATTATCGAGGCTGATTCTGATTATCAAGGCTGATTTTGATTATCAAGGCTGATTCTGATTATCGAAGCTGATTCCGATTGTCGAGGCCGATTTCGATTGTCGAGGCCGATTCCGATCATCGAGGCCGATTCTGATTGTTAAGGCTGATTCCGATCATCAAGGCTGATTTCGATTATCGAGGTCGATTTAGATTGTCGAGTCCGATTCTGATTAGCGAGGCCGATTCTGATTATCGAGGCTGATTCTGATTATCGAAGCCGATTCTGATTGTCAAGGTCGATTCCGATTGTCGAGGTCGATTCCAATTGTTTAGGCCGATCATCGAGGCCGATTTCGATTGTCGAGGCCGATTTCGATTGTCGAGGCCGACCACGAAGGCCGATTGACGAGACCCAATATGATGTATATGCAGCCCGTATTTGAGGCCCGTATTGATGTGTATTCAGCCCATGTTAAAGGCCCATTGTGATGTACATTAGGCTTATATGATGAGGCCCATTGTAATGCATTTGAGGGCCAGGTGATGGAGTCCATCGTGATGTATATTAGGCCCATAGGAGAGGCCCATCGTGATGTGTATTAAGCCCTTGAGTGGGGCCCATGATGTCATATATTAGGCCCTTTGTGAGGCCATGGGTCCACTATACGTTAGGCTCTATGTGGGCCACTCCTTGGGGGCAATGTTGGTTAAATGTCCACATTGTCGAGGCTGACTGTCGATGCCAATTATCGAGGTCGGTTATTGGTACCAATTATGAGTATGTGACAACATAGCATCATGATACATGCACATACGCATCATCTGCATGTTTGTTATAAGATGTGGTTGACCATTGCATATGTCATTGGGCAAGTTGTTATGAGACTCCCTGATAGGTGGAGGTTATCTCACATGAGCGCACAGTATGCGCAGGATTGATGCATGACTGAATTGTATGACTCATGCATCTTGCATTGTGTATTGTGATTATTATACGCCCTAGCGACATCAGGGCCGTAACCTCCACAGGCATATCGTGAATGGCCAGATGGGACACCGAAAATATGTTATTAGGATCAGGCTGCCATAAATGGCCCTAGGTGAAAATTTCTAAACCCTCTTGGTACCAGTGGATGCCCCAACGTCGAGACCGAGTGGATATATATGAGCGCATGAGGGCCGTATATCAGTAGGTTGCGTCTCCCACTATGTCATGTTGGTTGGGAGGGGGTGTGACCTTACTCGCCTGAGGGAGCAGGTAATGCTGGGCTGAGTCTGACCAGCTTGAGGAATGGGTCCACTATCGATAAGCCAGGCCCGATATTGGCAGGCGGATAGTGAGGTCTCTTTCACTTACCCAGTTGTGCGCTTGATGGGGCGGCAGGTGGCGTAGAGTGTATTGGACCCCGGTGATGATCCCAGAGATGTACAGTACTGATTTGTGGAGCAGGAGTTGCATACTCATTCATTCATTCATTTACCATCCACTCGGGCTGGTGATGCGCAACTATTTGTTATGTGTACCTTCGCAATGGCTAGAATTTCGGTTGGGTGGCGCGACTAACCTGAGATCAGGAGTTTACCACATTGAGTCTGACTATCCAAATTAGGTATGAGACTAGTTTGGATAGAAGTCCCTTGTGGACCCCATAGCCTACGATACTACGTACTATCATCCCAACTTCACACTCCAGCATGGTCATTTCATTCTCACCATATATTACATTGCATCCTCGGCATCTGATATTTGGCTCTTTATGACTCCTCATTTGTATAGTTGATCTGTATTGCGTACTTTGATATTATTTGACTCATGGACTTGTCAGTATTTTCGCTTACTCTGATATCGTATGATTCATGATCTTATCAGTATTTTCGATATTGTATGATTATGGCATTGTATTGAATACTTGGCACTTACCTTGTGCACACACTTACACCACCCTCTAAGGGCCTGTTTGGCTAGGCAGATCCCATGGTATTAAGAGGGATGGGATCGGCAATATCCTGGGATAGGCATGACAAGCCAAACAGATCCGGTGAACTTGTCCCGTGATATGAGCAATCCCATGAATCTTAAGACAATCCACTGACATCACCATCATTACCTTAAAATTGATCCTATTCCTTGGTTGGATGGATTGGAAGGTAAAATCCCGAGATATGCACGGCATGCCAAACAGACCCAGTGAACTTGTCCCGGGATATAAGCAATTCCATGGATCTTAAGACAATCACTGACACCATCATCATTACCTTAAAATTGATCTCATCCCTCCTAATACCATGGGATCTGCCCGGCCAAACAGGCCCTAAGCTTTCTATAAGCTTATGCACGATAGATGCGTGCAGGTGATGTTAGGTTGCAGCAGCGAGGAGCTTGGAGCATGTAGCTGACTTCTGGAGCTTTCATTTTGACATATGTATTTCCCTTTCAACATTGTATTCGAATGTTTATATTAGTGGATATGTGATGATGATGTAGCCTTTGTGATTTGGGTAAACTTGTGGTTATGCTTATTACGAGTAAATATACATTGGAAAATCCTCCTTGTAGGATCCTAGGATCGAAATCTGGCGTATGGACGCTAGGAGCCGAGAACGAGGTACTAGGGAGGCTGTTGGCACCGGATTTGACGATCAAGAATTTTGTGAGCCCGGTTTTCAAGTTTGGGGCATGACAGGTATACTCGAGGAGAGTACATCCGCCAAGAGTGGAGTAGGGAAAGCGAACCACTATACATGCTTATGTTTGGGATTGTGATTTGAGCATATTTCTATTTATACTTATAAACTTAATTATTGAATTATATGTATGCATTATTAGATTTATTATATGTATTGATTGGTAGCACATCCCACACATAAGATCATTATCGATTATAACTAGTTGCTTGAATTGACATATCTTATATAGTTTATGTGACTAGACCCACTTTAGCTTGTAAGCCTTACTGTTAATTACCTTCTTGGTTTAAATTGACATATTAGTTTAAGTAAGAAATTATGTTTTAATTAAAAAAATTTTAAGTGATCCTATTCACTCCCTCTAAGACATAGCCACTAATTCCTTAGATCCGCCAAGCTTCCGCACGCATAGCTCGGAGCCCACAACGCGCGGAATTTCAATTAGTATCAGAGCTGATTACTCTTCAAGGACTTAACTGTCTAGAGTGAGATCCGTGGGAGCTTTATAATGATGTCCACCGATGAGGGGATATGAAGATTTATTTTTTAAATATGAGGAACTAATCCTCATTAGTGAGCCTAATAATTAAATAAGAGGAGATTAGCCTCATTTGTGCTTTATAAGTAAATTTGAGGATTCTAACTTTTTTTTTTCTTTTGATAGTTTAGCTTTAAAGTTGTATGATTTTAATATCATGTATTTATTGTTAGACTATCAGTAATCATTCCTATTTCGATTTGTATATCTTTTAAATGACCATAATAAGCACGCTCCATGTTTTTAATGTAATATGCATCATATTATCTTGTTAGCTTGTGCTTACTGGTAAATCCATGAATTATAGAACTTTCCATTTTTTTGTACTTAATTGGTATATCTTTGGAATTGTCTTTGTCAAATACTGACAAAAAGGGAGAGAAAGTTCAAATCACACCAAAACAAGTTGAATTTTATTTCGCAAGATTTGTTTGTTGTTGCAGGGAATAGATGAAGATAGGGAGAGTAATTTAGTATTACATGTCTTGTTTGTATCGAGTTGTAAATAATTTGTAATTGGACATATAATATTTTTAGTTATTTTGATTGTCATTGGTATGGACCATGACAAGGTTTAAATTAGTTTTTTTTTTTCCATGTAATTGACAAATGGGGATATTATTAGCCAATTTATTTATGCACCTGTTTTATCAATCACGTGAGTCCATGTGTCATGTAGTTGGTTGAGCCCTTTGAAGCTAAAGATCGAACACGCAAGAGGATGTGGAGCATCAATGAGTGAAGAATATGTAAAATGAGGTGTCTTGGTGACTTTAAGCTTAAATCCAGAGCAACCTAGCATCTAGATGATCCTAACATTTATAAGTAAACCTTATTTGATCATTCTTTAGCCTTAAGAGCTCAATTGGAACATGATAAGTAAAGCTATAAGAGGTACAAAGTTGTTATAAACCAAGCTATCTAAAACAACAGACTTTCGAGTGTCATCGATCAAAGCTCTAATCGATCGATGATCCTGGTTGATCGATCGATGAACCTACCCGATCAATCGATGACAACCAAAATCGTCCAACAAGTTTTTTTCTGGAATTTGTTTTGGTTGATCTGTCAATATCCCATTTAGATCGATTAAAAAAAAAACGCTTAGTGAGCTATTCAGTTAAATATGTGGACATTCGATCGATTGATCGAAGGTGTCGTTTTTCCGCACATTGTTTTACACTTGGAACTTGGTTCCTTTATAAAGGGCATATGGACCTTGGGCATTTGGATTGATTTTTAGTAAAATAAAAGCCTTGGTGATTCCATGTTCATATCCCTCATACAAAGCCTTTAAACCAATGAGTTCCAAGTAATCTTCCTAGAAATTAATACTCTACTGAGGATCTCAACATCCACCTTGAAGATGAATTTGAACTTCATAATTTTTTAAAGATTATACCTAATATTCTTGGCGAATACTTTATCTAAATCATCTGGAAGACCCATCTAAGTGAATTCCCCTTTGGAAAACAACTATCTCCTTACTTGTAGAAGATTTCACCATCCTCCCTTGCCTCGGTCACCTCGTCAGAGCATCACATGCAAGGTGAATGATTCTATGAGCTGAAGCATCGACATCAACATTCATAGGTGCAATTGAGGAGTGGATTCAAGCACGGAAGATCTTTAATGAAGCAACTCAAGAATGACACATCAACAATCCAACAAGTTATCAATTAGTGAGTCTACACTCTCTTTCCTTGTGTAGGATTGAGGATAAATGTTTACGACGCAAACTTCAATATGTTCTTGTGTGGGACCTAGGCTCTTGCATATGGCGAATTCACCAGACACAAGTGCGTACGTGTTAGTTTCTGTGGAAGCCTCCAACGAGAGTAAATATAAGTCCTTGGACTAGGACCGATTTTGTTGGTTAGCCAATAAAAAACCAAGTCTCCGAGTGAGCCTCCGACGGGAGTGTATATTAGGTTCATGTGTAGGGTTATAAAGGTTAGGGGTAAACTTATTAAAAACTTCCAATGGTGAATACCGGTACACTCGAGGAGAGTGCGTCTGTCAAGATTAGAGTACGAAAATCAAGCCACTATACATACTTATGTTTGAGATTGTCATTTAAGCACATTTATATTTATGCCTATGAAATTACTTATTAAATTATGTGTATGCATGATTAGATGGATGTTAGGTATTGATTGGTAGCACATCCCATACACAAGATCACTATTGATTATATACTAGTTGCTTGAATTGGCTATATGATTGGACCCCCTTTAGCTTAGAAGCGTTAGTGTTAATTTCCTTCTTAGTTTAAATTGGCATATTAGTTTAAGTAGATAATTATGTTTTAATTAGTAAAAATTTAAGTGGTCCTCTTCACCATCCTCTAAGACATAGCCATTAATTCATTATCTTCGTCAAGCTTCTACACACATAGCTTAGGACCCACCACCTCTCGCAATTTCAAGCCAGTTTAGTTCCATGGTCCCATCTACTCATCAATTGTTCCATACCATTGGAAACAATTTATTCCCATTGATAAAAATAAAATTCAAATGTCCTCCAATTGATAAGTAGATGTAATTGGTTTCTACAAGAGGTGATTCTCATAATGCAAATAAACTATTGAACGGATTGGATGTTGCGCGACCGGTGCGCACACACACATATAAGGGTTTTATTACATGATTTATTTAATGGACCATTTAAATTTTCTGATCATATCCTATGAGATTAGTTCTCAAAAAATTTTCATCATTTCTTGTTTTATATATATAGAGCTATGCTCACCCGCGCACCAATTCTCACGGTAACTCGTGAGAATTCATCTCATGGGATGTGAGGCTAAAATTTGGACAGTCCACGTGATGCATCGTCCCATAAAACCCTTAGGGCCCAACTTTTACCCTTATTCAAAACTTGGATGGTAACAAAAAGAGAGAAAATAGAGGGAGGAAAATGTTTCCATTTGCTATGGCACTTCAGAGTTTTGCATCAGAGTAAATTAAAGTTAGGCTATAAGGGTTTTATGGGGCGCTACATCACATGGACCGTTCAGATTTTGACCTCACATCATGTGAGATGAGTTCTCAAAAGGTTCTCACAAGTCCCTGAGAAAACTAAGTATATATAGCCCTACATCACCGTTGATTTAATATCCATTCTTTGTATATGTGTGGCTCACTTCATCACCCCGTGGATGAGGAGTTTTATCAACATTCATGCCCCACTGAGTGGAGTCCGTGTGACATAATATTTTTGGCTGAGGCTCGCCTGCTGTGATGGACCATGCTGAACTCGGGCCCGGCTCGGGCTTAGACCACCGGACGCGGGTTAGATACCGAGAGGTTGAGTAGCCTAACTGGCTAATGAAGTGACGTCACCAAGTTCTATAGGTCCCATTATGACGTATGTGTTGTATCTATATTGTCCATCTATTTGAAGAGATCATTTACGATGATTCAAAGAAAACGGCAGATCCAAAGATATAATGGACCCACCACGGAAAACAGTGGAGAGAGTGACTCCCGCCGTTGAAACATTGCTAAGGTCCAATGTAATGTTTATTTGAGATCCAATCTGTTCATAAGTTATCACAGACCTTAAATAAGGGAAAATACAAATATCAGCTTGATCTAAAACTTAACTTCCGTGACCCATATAAGTTTTTAACAGTGGGAGTCACTCTCTCCACTGTTTTCTGTGGTGGGCCCACTAGAGATTTGGATCTTACTAATTCTTTGTCTTATACCCTAAAATGTTCTCTTGAAATGGATGGACGGTGTAGATATAAAACACAGATTATGATAGAACTCACGTAACTTGCTGACGTCACTTCAATAGTGTGTCTCGCTACTCAACCTATCATAGCTAATCCGCGTCCTCGACCACCAGTGTCGTGCCTGCCCAATTGCCTCCACTGGCTACAAGAAAGATTTTCAGAAGATCCCATAGGTGTGTGTGGCCCACTTGAAAGAAAGCCCTGATCTCACACACGTTTGCCAATTCGGACCATATGCCAATGACATGGCTATATGAAAAATAGTTAGTAAGTGTGCTTTACGTGAGTTAAAGCTCCCGGCCGATCTGCCATCCTGCTCTTATGTGGGCCACAGTCACAGGATACCAAAGTGTGGCCCACCACTCTTGAACCTGGGATCCCGTACGTGTGCTAATCTTGTTATCTTAATAATGATTCTATAATGCGGAATTAATCACTTAATTAGAATCTAAACTAAAAAAACTGGAATGCACAGGAAAACATACCTCCGACCATTGATGCTTACTCAGTGCCCTTTTACTGTTTCTCTCTCTCTCTCTGTTTGGCACTTCCAAACTCTACTCACTCTATTTAGATGGTGTAAAACTGAAGGAGATTAAGTTAGTGAGTTTGGGGATCAAACTGTGTGTATTTATAGCCAAAGCTTCCATCAAGCTTCGGTGGCTACGTGTCCCACAACTTCAGATATCATGGGGCGGTTCCTTACGTTCTACAAACGTGATGAAGATTCGGAGTGGACCACTTCAAGAGCTCCTAAAATTAAGGGGAGTTGGAGACTTGTTCCTACGAACGGTCTCCATGAGAAACGGTCAACATTCTCCCACTTGGTCCACACTTCTAATCTTATGTCTCATCTTAAACCCGTCCATAATCTGTATTAAGTAATAAGTACATGAATCATGGCGATAAGTCCTCTAATGACGAGTATTACCTTCCATGTATTACTATGTATTTATTTCTTAAATATTATAATTTATGTGGCAACAATTTCTTAATAAATAAACCCTATGTTTATTCTTGGTCCAACACAGATGAATTTTCTCAAAATTAAATTAAGGTGCATATCAATATGAGAAAAACATTAGAATAATTAAGAATTTCAATAAAATAACTTTGTCAATATAATGAAAAACTACATAATGGAACCAAGTCCCATATTTGCTACATGATCCTTGAATTTCAACTGTGGCATGCCCTTAGTAAAAGGATCAGCGATCATTAGCTCAGTGATGACGTGCTCAATGACCACTTTCTTTTCTTTAACACGTTCTCTTATGGCTAAATATTTAATATCGATGTGTTTACTTCGACTCCCACTTTTGTTGTTCTTAGCCATAAAAACAGTAGCTGAATTGTCGCAATACATTCTCAATGGCCTAGAAATAAAATCCATAATTCTAAGCCCAGAAATGAAACTCTTAAGCCATACACATGTGAAGTAGCCTCAAAACAAGAGACGAACTCGGCTTCCATAGTGGAAGTGGCAGTCAAAGTCTTCTTCGCACTCTTCCATGATATAGCTCCACCGGCCATTAAGAAAATGTATCCTGATGTTGATTTTCGTGAATCAATACAGCCAGCAAAGTCAGAATCTGAGTAGCCAATTACTTCCAGATTGTCTGTCCGTCTATACATAAGCATGTAGTCTTTGGTTCCTTGTAGGTACCTCATTACTTTCTTTGCAGCTCTCCAGTGGTCTAAACATGAATCACTCTGATATCGTCCCAACATTCCTACAGCAAATGCAATGTCAAGTCTTGTGCAAACCTGAGCATACATTAAGCTTCCGACAACAGAAGCATATAGAATGTTCTTCATTTGTTCCCTTTCAAGGTCGTTCTTCGGGCATTGGTTCAAATTGAACCTATCACCCTTCACAATGGGGGCTACACTTGGTGAACAATCCTTCATACGAAATCTCTCTAAAACTTTATTAATATAGGTTTCCTGAGACAGACCCAAGATACCTCGAAATCTGTCTCTATGGATCTTAATGCCAATGACATAAGATGCCTCACCCATATCCTTCATATCGAAATTTTTAGAGAGGAATTGTTTCACCTCATGCAACAAACCCTTACCATTAATTGCTAGCAAAATGTCATCCACATATAAAACAAGAAAACAAATTTTACTCCCACTGACCTTCTGGTATATACATTGATCCATAATGTTTTCTACAAAATCGAATGAAGAAATTACATTATGAAATTTCAAATACCATTGGCGGGATGCTTGTTTTAAACCGTATATGGATTTCTTGAGCTTGCAAACCAATTGCTCACCATCACTAGAGGAGAATCCTTCAGGTTGTTTCATGTAAACCTCCTCATCTAGATCTCCATTGAGAAATGTCGTTTTCACATCCATTTGTTGCAACTCCAAGTCAAAATGGGCTACTAATGCCAAAATAACGCGCAACGAATCTTTCTTAGATACAGGAGAAAAAGTCTCCGTGTAATCGATTCCTTCTTTTTGAGTGAATCCCTTAACAACGAGTCTTGCCTTGTATCTCTCAATGTTGCCCAATGGGTCTTTCTTTGTTTTAAAGACCCATTTAAATCCAATGATTTTTACACCATTAGGCAACTCAACAAGATCCCAGACTCCGTTACTCTTCATAAAATTCATCTCTTCCTTCATGGCATTGTACCATAATTCTGATTCATTGCAACTCATGGCTTGTGAAAAGGACTCGGGATCATTTTCGGCTCCAAAGTTATAGTCAGATTCTTGTAGATACACAACATAATCATCAGGAATTGCTGATCTCTTTGATCTAGTAGATTTTCTTAATGTTGTACCAACATCTTCCTGAGAAGTATGCGGTTCAACTCGTTGTTCAAAAGTTCTTAGCAACTCTTGAACTACCTGATCTACTGGAATGTCATCAGTAGCTTGTGGAACTTCAACGATTGGTTGTTCAACACCAGTTTGAACTTGAGGGGTGCTATAAACAATAACCAATCTATCACTTGAAGTGGAAGGTTGAGATTTTGAATGATCTTTCTCAAAGACTATGTTCCTGGAGTGATCACTCCCACTGATCAAATCATTTTCAACAAACTTTGCATTTCTTGATTCCACAATCCTAGTGCTGTGAGATGGACAGTAAAATATTCTATAACCTTTAGACCTTTCAGCATATCCAATGAAATACCCACTAATGGTCCTTAGGTCCAGCTTCTTCTCTTGTGGATTATAAATTCTCACTTCAGACGGGCATCGCCAAACGCGCATATGTCGCAAACTCGGTTTCCAACCTTTCCATAATTCAAATGGTGTTTTAGGAACAGCCTTGGTTGGAACTCGGTTTATTAATATATACACTGCCGTCTTAAATGCTTTAGCCCACAAGGATTTTGGAAGATTGGAGCTGCTAAGCATACTCCGCACCATGTCCAATAATGTTCGGTTTCTTCTTTCTGCTACACCATTTTGGTCCGGTGAACCAGGCATAGTGTATTGGGCAACAATCCCATGCTCTTGAAGAAACTTTGCGAATGGCCCAGGTGCTTGTCCATCCTCTGTGTATCTACCATAATATTCTTCACCTCTATCTGATCTCACGATCTTAATTTGTTTACCACATTGTTTCTCCACTTCAGCCTTAAAGATTTTAAAGGCATCTAATGCTTGGTTTTTGTTATAAAGCATGTAGAGATACGTGTATCGTGAGTAATCATCTATAAAAGAGATGAAGTATTTCTGACCATGTGAGTCCATGTCTAGACTACATATATCATTATGTATGATCTCTAATATGTTGGAACTCCTTGTGGCACCTTTCTTTGACTTGTTGGTCTGCTTTCCCTTTATGCAGTCCACACAAGTCTCAAAATCAGTAAAATCTAGAGTATTAAGTACCCCTTCATTTACTAATCTTTTAATTCTTTCTATGGAGATATGACCTAATCTCCGGTGCCATAATTTTGAGGAATCCTCATTAATAACACATCTCTTAGTGCCAGTGTGAACATGTATTAAATCATAAGTGGCATTATTTTGTAAATTAATGCAGTAAAGACCATCAAACAAAGTACCATTCCCAACACAATCAGATTTATAAAATAAACTGAATGATGAATCTGAAAAATTAAAGGAATATCCAAAAGGTACAAGTTTTGGCTATAAATACACACAGTTTGGTCCCCAAACTCACTAACTTAATCCCCTTCAGTTTTACACCATCTAAATAGAGTGAGTAGAGTTTGGAAGTGCCAAACAGAGAGAGAGAAACAGTAAAAGGGCACTGAGTAAGGATCAATGGCCGGAGGTATGTTTTCCTGTGCATTCCAGTTTTTTCAGTTTAGATTCTAATTAAGTGATTAATTCCGCATTATAGAATCATTATTAAGATAACATTTGGTATCGGAGCGAAGTTTTATATCTGCCTTGGTGTTTATTGAGATGCTCTGATACCAAATGTTATCTTAATAATGATTCTATAATGCGGAATTAATCACTTAATTAGAATCTAAACTGAAAAAACTGGAATGCACAGGAAAACATACCTCCGGCCATTGATGCTTACTCAGTGTCCTTTTTTTGTTTCTCTCTCTCTGTTTGGCACTTCTCAAACTCTACTCATTCTATTTAGATGGTGTAAAACTGAAGGGGATTAAGTTAGCAAGTTTGGGGACCAAACTGTGTGTATTTATAGCCAAAGCTCCCATCAAGCTTCGGTGGCTACGTGTGCCAGAACTTCAGATATCATGGGGCAGTTCCTTACGTTCTACAAACGTGACGAAGATTCGGAGTGGACCACTTCAAGAGCTCCTAAAATTAAGGGGAGCTGGAGACTCATTCCTACGAATGGTCTCCGTGAGAAACGGTCAACAAATCTAGCCCATATCACCCTGCTTTTCAAGTGTGCCACAGGGTACAAAACAAACGGATGGCTGGAAGATATATTTTAGACCAGAAAATGTAATAAGTGTGGCCCACCGAGCGAACAGCTCGGATATGTGAGCAATATGTTATCCTATCCAACATCTGCCACCAGTTCGTCAAGTTAGCCATGGTGTGCGAAATAAACATGGATGAAGTTTTTAACGGCTAGACGATGGAATACGCGTGGCCTAGCTAATAGGAAGATCTGCTCCTTCACACGTGCGTCTGCTTCCTCTTTTAGGATAAGCTCCTCTTCCTGACAGCATCATTTCCTCACCTCTTCAATTCAATCCGTTCCCATTCCAATGGCAGCAGCTGCAAAAGCTACAACAGCAGCTCTCTCCTCGCTTTCTCTCAACCGTCATCTCTCATCCCAGCCGTCAATCTTTTCCTTCTCCTTCAATCTCCTCCCTCCAAAGACTCCTACCCTCATCAGAGCCAGGCCCACTTCATCACCCCTCCCTCTCTCCTTCAAAATCAAAGCCTCTTCCTCTTCAGGTGACATCGACACCACCTTCTTCGACAACGTCGACCCAAATTCCGACATCCCTTTCGAGCCCATCACCCCTCCAGAGGGCTACGTCCCCCCTCCCTACTTCGATGACGGGCCCGCCGAGACCGAGGACGAGATCGCGGCCGCTTATGAAGAGCTCTACGGCCCCGCCTACAGCGGTGTCAGTATCCTCGGCAACAACATCAATGTCATGGATGCCAAGATCAAGAAGGCGACTGGGTTCGGGTCCAAACGGAAGAAGGAAAAGGTGCGGGATGGGTTCGATGAGCGGGTCGTGCAGGTGCGGCGCGTCACCAAGGTGGTCAAGGGCGGGAAGCAACTCTCTTTCCGGGCCATCGTGGTCGTCGGTGATAAGCAGGGGCAGGTCGGGGTTGGGGTCGGGAGCGCTAAGGAGGTAGTCTCTGCTGTCGAAAAGTCGGCCACGAATGCGAGGAGGAATATCATCACAGTGCCAATGACCAAGTACTCCACATTCCCTCACAGGTCGGGAAGTGTTCTGAAACTCGATTCTGTTTTTTCGTTTTCCTTCTGTGCGGAAGATGAGCTGGTTTTGCTGTTTCTGTGGCTTGGGATTGCCGGGTCTACATGCTGAGATGCTCTGATGATCCAAACCATTTGTGTCGTAGATACTATGCTACGGTGAATGGATGATTCTGACACTCACTATGTATAGATGAATTTAGAACATTGGGGTGAAATTTTTTAATGGCTCATGTTATTGCTCAAATCTGGTCGATCCTATCTCACCTCCTATGAGCCACTGCATACCTACACTTAATAGAGAACAAGAAGACACTGGGGGCGACGGTTGTGGCCGAGGACCCTCCGATGCTTAAGTCAGGTGTATGGATTCAAAGTAGGCGTAATTAGAATCGAGATAGTTGTGCCTAATTTTCCCTTGAAGGGGGTGATGCATTTATAAGTGCTCTTAGGCGACTTCCGTATCGTAATAGATCTATAAGATACACTGGAGGGGTATGTATTGGAGTCGGAATCTGTTCTCGAGTATTTCTCCAATTATGCCTCGATTGGCGTGATCTTCAGCTAGGATCTCGCTAGGCAGTCCTGCTTATATATGGCACGAAATTCTCTCCGGATATTGCCGTTCCAAGCTTGAGGTCGACATTCGACCTCGAGGTCGACATTCGAGGTTGTGGTCGTTGTTTGAGGTCGAGGTCGTCATCTGAGGTCGGAGTGATCAGTTGACTCGGCCACTGACAAGCCGACTTTCTCCAAGAGAGTCAGAGTGATCAACCTCCTCCAATTACGCTGGGTTGTGAGACACTCCTGGGCAATCTTGAGCTGGCGAAGCTGGGCCACAGAGAGCTGATGTTGACGCCGAGTGAGAGCTGTCAAAAAGGATGACCGGGTTAGACATAAAGCTAGAAAGGGAAAGTCATAAATAAACTACAAAGTTGCAATTCAAGTCCCGACCTGGGGTGGCAAACTTGGTGGGAACTCGAGCCCGCAACTTGTCCAATTCTGCTGCTAGGGCCTCCCACTCTCCAATAGTGAAGTACCACCTGTTCTTCCTACCCTTATTGGAAGAAGGGTTACTCGTAATAATGGCCTGGCCTTTGCTCGGCTAGGAAGAAAAATAATACCAGTCAAGAGAGCCCGGACTACTCTTTGTCTAAGATAAGTGCAAAAGCTCGTCTACGGTCAGCTTGTAGTGACCGATCTGGTGCCATAAAACATAACACCCAAAGATAACTCGCCACATGTTAGGGTTAAGTTGTCCTGGGGCAAGTCTCAAGTGGCGCAATACCTCCTTCACCAATGGGTGGAAAGGCGGCCACAAGCCGTAGGAAAAGAAAATTGGGTAAAGGGCTACCCAATTTTGAGAGTTGTCAAAAAGGATGACTGGGTTAGACATAAAGCTAGAAAGGGAAAGTCATAAATAAACTACAAAGTTGCAATTCAGGTCCCGACCTGGGGTGGCAAACTTGGTGGGAACTCGAGCCCGCAACTTGTCCAATTCTGCCGCTAGGGCCTCCCACTCTCCAATAGTGAAGTACCACCTGTTCTTCCTACCCTTATTGGAAGAAGGGTTACTGGTAATAATGGCCTGGCCTTTGCTCGGCTAGGAAGAAAAATAATACCAGTCAGGAGAGCCCGGACTACTCTTTGTCTAAGATAAGTGCAAAAGCTCGTCTACGGTCAGCTTGTAGTGACCGATCTGGTGCCATAAAACATAACACCCAAAGATAACTCGCCACATGTTAGGGTTAAGTTGTCCTGGGGCAAGCTTCAAGTGGCGCAATACCTCCCTCACCAATGGGTGGAAAGGCGGCCGCAAGCTGTAGGAAAAGAGAATTGGGTAAAGGGCTACCCAATTTTGAGAGTTGTCAAAAAGGATGACCGGGTTAGACATAAAGCTAGAAAGGGAAAGTCATAAATAAACTACAAAGTTGCAATTCAAGTCCCGACCTGAGGTGGCAAACTTGGTCGGAACTCGAGCCCGCAACTTGTCCAATTCTGCTGCTAGGGCCTCCCACTCTCCAATAGTGAAGTACCACCTGTTCTTCCTACCCTTATTGGAAGAAGGGTTACTGGTAATAATGGTCTGGCCTTTGCTCGGCTAGGAAGAAAAATAATACCAGTCAGGAGAGCCCGGACTATTCTTTGTCTAAGATAAGTGCAAAAGCTCGTCTACGGTCAGCTTATAGTGACCGATCTGGTGCCATAAAACATAACACCCAAAGATAACTCGCCACATGTTAGGGTTAAGTTATCCTGGGGCAAGCCTCAAGTGGCGCAATACCTCCCTCACCAATGGGTGGAAAGGCGGCCGCAAGCCGTAGGAAAAGAAAATTGGGTAAAGGGCTACCCAATTTTGAGAGTTGTCAAAAAGGATGACCGGGTTAGACATAAAGCTAGAAAGGGAAAGTCATAAATAAACTACAAAGTTGCAATTCAAGTCCCGACCTGGGGTGGCAAACTTGGTGGGAACTTGAGCCCGCAACTTGTTCAATTCTGCTGCTAGGGCCTCCTACTCTCCAATAGTGAAGTACCGCCTGTTCTTCCTACCCTTATTGGAAGAAGGGTTACTGGTAATAATGGCCTGGCCTTTGCTCGGCTAGGAAGAAAAATAATACCAGTCAGGAGAGCCCGGACTACTCTTTGTCTAAGATAAGTGCAAAAGCTCGTCTACGGTCAGCTTGTAGTGACCGATCTGATGCCATAAAACATAACACTCAAAGATAACTCGCCACATGTTAGGGTTAAGTTGTCCTGGGGCAAGCCTCAAGTCAAGTGGCGCAATACCTCCCTCACCAATGGGTGGAAAGGTGGCCGCAAGCCATAGGAAAAGAAAATTGGGTAAAGGGCTACCCCCCCCCCCCCCCCCCCCCCCCCCCCCCCCCCCCCCCCCCCAAGGAGGACTGCCCAACAGTTCCCCGACTCGGGGCAGCCGTATCCCCATTGAGTCAAGGATTTGGAACTCCGACCGGAGGGCAACTAAATCCCCCGACTGGAGCTTGGAACCAAAGGGACCTAATGATGGGGTCAGTCCCTCATAAGACGAAGAAGCCGCCTCTGCCTGAGGCGGCCGGACCTCCTCATCTCGAGCTGCCATCACCGGAGATGGCCCACTCGACAACGCTGCTGGCCTGAAATCCACACTATCGTGAACAGATTCCCCATGGAAGGCCCCCGACATAGAGATACCCCTAGAGCCCTCAGAAGACATGGCAGCAAAGGGAAAATGGAAGCAAGGAAAGGAGAAAGAAGATGGAAGAAGAACATGTACTGTGAAACGACTAAGTAACCGGACGATGCACTCGGTGAACGAGGAAGAAGAAAGAAGAAAGAAATGAGGTCGGCATAGCTTCGACTTCGCTAAATCGATGAGTGGTAGAATGAAGGGGAAACCCCTATTTATAAGAATTCCAGAGGAAGAGCATTTAATGGTGGTACTACTTGTGAAGACATGAAAGGACGCCTCGACGCACGATTTCCTCCACTTGCGAAGACATGAATGAAGCAAGGACAGGTGTCCACCTGTAAGTCACCCGAAAGCGAAACGGCGCTTACCACTCTGTGCGCGTCTCCTCGTACGGAATCATTGTTATAATATCTTCATCGATCATCGCAGCATGCGCCGTCCCTTTCCAATTCCCGCATTAACTACCAGGCGACAAAATCGAGGAACACACATGGAACGAGCCGACCTCCTCCAGTTAGAAGCTCAAAATTTCCCACTCATACATCAATTCAAATCTGCTTACTTCCCGAGCTCATGAACATAGAACTCAGAAGTAAGGAGGCAACTGTTATAGGAAAAATCGAGATGACCTGACGTATGGGACACGTGGCAAAAAGGCAATCAGAGCAGACCCTTTGAGCTACCAATGGGTTAGAGAAGATGAGCTGAGCAGGGAGACTCGATGACCGAGCTAAAACAGTTAATTTGGCTTGAGAATGAGGCTCATCAATAGACCTTGACCTCGAATGACGACCTCGACCTCGAATGCCGACCTCAAGCTTGGAACGACAACATCTGAAGAGAATCTCGCACCATATATAAGCAGGATTGCCTAGTGAGATCTTAGCTGAAGATTATGTCAATCGAGGCATAATCAGATAAATACTCCGAGAACAGATTCCGACTCCAATACGGGCCCCTCCAGCGTATCTTATAGATCTACTCGGATACGGAAGTCGCCTAAGAGCACCTATAAATATATTACCCCTTTCAAGGGGAATGTACGCACAACTATCCCGATTCTAATTATGCCTACTTTGAGTCCACACACCTGACTGAAGCATCGGATGGTCCCCGGCCACAACCGGCGGCCCCAGCGTCTTCTTATTCTCCATTAAAGTGCATGTACCCAACGACTCATAGGAGGTGAGATAGGATCGACTAAATTTGACCAATAATATCTCACATTCTCTCAATGGCTTTAGGATCATCATCATTGAAGGGAGATTAATGGATCATAACTTCTTTATGGTAGTACCTATAACATGGATGGTTCGAGTCATTAAACTATCTCAATATGTGGGTCCCAATGGGGGTGACACACACTAGCGTTCCTGAGTTGCACCATATGCAAAACAAACTTGCAAAAGATAGATACTATTGAGGTGCATCCTGATTCCTGATAGATAAGTGTTACAAACATACTTCCCTTTTTGAACTTGGGTTATTGGCTTTTCCTTCTCTTTTTTGTTTAGAGAATTTGTTGGATTTGTTTGAAGTCGTAAAAAATTGTGGAATGTAGATTAGTATGCATGCAATCTGAGGGTTGGGATGAATTAGAGATTCACTTTTCCATTTTCTTTATAATGTCTGTAGGTATTATACAATGTTTTGCCTGAAGAAGGCCTTCTTTTGTTGAAGCATTCTGTACATATGGAGCACACCTCTTAGTGATCTTTTGATTGTTCATCTGGTAATTCATGCCATGGATGGGTGATGGACTGAAAATGTTTCCCCGTTGAACAATCCCAACCACTCTTGAGTGTTGGTTTCTCCTATCGCGTGTTGTCCATTGGGCACAATTTTTTGGAAGTGTCTTCAGAACAATTCTTGGATGGATATGATTCTCAAACATCATTTTTTTTTCCCCTTCTTTCTAGCATTGTGTGGGATTCCCCTCAGATGAACAGTATGGATCATTGGAGGGTTGGCTCACCTATATAGAATGCTAGCCTTGGTTTGGGACAAGGCATTGTATATTTCCTGTAGATATGTTTGGATGCTCTATTGAACTGAATTTCATTTCATTATAGAGTAAATGATACCAGCTGGATTGTACCATTTTAATTCATAATGGCTATCTAACTCCTAATTGTGAGTCCATTTGTTTGAGGTAGGACATGAAACTATTGAAACTGTAATTTGGGCTATTGTCTCTCCTTGTGAATGGAGTGGGGCTAGCAACCATGTTGGTCATCTCCTCTCCATTGAGTTGAATTGTTGCTATTTGGGTGGCTAAGGAGCTGTCATGTCACTTTTGGTGGCTATTAAGTGGGGATGGAAGATCTCTCATCTTCCCCCTCCTTTTAGTTCATTGCTTGTATCTTTTCATGTCTTGTCTTAATAAAATCGCATCATATTTAGAGAGAGAGAGAGAGAGAGAGAGAGAGAGAGAGAGAGAGAGAGAGAGAGAGAGAGAGAGAGAGACCTTTAAGGTTTTGAAAAGTGAGAGAGAGAGAGAGACCTTTAAGGTTTTGAAAAGTGATGGGGAAGGTTATCTCTAAGTCGTCCTTTAGATGTTAAATTTTAAGTTGTAAACACTTTACACCTAAAAAGAGATTCTTGTATAGTGATCACAATTTATCTTGTTTGGCTTTAAGCTGTAAAGTATTCACAAGTAGCTGCTAGCGTGCGCGCACACGCACAGAAACATAGAGAGAGAGAGAGAGAGAGAGAGAGAGAGAGAGACTGCTAGTTGCATGCCTATCATAAAGTTTTTTTTTTTTTTTTTAATATTTTTATTATTATAAATTTAAAGACTGTTGTGCCTGTACGTAGATTACCTGTAATAAAAAACACAACAAAATACTGGAATTCTAAAAGCCCCCATAACTGTAAAGCGTTTACAGGCATCCAAATAGCCCATGTAATGTCTTTACCTATATACCCTTGACAACTAAAGGATTTTACAGGCATCAAAATGACCCTAAGGCGCATGAGCCTTCATTTATGGTAGACAGATCCTGGATGTTGATAGTGCATGAGTTTGTTGATTTGTGATGCAGGGCAGGTAGAAAGGGTATCATTTGTAAGCTAGATATGGAGAAAGCCTACAGTCATGTGGTTGGAAATTCTTATATTATTTACTATATTGGTCGTGGTTCATAGTGGAGGAGGTGGATCCAAGAGTGTGTCAAATTCTGCCAAGTTTTCAATCTTGGTAAATGGATTACTCAAAGGCTTCTTTAAGGCTTTGAGAGGTCTCTGGTAGTGTGATCAGCCATCTCCATTCCTGTTTGTGGCAGTGGTGGAGCCCCGAGTAAAATGGTAGAAAAATGGGGCTTTCGTGGGCCTTGTTAATGGGTCCAAGGTCGAGAATGGATGATGATAAACTAAGAAATAGCTAGCAAATGATACACTAACAAATATCTCATCTTCAATTTGCAAATGACACTCTCCTATTTTGTTATGCAGTGGTGGATCAGGTGGATATCTTAAGAAAAATTATTCAGTGTTTTTAAGTTGTTTCGCGGATGAAGATTAATATTAATAAAAGTGAAATTTTGAGAATAAATCTATCAAACGAAGAAGTGGAAAATTTGGCAAGGGTCTTTGGTTGCAAAACTGGCTCTCTTCCTTGATTTCTTCTCTATTTTTGGGTCTTCCATTATGTATTGGCAACCTACGAAGCACCAGTGGGATGAGTTGATTGAAAGAATTCAAAGGAAACTATCTAGATGGCAGAGTAGACACCTCTCTTTAAGAGATAGAATAACTCTCATCAAGTTAGCAATATCTAAGATGCCATTGTATTTCGTGTCGTTGTTTCATTGCTTGACCTTTGTTCCGAATAGGATGGAAAGAATAAGGCTTGAGTCCTTGTTGAAAGGAGCAGAAGATAAACATAAATTCCATCTATTGGAATGGAACAAAGTGTGTAAACCGGCCAGTTTCAGAGCACTAAAGGCGATGAACTTAGCTCTCTTAGGAAAATGGCTATGAAAGTTTGGGATGGAAGAGAGATTATTATTATTATTATTTAATGGAAAGAGGTAATTGCATGCATATATGGAGTTAGGGAGGGTGGTTGGTTCACTAAGGAGTCTTCTTTGTATATGGCCAAGGGTGGCTTGTATATTTAAAGAAAAATTATTTGGGAGGATGCCTGGTTTGATGGTGCTTTGTGCAACATATTTCTTAGGAGGTATTGGAAGATATGCTTATACTTGCTATTTTTTCTTCAGAGTCGCCTTCCAAAGGTATGCTTGGTTGTGGAAATGGGAAAGGTCGGCTAGATTTTATTTTTGCTCCCTCTACAAGTTCCCGAACCAAGGTCACCAAAAGCTCCAACTGAATTCGTTCTATTATATGAGGGGCCTCCTAAGGTTGCTGGGTTTGTGTGGTTGGTTGGAATGAGCAGGGTTTTCCTGGTGGACACTTTGCAGAAAATACACTTGATTATTTTGTATCATATGTATACAAGATGCGGAGTCAGTTGATGACTTGTTTCAATGTTGTGAATTTGCCAAAGCATTCTGGGTCAGTTCTTCAGCCTTTTCCTATGTTATTGGGTAATGCCCAACTTGATTGGGGCCTTCTTTCTAGCATCGCATGGACCCGGCATTGGTCAACAAGGAACTTGTGGAAACTATTTCTTCTAGCAGATCTTTGGTCTATTTGAGCGGAGTGGAATTGTTTTCATTTTCAGAACCGGAATAGGTTTTTGGATAAGGTGTTTAGAAGGGCAAAGATGGATGTATTGGTTTGTACCTCTTGTATAAAGTCTATCACCAGTTGTGCTTTAGTCTCTTTGGTTTCTTGGTCTTCTGCTGTGAAGCCTTGTGGATTCTCTTTTTCTTTAATATAAATCGCTGCTTTAAGGAAAAAAGAAAAAAAGAAAAAAAACATAACTGCACAATGAAAACCTCTCCAAATGCCACAATCTCATATTGTTTTGCTACTTGAAGCATTGTCAGTTCAATCAAACATGAGTTACCGACATATTCCAGTCACCATGTTGAATGATGTGGGTTTGCAATTTAGTTTCTTTCTATGAATGTCAGAAACACAGCACTGACTTCTCATGCTGCATAAAGACTCTTATTTTAGATTTATGTGATGAAGTCATTACCATAAAGAAACATACATCATTTACTGATAATAGAGAGAGTGAAGGAAATGGCTGGCTTCTGAAGCTTCATGGGAAAAGGAAGAAGGAAATTTTTAAATATGACTCCATTTTTGTTGGATGGTGTTACCAATAAAGGTGCAAGGATTTATTTTTATTTTATTATTATTTTTTTTAATGGTAACACAAGCAGTTTATTAATAGCAACAAGAATGTGTGATAGAATATTTTTTGGAATGGTAACACAAGCAGTTTATTATTAACCCAACAGAAATGCTTGGGCCAAAATCATGGAGAAAGGGTCATTCTCCACTTGACATGCTGGACACAACACCCTAAGACCTCTTTGGAACCTCTCAACTACATCAACTAAGGAAGCTGCCGAAGCTAGCACGCCGTATGCCTTTGAAAAAACTACTTTTGGGTAGCTTTATTTGTGAAAAGAAAACTTTGTTATTACACTCTTTTCGGATCTACCAATGGGGAGGTGCACCATAACAACTTTGTTTTTGCTTTGGGCACTCAATTCTAGGCTTGCAAGAGATCTGCAATTGATCTTGGCATCACTCAAGACATATAAAGCCATGTTGCAGTAAACCAATAGATGGTCAATGATGAGAAGTTTATCTTTGCTGACCAACCCTCCAAATGCCACCACTCTTGTCTGGCCTCAGTAGTGCCAGATTGAAGTTGTCGTGACCGCCTATATTCTGCCACCCTTGAGAGAATTGGAAAACGGTAGGATTTTGAATTAGTTTTTATGCTTCATCTCTATAGGAGAGTGTGAGTGAAGCTCAAAAGATGTTTTCCACTAGTTTCTTTTCATGACCCAATTCAAGCTTAACCAGGCCATAAACTTTCTTTAAATTATGGGAGCAAATTCGCATTGGATGAACAATTGATCAACAAACTCAGCATCTAAGGCACATGTGCACCCCTTAGTAATTGCTGTTTTCCGTATTGCTTAGGTTGTTGATTGTTAGAACTTAGAACCATGCTCCTAACCAATAACCAACCAAAAGTAACAAATCCTAGTGGACCTAGGTGACACCAAATATGAGCCAAATGTACACATAGTGAATCACACCCTGGTTACGAGTGGGTCACATGTGTTGTGCATGACTTGTCTAATACGTGGTTGGAAAATCAAGGATTCTAAGGAGAATTATGTCATTCTTCACTTAGAAAATTGTTGAGAATAAGTGTCATTGTATTTCTTATGAATGCACGGGAAATGATTCATGGGAAAATTGTATTTGCTTTGGAACTCTATTAGTGGGAAACTTTATGGGTCTCTAGGTCCATGTTACTTTAATCTATATGATTTTGATACAATCTCATGTGATCCCAAGATGTCTATTGAATGAATGTGCATTCTTGAGAGTTAGTGTGATGTAAATGAGATTCAATGGGTAGTTTTATATAAGAGCCAAGGAAAAAATAAATTTTATCAATCAATTTTCATTTTTTAGAAGTTGTGTTTTGGTAGAGCATTACTCCCTTATAGTGTTGTAATGAGTGTTTATCTATGAAGTGAAATAGAGTGTTTATCTATGAAGTGAAATATTCTTCTTTCTTTCCTTGAAGTTGTGATTTATCTCATCTTTTAGCATCACCCCTCCTCTACACATCTCTTTTTGGATATCCAAATTGTCAATATGCTTGTTGCACTAGTCTTGTTCTCAGCATCTGATTCATCATATATTGGATCTCCTTTGAGTTCCCCGTACTTGGTTTGGATGAATTGAAATTCATCATGAACTTCCTTTCAATGTCACATAATCTCATCCAATATAATAGAAATGCACTCAAGTTTCTCTTAGATTTCCTTTAACTCTTACTTGCATCATCCTCCACGCAGAATCCATGGTCTCGACCACAATGTCTTGCTGCCATAGCAAGAACTTGTACGTCGATGAAGTGCCACCCATGGAGCAAGGGCACAAGCTTTGACACCAAATGATGTGGAGAGAGGAAGAGAAGATCTTGAAAGAGAAGAAAATTCACAAGAACTGCAAGGGAAGAAGAAAATTTCTCTTTATAGATAAACATCGATTGCGATGGTCACTACAAGGGAGCAGTGCTCTACCAAAACACAAAAGTTTACTTGTTCAAACTGATAAATGAATGATAAAATTCGTTTTTCCTTTGTCCTTTATATAGAACTATCCATACAATCTTATTTATATCACACT
This sequence comes from Magnolia officinalis, assembly GCA_021015155.1. Lineage (NCBI taxonomy): Eukaryota > Viridiplantae > Streptophyta > Magnoliopsida > Magnoliales > Magnoliaceae > Magnolia > Magnolia officinalis. The sequence goes on along the minus strand of JAJHSJ010000018.1, from coordinate 43,941,051 downwards.
AGTTCCCAAGAATGCATACTCATTTAATAGCTATTATGAGATCACATGATATCGCATCAAAACCGTACAAAATTAAAGCAAGATGGACCTAGAGACCCACAAAAGGCTTCCACTAAAGGAGTTCCTAAGCAGACATCATTTTCCCTCATCAATCATTTCTCATGCGTGCTCAAGAAATGCAACGCCACTTATTCTAAAAAAAAAAATTAAGTAAAGAATGGCTTGACTCTCCTAGAAGTATCCAATTTTCCAACCACATGTCATTGGCAAGTCATCCACATTGGCCCCCATCACTTCTTGCACATGTGACCCACTTGTAACAAAGGTGTGCCTCACTATGTGTGCTACATCAACCCAACTCCAATTCAATTGGAAACATCATCATCAATCTCTCCATGCTTTTGAGTTTAGGCCAAGGTAACAAAACATGTTGTTGTGAGAAATTTTCCGGCCTTCAATTTTAACTAAAACATGTTAAATATTAAAGAATCTAGATTAACACCATTAACCAAAATAGATACTTGATTTGAAGAAGTACAACGGATTCCTCCATTTAAACCCAAAACCAATCATTCTTACAACCCGCATCAGAAGAGGCCATGCAATATGATCGTAAGCCTTCTTCAAATTGATCTTTACAACTATGCCACCAGAATTAGAGGTCTGGGTTAACTAAATTATCTTATAGGCCATAAAATAACCATCTATGATTTAAAGACTGGAAAATAAACCACTTTCCAGGGAGCTAAGAGGTGACCGATGATCCACTTAATTCTAAGATCCAAAAAAACTTCGCTGCTGTCTTATATTTCCCATCTAAATTGATTGGATGGAGTTTTCATACATAGTCGACATTCCAAACGTCGGGGTTGAAGTAATTTGGGAGTAGCTAAAAGCATATGTTGGTTTTCATCAAAAGTAGAATTCATCAATTAGAAGCTTAAATTCAGCTTCCAAAATTTGTTAATATTCCTGCAAAATGGGTAAAGAAAGCCATTTGGACAATTGGCTTTATCCAATCAAGAGTCAAAACTATATTCATCACGTCTTTAGAGGAGGAGCTTCAAACTCAGATCATACTCTGCTTATGAAACTGAAATGTCTCCCACAACCCAGTGACAGTACCCACTCTCAGATCATTACACATCTTTATAGCTATCAATAGCTTCAATATACCCCACCTCAATTCCAAGGATTTGATTGTTGAATTTTGCCTATACAGGAGTTGCAATATGATGGAGAAATTCATTACTGTAGTCTTCGGCTTAAAAGTGAAACTGCTCTAGATATTTGATGCGAAAAGGGTTCTACTGATGGCCCTTGTTTCAATCTCTAAAATTGAGGAGAGGATCCTTTCCATGATATTAAAAAACGGTTAAGTTTTGGCCGATATGTAACGGTAATAGTGGGATCCATTACACGTTACAGGGCTATAACACCCATTCTGGAAAATTAAAATAAAATAAAATTTGACGGCCATTACGTAACAGTAATTGTGGGATCCATTATGTGTTACAGGGCTATAATACCCGTTCTGAAAAAAACAAATGGCCCATTACGGGTGGCGAAACTATCCGATATGGGATTTACAGTTTCTTCCATCAAAGAATTGACCATTATTACAGGGCCACAACGGCCGTTACGGGGGCCGTACAGCAGTTACAACCTGTATCGTAACAGCCATAAGGCTTTGCCATTATGGCCATCGTTGCCATTATTTTATACCTTGATCCTTTATGAAATCAACCGTTTTCCTTTTTCTTTTCTTTCTGAGAACTCCATGAAAACCATGGAATCAACCATTGAAGTTCAGCCTGAGTTGAAGCCCACCTGGTACACAGATAAAATTCTTGCCTTGATGATCCCATTGACGCCACTTGTTTCTGAAGATCGTACTATTTCTTGACTTTGATAATCCCCAAATGGTAGAGAATGCACCATTCTTCATATAATGTTCCCTCCAAGCGGAAAAGGTCCAATAGGCCAACTGGAAATGAAAATGCTTTTTATACTCTTATGCTCTTGAACCTCTTCCTAGGCCCCTCAATCGGGGGGAATAAACTGATTCCTCATGTTCCTAGCATTAAAAGGAATCAAATGCTAGGAAAAAGTTGGTGCCTTTTTCAAAGTTTTTCTAGTTTTAAGATTTTATTGACCATGGCTGCTTAGGCAAAAGCCTCCACTCTCAGAGGGACATTCTCCCTTGACACTTCTGGACAAGGGGATGGCCCTCATCACTACATTAAATGAGCCAAAAGAAAGATTTGGAAGAAAAGCAACCATCTGTAGTCCATTTCCAAATTTTATGATCCTTAGAAATTGTATCAATGAAGACCTTGATCCATACCTTTAAGAGGTTCTCGAAGCTCATCATCTCATCACCTTTAAAGTTCCTTTGAAATATAATATTCCAAACCACCTTTTACCCTAGGGTCTCATGGGAAATATATCATTGTCACAGGTAAACTGTGATGCCAGGAGTTAGTAATATTTAAATTTTAAATTTTATAAAATTTGTAGTCTTGGTGAGTTAATTTGAATTTTGTTGAGCTTTATCGAGTTCTCCTGAGTGTCTTTGAGTTTTGTCGAGTTAAGTTGACCAAGTCATGACCAAATTGAGTTTTTCTGAGTCTTGAAGAAATTTGATAGAGTCAATTTGGTTCGATTTGAGTTTTTTAATTTTTTTTTTTTAATTTTTTATTTTATTATTTTTTATTTTTTTATTTGAGTTTCCAAACCTTTCTGTAGACTAGCCTTTGTACCTGAACTTCTTATCCATTGCCCTTTCTTCTTAATGGACTTCCATTTTCATTTTAAAAGAAAGTAACATTTGCAGCAATAGGTGGGAAGAGAGACCATGAAACAATGGATATTGGTGATTGACAACTAGAGTTGGAAGTACCACCTACTTTATGTGTGGTTAGGTGATCATCTCCTGAACCTTTGCATTAGAAGGGAGTGAATGGCCTTGTTGGAATTATTTCTGTCGGGGTTATATTCTGTAGGGTAATATGTTTGGTACTTCACCAACCAATTGGAATTTGTCTGTCCATTGTGGTAAAATAACTGACAGTTAACTAGAGAAGATACTTGGAAGGCTAGAGAACAAGTTGGATGTCTGGAAGATAAGATGTTCATTGCCTGCAGGCATGATAACACTCATCAAATCTTCTGTCAAATCTACTGCTTTACTAGTCTTCCTTTTCTAATTCTGTCTAAGGTTGCCAAAAAGATGGAGTGAATCCAAAGGAATTTCTTATGGGAAGGTAGAGGAGCAGGGCATAAACTTCTCATGGACTGGAAAGAAGTCCACAAATTGATTGAGGGATAGGGATCAGAAGCATAAAGTAGAGGAACTGGATACTCTTAAGTGGTAATGGAGATTTGGGGAGGAGCAGAAGGCACTTTGGTCCAATGTTATCTGATGAAAATATGACAAATCTCAGGGGGAATGGTTACCATAAAATGTGTCAAGGCAAATGTGCTCAAATGTTTGGAAGAAAATTAGAAATTTTGGGATGGAGTTAAGTTGGGTTAGGAGGGAGACCACAATGTTCAGAGCAGGGTTCAAGATATCATGAATAAGGGGGGTGAGCCACTGAGGTTTTGTAGTGGGGGTGAGTTACAAAACTTGATTTTTGATGGAACTTTCTCAAACACTTATTGATGAAACTCTCTCCAGTGCTTATCCATCTAAATTCCCTATTGCTCAAAATAAGGAAGGCCTTATCAAGGATTTTTATGAGATTCATTGGGGTAGCATGGTGTGGAAGCCCTTTTTTGGCTTAAACCTCAATAATGGTGAATTGTTTATATATATATATATATATATATATATATATATATATATATATATATAATATATATATATATATAGGGAAAAGGTACTATGCGCTCGACCGCATGTTACCTTCCCATGAGGTCGAGTGTTGGCGGCACGTTATTCGTCGGATGGTAAAAAATTTAAACAAGCGGGGAGATTTTATAGGGAAACTGGAGAAACAATACTGGTGAAACCGGTTATTAAAATACCCCTCCACCTCTTCTCTCTCTCACGCGTATTTTCTGTAAAAGCCTTGCGCTAGAAACCTAGGTGGGGCCTACCGTGGGTTTTTTTTTTTTTTTGAGAAATCCATCCCGTTCATCCATTTTTTCATATAATTTTGGGACAAGAGGCCAACAATGAGCCTGATCTAAGACCCAAGTGGGCCGAAAACATGAGGATTGAACGTCCACAATTGAAATATTCGTGTGGCCACAGAAGTTTTAAATTAGGATAATATTTGTGTTTTCAGTTTATCTCAGTAGGAATGATGGTATGAACGGTATGGATGCAATTGAAACATCACTTTCGACCAAGGGAGGTTTCAATGGTAGGAATTTCCCTACCCACCTTTTCCTTTAGTGCGGCCCACTTGAGTCGACTCATTTTTGGCCTTATGTCCTAAAATGATCTCCAAAAACGGATGGACGAGGTGGATTTCTCACAAACACTACGGTTCGCCCTGAACAAACATAGTGCAACCCTACCATACTAGACAGTGGGAAGAGTGACGCCCACCGTTGAAACCTTCCTAAGGTCCACTATGATGTTTATCTGAGATCCGACATGTTCATAAGTTAAGACATACATGAAAGAAGGGAAAGCACAAATTTCAACTTGATCGAAAACTTTTGTGGCCCTTAGAAATTTTTAATGGTGGGCATCACTCTATCCATTGTTTTCTGTGGTGGGTCCATTCGAGCTTTGAATCTGACTCATTCTTTGTCTCATGCCTTAAATTGATATCTCCAAGTGAATGGACAGTATAGATATAACACATACATCATGGTGGGTCCCACAGAACTTGGTGATGTAACCTGTCCGTAGCTAATCCGCGTCCAACTAGCATTGGAGTCCACTACGCCTTTTAATATGGAAGTAGATGGATGCGGATTAGATACTGACGGGTTGAGTAGCGAGTCGGCTACTGAAGTGACGTCACCAAGTTCTGTGGGCCCCACTATGATGTATGTGTTGTATCCACACCGTCGATCCATTTTGAGATATCATTTTAGGGCATTAGCCAAAGAATGAGGCAGATAAAATACTGTAGTGGACCCCACCATAGAAAACAGTGGGGAGAGTGATTCCCACCGTTGAAACTATCCCAAGGCCCACCATAATGTTTATTTGAAATCCAACCTGTTCAAAAGTTTAAAAAGACATGAAATAAGAGAAAACACAAATATCAGCTTGATCTAAAACTTTGTGTCCTTTAGAAGTTTTTAATGGTGGGCGTCACTGTCCCCACTGTTTTCTATGCTGGGTTCCACTATAGCTTTGGATTTAACTCATTCTTTGGATATTGCCCTAAAATGATCTCTCCAAATGGATGGAAGGTGTGCATACAAAACATACATCATGGTGGGGCCCATAGAACTTGGTGACATCACTTCTGTAGCGAGTCTTGCTACTCAACCTGTCAGTAGCTAATCCGCGCCCGAAGTGGATAGAAACAGTGTGAATTGAACTTCTATCATTGAGAAATTCTCTAGGTGGTTAGGGTTGCACTGTGTTTAGTCAAAGCCAACCGTAGTGTATATGAGAAATCCACCCCGTCCATCAGTTTTTGGAGATCATTTTAGGACATAGGGCCAAAAATGAGCCGGAGCCAAGACTCAAGTGGGCCGCACTAAAGAAAAGGTGGGTAAGGAAATTCCTACCGTTGAAACCTCCCTAGGTCGAAAGTGATGTTTCAATTGCATCCATACCGTTCATAGCAATACTCCTACTGAGATGAACTGAAAACACAAATATTATCTTGATTTAAAACTTCTGTGGCCCCACGAATATTTCAACAGTGGACGTTCAATCCTCACGTTTTCGGCCCAGTTGAGTCTTGGATCCGGCTCATTTTTGGCCTTGTCCTAAATTGATATGGAAAAAACGGATGGACGGGTTGGATTTCTAAAAAAAACCAAGGTAGGCCCCACCTAGGTTTCCAGTGCAAGACTTTTTGCAGAAAATACGCGTAAGAGAGATAGAAGTAGAGAGGTATTTTAATAACCGGTTTCACCATTTTGTTTCTCCAGTTTTCCTATAAAATCTCACCGTTTATTTAAAATTTTTACCATTCGATGAATAACGTGCTACTAGCACTCGACCTCATGGGAAGGTAACATGCGGTCGAGTGCATAGTACCTTTTCCCATATATATATTGAAAGATGATGGTGAAATTGTCAGCTTTGAAGTTTTAATGAGTATTCTAAATGATGTTCATGTGGATGTGAATGAGCTTAGCTTGGAAGGCATGCAAGTGGCATGCTAATGGGTGTTTCTCATCAAAAGCTTTTCTTTGTTCTTGCATCTCTCAGGATTGGATGAGGCTGCCATGGGCTAGGGTTTAGGGTCATGGTAACCTGCCTAGAGTGGAAGATTTTGCCTGTTTAGCCACTATTAACGAAATTTTACTTTGGATGATCTAAGGAAGAGGCTTTTTGCCCTCCCAAACATGTGCTTTGTGTTCGGATAATGAGGAGACCGTTAATACTTATTCCTCTACTGCCCTTTAGCGAGGGACATATGGTGCTCTTTATTCAACCTTTTTATTGTTGAATGAAGGTTATGAATGGCTCACTGATGGCCCTCATAGATGGTTGGCGAGCAGGAACTTGTTTGGCTATATAGGAATTATCATGTGGAGGATGGCCACTCTCTCAATCCTTTGGGGGATTTTGAAAAAGAGAAGTGGAAGAATCTTTGATAGCGAAGCATTCTGTACTCGGTCCATTAAGATTACTGTCTTGTACCAGATTGTTGATTGGGTTATGGTGTTTCCTGAATTTCAAGGCCCATTGGGAGGAGTGTTTCTAGATGAATGGAATCATGTGGTGAACAGAGCAGAGGGACTATCCAGTCTGGTTCTTGGCGGCGAGCTACCATCTGATTCTTCTTGGGATCCCCTCCCCATTTTCGTATCCCAGGAGCACATCTTTTTTGGGTGCGGATCAAGATCAAGGCCTTATGGCTGCTGTGGAGCTGTTCCTTGGACGGAATGCTAATCATAACAACCCGGGGGGAGGGGCCCTTGAGGAGTTGCTACTGGCTCAAGAAACCGATGAAGTTCCGCATGCAGATCCCGAGCAAGATCTGCATGCGGAACTTCGAAGTACCATTCGCATGAAGCTCATAGAGCAAATTTGTAGCGAGTGTGAAACCAAATGGCTATGGCAGCTGTCCGTTCATTGCCCCACTGTTGAAACCTGCTATTCTGATATAGCTGAGAGCATGATGAATAATGACTTGGAGGTCTCCAAAGATTTGAATGCGTTTGCCATGGGGCTCAAGTTATTAAAAAATGGTTATGTAACGGGTGAAATGCTCACATGGGAACCGGTTCTCACAAGAACTCGTGAGAACTTTTTGATACATGATGTGTGCACAAAATCTGAATGGTCCACTAGATGAATCACCTCATGAAACCCCCAAGGCCCAAAAGTTAGCATGATACAAAAACCTGGTGGGCCATAGCAAAGTGACGGAAACCTTTCAAGCCCCTGACCTGATGCACACAACTGAACCAACTTTTCGAAGCTACCAGCTGATACTAGCTGACGCAGATTTTCCTTTCACTTTGCTATGGCCCACTAGATTTTTGGATCAGGCTAAGTTTTGGGCCGTAGGGGTTTCATGAGGTGACTCATCTAGTGGATCGTTCGGATTGCATATACACATCATGTGAGATGAGTTCTCATGAGAACCAGTTCCAAGGAGAGCATTACTCTATGTAACAGTGACGGTGGGAACTGTTATTCATTACAGGGCCGTAACATTTTTTTTTTTTTTTTTTTTTTTAAATGTAACAGTAGTGTCTCCATGGCAGGGTTGTTTTCAAGGGTTTTGGTAATGTTTATAGAGCGGCTCCCTGGCTCTTATCTTTTTGGGGGTTTCCAGCTGCTAAGGAGTGGCATTCTGTATTTTTTTTTTTTAGGTTGTGCATCTTGTCTCTTGTTGGCTTTCAATAAAGTTCTCATCTTTTTAAAAAAAAAAAATTTTTAAAAATTTAAAAAAAATTAAAAATTAAAACATAAATTTGGCCGTAACGACCGTTACAACCCTTGTTGCAATGGTAATTACGGTGGTAGTTATTGCCACTGTTAGTGTTATTGAATACCTTGATGGGGCTGTGTTTCTCTTCAAATGACAGGAGGGTCACTCAAGGTTCTTTTGCTCCTAATTTTTATTTTTGTGTGCTTGTTTATTCTTCTACTTTGAGTTTAGTGGAAGGCTTGGTTATCTTCTATAAAAAAAGAGTTAACATTTTTCTTTGTAAGGTAAAAATTTTTGAAAGATAACTTATCTGCGTCAGCTAGTATCAGCTGGTAGCTTCGAAAAGTTGGTTCAGTTGTGTGCATCAGGTCAGGGGCTTGAAAGGTTTCCGTCACATGAAATGAACTTCCCTCCTGCCTGTTAGGTATCGTTATTGTCCCAATGGACTGACCTCTTCATCATTTACTCCTCAATATTTGCACCTGAGTAAAATATGGGTTACAAGGCTTTTACCCATCTTTAAGATTTTGTAAGAATCTTTTGGTGGTTATGGGTATTTGGTTCTCTTTCCTTGTCGAGTTCAATGACCTTGTCTCTATCTTTGAGAGTCTGGTGATGTCGGTTCCCCTCAAGAGGGTTCTGTCCTTCTAATTTTGGTTTTGGCTGCACTTGGCTCATAGCCATTTCTAGGGAAGACAAAAATTATGTATGATTTTGGGATTTCTACTCATTCTGTGTTGTATTGGGGAAAAAATGAAGAAAAGGAACAGTTTCATATCCACACCTTTTCGGATTCTGTAATTTCTACTCATTCTGTTTTGCATTGGAAAGAAAGAGTAGTTTCATATCCAAACCGGGGAGGTGTTTACAATTATCCTTTTTTTATCTTTGAAATTATATGAAGTGTAGAAACTCATAATTGATGAATTATTTCTCTTGCGGCCTAAACAAAAGCATCCTTAATCAGTTAAAGCTTTCTGTTCTGCAATTATATGAATTCTTTTACTGGGAATTGCTGTTGGCAATCTACCCTTCGACTGCTCATGTGCCTGTCTTCTCTACTTACCGTTTAGCCTGTATGTGGTTGCATACATATCATCATAAAAGCCTTATCCCAACTAAATGGCGTTGGCTAAATGAATCTTGTTCCTCCATCCACACTATGAAGGGTCATCTCCTCAATTAAACCATAGATCATCGAATCTATATTGCATATCCATGGCAAAGTAAGGCGTGAGGCTCATTTGTTCTCCTTGCATGTTGTGAATCCGGACTGTCCATCTTGTGGTCCTGCCTATTGATGGTCTGTGCTTGAAAATTTTATGAAAAGAACAATCACAGCAATCAGTTTTCTTTTTGAAGGTTGAGCATGAACAATTTTCCATTTTTACTCACCATTTCATGCCCACTGTTTGTATGGCTAGGATTGTCCATTGGGTGTGAATTTCGACCAAGGGCCATCCATGGATGGGAGCCACTAGATGGCTGGTGTGTGGTTCCTCTAGCATGTATTTGGGAGGAAATTCCATTTCCCAGTTGAGCACCAAAGGCAAAAACCATCTTGTGGGGCCTCCCTTTTCTCCTTGATGGTTCGTCTGAATGTTTGTGCATGGAAAAGCTCCTACATGTGTTGTATTTATGCAAATGTTAAGACAAGCATGTTTCTTGATTTTCATAATGCAATGTTAAGACTTCCTGTTCTGTTTATTAATTTTGTTACATGGGAATGACAGAGCGGATGGAGATTATGGAGCTGCAAAGGTGATGCTTAGACCCGCTTCACCCGGTACCGGTGTTATCGCCGGTGGTGCCGTGAGGATTGTACTTGAAATGGCAGGTGTCGAGAATGCTTTGGGGAAACAAATAGGAAGTAAAAATGCCCTTAATAACGCAAGAGCAACAGTTGTTGCAGTACAGAAGATGAGGCAGTTCAGTGATGTGGCCCGCGAGCGTGGGATCCCAATGGAAGAGCTGTGGAAATGATGATGATGGTTAAGGGAGTTTGTTGAAATCTGGTTTCAACAAGTGAGTTGTAATTTTTCTTCTCTTAGTTTTCATTTGTGGACATTTTCTTTAGAAGAATGCAGTACGGGAAATGATTTTTTTATCAGTGCAGGCTTTCTTACTGGAATCAAGAATGAGAGTGTCAGGGCTATACACTGCGACGTGGAATTGTCACAAACTTGCTAAACGGTGACAACTCCCCCACGGGCGCAGATTAGGTACTACCCCCGCCTGTTCGGAGCTCAGGACATGCAGAGGCTCTGGGGACCACTGAGGGGCTGCCGTGATGTATGACTTTTATCCACACTGTCCATCCATTTTTCTATATCATTTTTTATTACTGGACCAAAAATAAGGCAGATCCAATGTTCAAGTGGACCACACCACCGGAAGCAGTACTAAGGACGCCCACCATTGAAACCTTCTTAGGGTCCACTCGTGTGGTTTACTTTCCGTCCAACCTGTTGATATGGTCATATACACCTGGATGAAGTGCAAAAACAAATATCAGCTTGATCCAAAACTTTTGTTGTCCCTCAGAATTTTTCAACGGTAGGAATTTAATCCCCACTGTGTGGTCCATTTGAGAATTGGATGTTCTTTATTTTTGGGATCATAATCTAAATGGATACGAAAAAAATGGATGGACGGTATGGATATGGTGGTCCTCAGAGCCTCTGCCTGTTGCGGGCTCCGAACAGGCGGGGGGTAGTACCTAATCCGCACCCATCAACCACTGTACATGTGGCATTTTTTATATGCAAAAGTTGCGGGTCCCACTTGGATTGAACATAGCGTGGAAACCATATTGAAAGGCGGGATTATCCGAAACATTTTATTTCGTTTTGAGAAGGTGATTTTCAGGCTATTTTCCATCTACCATTGGGCCCATGATTTGGACAGCCTGGGTTGCATGCATTTATGGCGTGCTTGACTGCATGATGGATGAATTGTCATGGTTTAGTGGTTTTGGCCAAATGCACGGGTCGTATAACTGATGGAAGGTGTTTGCTTTGGATGACATTGTAACGTATCTCTGTAGCATTGAAATGGTGCGTGTATATAGAGTCTTTAGAGGCCAAGTTCCCTGGTCGGAATTTAGTTTGTAGATGTGGGTCCCATGGTCTATCCAAGCCATTGATTTGATGGGGCCCCACCATGGATGGATCATTCCCAGAATATCCTCTCAAGTGGTCAGCTCTAACCTTCCCCTATGGTGTAGCATGCTAATACATGGTTAAAAAGAAGTTCATGAACAAGCCATATTTGACAAAGATCAAAGCTTCAATGGCTTGGATTTTCCAAATTGAGAGATCTTGGACTAATGGCCCATCCATAATGGGGGCCGTTAGATCAATGGTTTCAAGAGACCAACCATGGTCCCACATCCACAAACTAAGCTTCGAACAGGAAAGTTAATTGTTGGGAACGGATAAGGAACTTGACATGTTTTTTTATTGTTCTTTTTACATGGGTTGACATGCTTGGATCATCCGTATTTTAATCTCTTTTTCTTTTTTTATTTCTCTTTTAAACTGGTATTCCGAGTTTATATTTGCAATTTTTTTTTTACCGAGGAATTTCTCAAGAATTATGGTTTTACCAAAAAATACATGGACTTCTCTAGGGTTTTTACCTCATCCTCTAAGTGGTGAAGCATCGCGGGGGCCACATGATGTGCATATGACATCCAATCCTTACAAAAGGCACAACAGACTCATGAGAGCCAATCCAATCATTAGTTGACCACATTTTGTTAATCTTGATATAGATGATGGATAATCTCTTGTATCTAGCATCTCCTAAGTTACCTGATTAATTTACTTGTCTCACTATGTGAATATACTAATTTATTGTGCAATCGACTCATGTATTGGATAATTGACATGTCTCTTTAATTTTAATAAGCATGAATGATTTGATTGTTATATGTTATCTCAAGTTAATATAATTTGTTAATCAATTAGATGCTTGTTACTTATAATTGCTTGATGATATTTTTGGAGGTCTTCGAACTAGTGTATATATTAATGGATTGAATGGAATTTGTTGTGGACTTACCATATTGCGGACCATTTATGCCCTATGTGGCTTTGATCATATATTTGCCCTTTGCGGCTTTGATGGAATATGTACCCCTTTATGGCTTTGATGGTTTAATTTGTATAAACTTGCTAATTTTTGGGTAAATATGCAGAGTTTCATATTATTTCCAAGTGAAGCTGAAGTTTATTTATTGATTTTCTAGTTACCTTCCGAAGTTCATATGATTTCCAAGTGACACCGGAGTTCATGTGTTGATTCTCTCTTTATCTTACAGAGTTCACTTGTATTTTGATTTTCGGGTAAAGTTGAAATTCATTTATCGATTTTCTAGTCACCTTGCGGAGTTCACGTACAATGCGATTTTCGAGTGAAGTAGAGGTTTGAATGTTGATTTTCTATTCATCTTGCGGAGTTCACTTGTATTGTGATTTTTGGGTAAAGCTGAAATTTGCATATTGATTTTCTAGTAAACTTGCAGAGTTCTATATGATTTCCGGGTGAAGCTGAAGTTCATTTATTGATTTTCTAGTCACCTCGCAGAGTTCATATGATTTCTGGGTGAAGTGGAAATCCACTTGTTGATTTTCTAGTCATCTCGCAGAGTTCATATGATTTCTGGGTGAAGTGAAAATTCACTTGTTGATTTTTTAATCATCTTGCGAAGTTCACATACAATGTGATTTTCGGGTGTAATAGAAGGCCGTATGTTGATTATCTGACTATTTGTATATATTCACTCGTATTGTGATTGCTACTACACTTTATTAATGGTGAAATTATGTTGGTCGGCTATGTTTATGAGTGTATGATCATGATTTCGAATTTCATTTCTTAATAATCTCTTTTTGTCTTGCGAGCTATACTGGATTACGAATGATGAGTATGTAATCTTAGAAGGTATTCCTCACTGTGATATCCATTGACGCTATCAAAATATATTAGTTGATGCAAGTGTAAAGCGAGTCCATGTGGTTCACTTAGTTGTTGGGAGAGATCGGGCAGTTGTGGAGCTAGACGAGTTCCCTGTCGCGCATATTGAGCTTCATCATTATTTGATGAATTTTCAATTTTTTTATTAGTGCACTTTTGGTATTTAGGTTGTATAAGTTCTGTATGGCACTACATTTAGATTTTTTATTATGAATGACAAACTTTTACTCAATGCATGGTTTACTTTGCTAATAACTGCTGCTAACTCTAATTGATGACAAAACTGTTTAAATTTAAACTTGAATTTTAAAGGTTACTGATTGGGTTTTCGGGAAACGAGTAGTATACTCGGGTTTCGAAAATCGGGGTGTTACAAAAATGTATCAAGACGTCAAGCGCATGTATTGGTGGGACAACATAAAGAGTGAGATCGCATATTACGTGTTGAGATGTCTTACATGCCAACAAGTGAAAGCCGAGCATTGCAGACCACCGGGACTGCTACAGCCAATGCCGATTGACGAGTAGAAATGGGATTTCATTTTCGGTTTGTCGAAAACTAGGAAATGACATGATTTTATTTGGGTGATCGTGGACCATTTGACAAAAATAGTCCACTCTTTTTTTTTTCCATTTGTATGATGACCTCCACGGAAGACTTGGCCAAATTGTATATGAAGGAAATCGTCCGGCTGCAGGGCATTCCACTAGAAATCATGTTAAATCGAGACATTCGGTTCACGTATATTTTCTGGTCACGGATCCAACAAGCAATTGATGCAACTCTTAAGTATAGTACGACACTTCACCCTCAACCAAATGGTAAGACCAAACGGGTGAATCAAGTTTTGGAAGATATGTTGTGAGCTTATGCTTTGAATTTCAAAAATAGTTGGGACGATTGTCTTTTGTATGCTGAGTTGCATATAACAACAACTTTTAGGCCAGTATCGGCATGGCGCCTTACGAAGCTTTGTATGGGCATCCGTGTCGTGCCTCGCACTGTTAGACTGAGGTTGGAGAATGGACAATGATTGGACCAGAGTTAGTGCAACTAACATCAGACAAAGTCGACGTCATTAAGTGACACCTCTTGACAGCTCAAAGTCAGTAAAAAACTATGTAAACAGATGGAGGAGACACTTGGAATTCGTGGTGGGAGACCACGTGTTTCTAAAAGTCTCCCCCGGGGTTTGCTCATGTTTGACAAAAAGGGAAAGCTGACCCTGCGTTTCATAGGCATGTTCCAGATTCTAGATCGTGTTGACGTCGTCGCGTACCACCTAGCACTCCCGGCATCGCTATCAGGGGTACACAACGTGTTCCATGTGTCCATATTACGTAACAAATCCATCACACATTATCAAATGCGAATAGATGGAGCTACGTGAGGATGCCACCTACGATCTCCGACTGACATGCATTATGGACAGAAAGGAACAAGTCCTAAGAAGAAAAGTCATCCCATTATTGAAGGTATTGTGGACCCACCATACCGAGAAGGAAGCCATGTAGGAGACCGAGGCTGAAGTACGCAAGAACTACCCACAAATACTTGAGGAGTAAGGACATACAAATTTTAATGATGAAATTTTCTTTTAAAGAGGGTAGATTGTAGCATTCTAGAAAATTTCATATAAGAATCCCAGTATGTGCATGAACGAAACCGTTAGTGAGCCATACTAGTCTAACTAAGTGTCCTAATTATGCTAGAAATGATGGATTTAAGGGAATTTGGGTTGAATAACCAGTCCCGCTTATCGCAAATGGGTAAGCTCATGAACTTAGGCAAGTCCAATACTAGTTAACACCCACGAGAAGTTTCAAGGGTTAACGTATCCCATAAATGCGCTAATTAACCAGATTAGGTCTAGGTCTCACATTCTAAGTCCGTTAAACTCAAAACTATATATTAACGTTTGTTTTGCTAGGCTTGATGTCCATCGTGGATGTTGAGCTAAGGTGACGCCTCAGATCGCTCAACTTCAACTCGTAAGCCAAGCGCATGAGATGTGCGAGTGCCTTAGTTGATAGCCTGAACTTAAATGAAATAATCACCTTACTGTTGAGGGTCAAATATTGCATATTAGACCCTAGTTATTGCATGAATTTACGAACATGAAACCGTTCAACGCCTGATTTTAATCGTGTTTGTGTTGCAGAGTAAATTTATATGCGTGGACTGAAAAGTATGCTAAAGGCATGGATTTAATGCACAGAAATCACCAAGGCAAGGGACAGACTCCAGGGGACCAAGATCAATGCTAGAGATCCAAGAAAACCGAGAAACTGAAGCTCAAGTGGCCTGTAAGACATCCAAAATGCAAGATCATAGGGTTTCCACCATCTGTTCGGTTCGAAACTTTATACATGACCTGAAAACCACAAATTAACCGTACACGTCGAATTTCAGCTCCTGGATCCCTGAGGAAGTAACTCAACGGTCAGATAAGCCCTCAGAATCATGATTCTAGGCCCACCTGATAACTGGATTTGCCTCCATTTTGGACTCAACGCCTAAAATGATATGATAGAACGGATGGATGGAGTTGATTTATCAGGAACATCACGATGGGCCCCACCACGGAGGCGTGCACACCCAGCACATGTAAACATGCGGTGCACTGAATCCCATTGAGTCGGTCAGCGCACGCTGACCGATTCAAATCCGTTTTTTTTTTTTTTTTTCTTGCGTAAAGAGCCAGCGGCCGCACATGGCTGGCCGGTCTTGGCTAGTGGGCCCCATCCATCGCCCATATACATGATCCAAACCATTCATTCACTCTATATGGGGGTCGTGACCGTCGCCTAGGTGGCAGAATCCAGGAAAACAGCAGAAGTTGATTTCAGCCGTTAAAACGGAAGAACGACGGTGCAACGAAATAATCCATGGGCCACACCTAATTTGATTTAAAACCAGTCATTCCCACCTGGATTTACGTGCAAAATCCAATGAACGGATTGGATCCTGCGAAAAACATCAGGAAGTGGACCCCACCGACTTCAGCAGAAAACGGAAACTTCCGTTTTCGTATCGCAGACGGTGCGCAGAGGCTTTTTGCGAAAGCTGGTGGGCCACCATCGTGGACCATCTGTCCCATCCAAACCGTCCATTAGGTAGCCTGGGTGAATCCGTTCCAACCCATGAAATTTCAGGACAAACAGTAATCAGGTACACAGCCAAGGTTCAGCTCAAGTTAGCCTCTGCACTGCGTTTCCTGGTTTAAACAGAATCCGTTTGGAGGGTAACGTGATCCACATGCGGAAAATTTTCTCAATCCAGACCTTCCAAATCGAGACAGAGGGATATCCGGTGGTCACCATGCTTTCCAAAAACAAGGAAATCTCTTTGCTGAAGCGTGCTCCGCGAAGTCTCTTACCGACTGCCGTTTTGGTGCCGCACAGGAATCCCAGACGCAGTAGGTCTTTTACAGAAATATATCATCCATAGATCCATGGGTCAGGACCATCAGATGATGATCTAGAACTGTCCAAATGTTCAGTTGATGGATGCGGTAGATTAGAATCAATTTGTTGGTGCGATTGATGAGGATCCATCTGCCAAACTTATCCGATCTGGCGAGGCGAAACAGGGGCTGTATAAAGACCTGTTGAATTTAGTTTCTTCACCGGATATGCGCGTCTTATTTGCTCCAGCCAACCTTCCCTGCTATAAAAAGGAAAGAGAGAGAGTTGGAAGGGGGGAGAATCAGCCATCTTTTGGAACGTAGGAGAGGGAGAGTTTTGAGAGTGTTTTTCTTTTCTTTTCTTTTTTTTTTTTCCTTTTTATTTTGTTCTTGTTCAAGGGATCCAGCCCATTCATGTTGGGCTGAGCCTCTTGGCTAGGGCCAAGAGGTGAAGCTTGTAGTGTGATGGGACCGATTCCACGACTTTGATTCATGTTATGGATTGATTTGATTCTAGTTTGATTTATAAGAATGCTTTTAGTTTTTAATGATTTGTTGTGACTAAAATTACAATAGATCTGCGACGGCTTGGAGTATTCTCTTCCTCATATTTTGATTGTGAAATCAGGAAACCCTGTTGTTCACCATTGCCCCTTGGACATGGTTGGATGATGGAATCCTTCCTAACTTTCATACATCTTCTGATTGATTGTGGATTGATTTGAGTTCTGTTGTTTTCCTTGTCTCATGGGCATGGATTTGTGATGGAATCGACTCTAATTCTCATATCTCTCATCTCTTTGAAAACTAGATCAATGGAAGTTCAGATCGAGCTTTAGTGACATATCTTCCAACTGGATGAAGATGGGACTCGAAGTCCAGTTGAGTTCGTGAATCAAGCGTAGATCTCCCTGATCTCTACAAGTGGATCCTTGGCACCCTAGTTTCTTACATTTGAATTTTACATATTTTAGTTTACTATTTCACCATTATTCACTCATATTCACCTGATTTAGATTTCATCTTATTCTAGTTCTAGATCTAGTTATTTTCAGATTACGTACAGGTTTCAGTCTCTGTGGATTCGACCTCGGTCTCACCGAGTTTATTACTACATCACAACCCTACACTTGGGGAGTGAACACTTACGCTCTTTGTTGAAGTTGTGATTTTCAGACTATTGGATCATAGTCAAACTCAAGACGCCAACTTAAGACATTTCCCTACACATTTCCATATAGTCGTGGCCCTAATCGACCAATGGTGACCATCGAACTAGATTAGGGTCTTCTCCGTTGATTGGCATATCCGATCATTACATGGTTATATCTAGATATAGATATCCTAGTGGGGCACCTATCCCCTAGTTTAGATTGACCCATGCACCCTCCTGTGAGCCCCGGTGGTTGAAAACAACCTCCCATGAGGTTAATATAATGAAAACTTAGCCTTTGGAGCCATTTGTACACATTCTGGCACTATAAATATCCATTCAATTCACACCCTCTCTCCGCATACGAATTTTTTGCCCTAGCTTTAGAAAGGAGATAGAAAAAGAGGAGGAGAAGACAAAGTTGTGTCAGAGAGGGAGATTGATTGTGAGGGTTTATTTCCTTTCCATTTGGTCGGAGATCTAGCCGCAATCGGACCTGTCGTTGGATCTTCTTCACAAGAGATTAAACGTAAACTTGGAGCAAAAATCTCTAAAATATAGGCGTTCAAGGTTGAATATTCTCAATCCTCATAAAAGGCTTGTTTGAATTGTTTAGGTTTTTGTAGTTCTCACCAAAACTCTAACCCCAGGATCAAACCTAAGTCAGGCGAGCTAACGCAAGGTGCAGACTATTCTCCTAGATTTATTTTTATCAACACTTGAGTGTGATAGATTATGATCCCTTTTGATTTGTAAGGAATTCTTAAGTTATGTATGCCCTAAATGCTTTGCTATAAAAATCCTTGTTTGTGTTACTATTGGTAGCTTACATGTATGACGAACTACATTCTCACTTTAATGTTTATTTTTGTTAGTGTTTGATTAGGGCTTGTAATGAAAATGGTAGATTTCAAGGGTGTTTAATGCATTTACAACTTTGGGCATGTTCTTTATGTATTTTATTGTGCATTAAATACGGTCACATATAAATTCCGTCTTACATTTTCCTTGAGACACATTGATTATTTGAACTAAGTTTGAAACCTCTGTTGATTTCAAAAAAAAATGTTTTACTACTTATTTAGCCATATTCTATAAATTAGGTTATTAGAGGAGGAGGTCAAGCCCTGCCTAACTTTGAAAATAGGGGATGGTCGTTGAATCCGGCCAGCCCGACTCGTATGGATGACCGAGGCGGAATTTGGGTGGCCGACAGTAGTTGGAACTACCTAAGTTGCTTGCACCCAATGTCGGTCTGTCCAAGGTTCCCCTTGGACGATCAGACTAGTCCATTATACAGCTTGATTGCATGTATGACAAATGTATGAGACACACTATGGAATCCGGAATACCCTGTCACCAACGAATGAGGTTCATTCATGACCATTAGTGCGATATGATCTGATGAGACTCTAGGGTCAGACATGGTGGTATGAGACACTGTTCTTGAGTTGTTAGCCTACGCTAGAGCGACAGGCCTGCCACATTAGCAAAACATTGGGTGACAAGCTCGCCATGTTGGCAAACATTGGGTGACGAGCTTCCCTGTAGTGACTAGCGAGCATGTATGAAGGACGCGACCATATCATGATAATGATGATGCATACAGGTGGTGCGACTTCTCCACACTGGGGTCGGGTGATGACCTTCACCCTAGTCGTAGTCGTCCTTAGGCAACTAGCCTTACTACAAATCTGATTTAAGTTTAGGGACTTGGGGGAAATAAAATCCAAAATGGATCAAGGGATACAGGTGAGGAGCTGCCTAGTGCCACAACGAATCACGGAATATAGATAGAAACCCAAGATTTGACGACAGTATCCCTACTTCGCCAACCGACTGTTTGACCTGAACATTAATAAATACTCGACTAATCATGCACTCCATAACATTTGTTGGGTTGTGCTTCGAGCTAACCATTACACATATGTTAACGTCCTCACTAGCAATAGTGTTGATGTGATTCTATTTTGGTGTCATTAATCCCAAGTCATGCATACACATATCATGTCATCCATGCATTTAAAGAACCAGATATATGAATTTTATGTTTTGATATATCATCATCGCCTATGCGTGTATTTGTTTAATAACATGTGCCTTCTCCCACCTAAGACAGTTTTTTAAAACACCAACTAGACGATTTCATCGATGCAGGTGCCCTAGAAGAGGACATACCTATCAAGGAGTATGTGGACCCCACCGAGGAGTTCTCGTACTTCCAGTGTGCCGACGACCAGACATAGCATCGTGGGACCGCCGGTTTTGTCTTTTTGAGGATAGGGATGCTTCTTGTATTGAAATTTCGGACATGTATATTGAGTCCCCAACTGGGTGGACTCCATGAGCCATTTGGATGTGGGGATGTATATTTAGGACTCGTCCTCTTGCACACATATGATAACAATGATATACACTATTTAGTTTATCTCTTACACATGATTATGATGTACTTCTTAACCGCTCAAATAAATTATGCTTCCGTAAAGCATAAGCGACACCTGGAATATCGGGGATCGAGTACGTGATCGACCCCTAAAATTCAGGGCATTACAAGGCACTGACAATATGTCCTAGTACCAAAGTCACGTGTGTGAACAACTATAAATTTTAAATTTTGAAAACTCATTTAAATAGGACAATTGGATTATTTTTTCAATTTTAACTGTTCAATAAATGTCCACCAACTAGTGAGTTGAACAATCAAATAAAACATAACATTTTGTCATGATACACATAAACCATGAACCATAATCTGGGCAATTTAATTTGAAATACTTATATGTTGGATATCTAATTTCTACGTAATTTAAAAGTCCCTGCATATCATGTATCACACCTAGAATATCAAATTTGTTCTATAAAGACATTATTCGGTAAAATTGAAACTTTGAAGATTTTTCTAGTAAAATTTATTTTTATCCATTACACTATCGGTTGTAATTGGTTAATGTTTCTTAAATCTTATTAGTCATTCAAAGTGTAATGGATAAAAATAAATTTGATTATGCTGTAGGACTCAAATATGTTATCTAGAACTAGAGGGACCATATATGATAGGACCCAAGCTCGATCTGTCTAGGTAGTGTGACACCTGCATGTGCTTGACCCGGACCTCACCCATTGACAGTAGGGGTGTACATCGAGTCGAGCTAGCCTCAGCTCGACTCGACTTGACCACTAGCCGACCTCAGCTCGAACTTGGCTTGGCTCGAGGATGCCCTTGAGCCTAACTGCCCAGCTCGGCTCGGTTCGGTCAGCAACTCGAGCCAAGTACAAGCCAAGATCGAGCCGAGTTTTCCATTGAGCCATTTCCTCAAACACCTACACTGTACCTTCAAAATACCTGGACTGCACCTTCTAAACAATTCAAAAAACTGAGTTGCTACAGCAGAGCTCTTGAACACAACAAAAAACAACAATACTCAACTTCTCCACTATCATTTCAATGCAGAAAATGAGATTACAACAGGTATATCCCATTTTGAGGCCAACTCCATCTGAATCATCCATCTCATTGCTACTCACAAGGTCATTGAAGGATGGATGTTCGTTAAAGTTAGCTTCACCAAAACGTGTGACATCATGAGAATCACCCTGAGTTAGCACGTGCCGAGCTGGGCCAGCTGGTCTGTCTTGCACCGCAGGATTGCTGGCAATACAATATAAATGCTCAAAATAATGGCAAAGAAAAATGGCTTCACACTGACTTTTCCCTGAGAGCATTCTCTCCTCAATTCGACAAATCTCACCTGCTTGCTGATGTAGAACGTGTCATAGATACGTTCCTAGCATGGTTGGGCCAAAAGAAGATGGACCATAAATTGACCATAACTTTTGATCCGGGTATCGTTACGGGGAGCACAACCTATCAATCTTTACTGAAACGGGCCATCCGAGGTGAACCGATCCACAAAGTGGGTCGTATCTGTCCGTTTCATCAGAAAATGCGCGCTTTCAGCTCAAAAACGAATTTTTAGGAAAATTTTACTATTTTTAGTAATTCTGATTTTTTAAATATTTTTAGAGTTTTAAATTTTCTTTCCTATTAGAAATAACTTTTAGTTATACTAGGACTCTTAGAGAAAGTTTATTTGTAATTTTTATTTTTAGAAACTAGGGCTTAGAAGAGTTTTATTAGAATTAGGATTTTTATTAGAGTTAGAATTTTGCTATTTTTGGTAATTACGAATTTTAGTTTATTTTTTTCTTTATTAATGGTGTAAGGAGGCGCATTAGAGAATTATCAATTATTCATTAAGCTATTTCGAATTTATTAGAATTTATTTCTATTTTTCTGCTCTCTTTTCTCTTGGATTCGAGAAAGTCTCTGTGAGGAGTCCAGAGAAGTTCCGTGGATTTGGAATAGTTATCCTCTTGAGGAAGACGGTGCTCGACCTCACGTCCTCCCCTGCGTCAGTTTGGTATCAGAACGAGGTTTCTCCTCAAATCGATGGCTTCTAACGACGGGTCGGGCAACAATCCCATGGGCGGTGTTATAGGGAATTTACCTTTAATGGCGGCAACTTTTGAAGTAGCGCAACAAGAGAATCGGCAAGTCATGCAAGGGCTGCAGGCTTCCATCGACAGCATAGCGGATCTCTTGGCAGAAAACCTAAGGCAACTCCGTGTTCATGGTGGTGATCCACCACCAGCAATTGCTGGAATTCGTAATTATACTAATCGTAGGGCGATGCTATCAATGAACCACAGGATGATTCAAGAATTTAAGATGAAAGTCGATCTTCCTAATTTTAATGGCCAACTCTACTTCCAAGACTTCCTCGATTGGTTGCTTGAAGTCGAACGTTTCTTCGACTACATGAACATCGTAGAAGAGAAGAAAGTTAAACTCATGGCCTACAAGTTGACGGGCAGAGCTTCAGATTGGTGGGAACAACTTCAACTCGAGCGAACGAGACAGATGAAGGCGCCAATCCGCACGTGGTCGCGGATGAAGAAGTTATTGTGCATGTGATTCCTCCCTCGAGATTACGATCAGGTATTATTCCAACAAAACCAAAATTATTATCAGGATAGTCGATCAGTAAAAGGTTATGCAGAAAAATCCTATTATTGGTCCATGAGAAACGACTTCATCAAAACGGAGTTGCAACAAACCACAGGATTCATCAGTGGCGAACATGTGACCTCTATAGGAATGGAGAACCAACCCAAGACTTCTAAAGTGGAGGAACAATATCTCATCACTGAACAGGCCTTTGTTAAACAATATGAGGAAACGAGAAATATATATCCATTAGTTGA
Source organism: Magnolia officinalis (assembly GCA_021015155.1). Lineage (NCBI taxonomy): Eukaryota > Viridiplantae > Streptophyta > Magnoliopsida > Magnoliales > Magnoliaceae > Magnolia > Magnolia officinalis. The sequence goes on along the minus strand of JAJHSJ010000018.1, from coordinate 43,918,210 downwards.
AAAGAAAAAATATGTGGAGCCTGTGAATATCTTAGAGGATTTGGAACCAGTATCGTAGGAGTTCAAGAGGGTTGTGCTCGATGAACTCCCTAATAAATTACCTCCCATACGAGATATACAAAATCATGTTGATCCCGTCTCAGGGGCAAGTCCGCCTAATTGTCCACATTATCAAAAAAAATATGAGATCTTGAAGGCAGATGTGAAGGAACTAATCGATATTAGTCAAGTCAAGGAAAGCATGAGTACATGTATTGTGTCAACTCAAGAGCTTAATGCCAAGTACAAAAAAGGAGCTAATGAACATCGACGTCGGAAGTTATCTCAGACTCATGTGCCAAGTCTCTTGCGTAACTCGAGGACGAGTTTTTTTCAAGTGGAGGAGTCTGATGTAGAACGTGTCATAGATACGTTCCTAGCATGGTTGGGCCAAAAGAAGATGGACCGTAAATTGACCATAACTTTTGATCCGGGTATCGTTACGGGGAACACAACTATCAATCTTTACTAAAACGGGACATCCGAGGTGAACCGACCCACAAAGTGGGTCGCATCTATCCGTTTTTTCAGAAAACGCGCGCTTTCAGCTCAAAAACGAATTTTTTAGGAAAATTTTACTATTTTTAGTAATTCCGATTTTTTAAATATTTTTAGAGTTTTAAATTTTCTTTCCTTTTAGAAATAACTTTTAGTTATACTAGGACTCTTCTAGAGAAAGTTTATTTGTAATTTTTATTTTTAGAAACTAGGGCTTAGAAGAGTTTTATTAGAATTAGGATTTTTATTAGAGTTAGAATTTTGCTATTTTTGGTAATTACGAATTTTAGTTTATTTTTTCTTTTATTAATGGTGTAAGGAGGCGCATTAGAGAATTATCAATTATTCATTAAGCTATTTCGAATTTATTAGAATTTATTTCTATTTTTCTGCTCTCTTTTCTCGTGGATTCGAGAAAGTCTCTGTGAGGAGTCCAGAGAAGTTCCGTGGATTCAGAATAGTTATCCTCTTGAGGAAGACGGTGCTCGACCTCACGTCCTCCCCTGCGTCACTTGCAGAAGGAGAAGACCTTCCCAAGTTCTCATGGTCCAGATTTTTAGCAGCAACACCACCAATTTGCTCGACTCGAACACTTCGTTGAGTCATTTTATCAAACACTTGGTGAGCAACATCAATGGCAAAGTAACCGAGTCACCGAACTGGTTCGATCTGAGTCATGTTGAGCTGGGTCTCGAACTCGGTTAGAACTCATTTTCGAGCTCAAAAAATCTTTTCGAGTCGAGTTGAGCGAGCTAACCGAGCTAGCTCGGTTCGTGTACACCCCTAATTGACAGCACTCCACCTATAGTTAAATTCAGCCCATATTTTGAACTGTTCCGGCCGGCCTATTAAAAACTTTGATTTTTCCAGGCTAGAGACCAGCCCATTGCCGATTTACAGCCCTACTAACCCACCATGTAAAGCACCCGGACCACAAAAATCAGGCTTTTCCATTCATAGGTAGGTCTCAAGTGTTGGATGAGTGCTACTTGAGTAAATCGCATTTCAAACCGTCCAATGTTTTCATACATATGATATGACTGATGAGTGTAGGGATATCAATGGACTGAGCCTGGGGCTGATTTGGACCTAGATTTGGAACTGGTGCAGCTGGGCCTGCTGGGTCTCCCTTATTCAAAATGTTCGATTTTGTCTACGTGAGGCATGCCCATTAATCAACTTGTACAAAGGCCTGAATTTAGAGGTGGTTGTTTACACATTGGCCACCAACCTCAAGTGATCCGTGTTTGAGTGGAAAATAGAGCATTTTGTGGCTGGATTTTAATTTTTGGTGTCATCTCCTACGTGGGTCCAACATGATGGATGTCTAGGATAGTTGTACGTGAGATGAATTATGAACTTGTTTAAGAGTTTTAAGTTGGCTTTATTGAAACCAAGGCTCCAAAAATCTGAGAATTTGGTGCCCATTGCAAAATATAAAAAGAGAAGGAAATATGCTCACATACATGTTGCATGTGAACATTCACGTAGCAACACTTTCTTTTCCGCCAACATGTGTAACTTTGTGTACGTAGAACATCAAAAGCATGCACAAGGAGGGCCGCATAATGAAGATCACCTTGGGATCTAACCCACTCATTAGGTGGGCCAAAAGAGTCAAGACTCAATGAAAGCCTCCTTTTCCTGCCATGCTTTCATGTGGGAACCGAAGCTATAAAGACAAAACTACTGTCCATAGTTCGGACACTTGAAACCCAACCCAATGTTCAGCCAGCTTGGTTTGCTTGAAAACTACCCCTATATATATATATATATATATATATATATATATATATATATATATATATATATATATTATATAATATAATATATATATATATATATATATATATATATATATGAAATGGTACTATGAAGTTGACCTCACGGGAACTTTCCATGAGGTCAAGCTGTGTGGGCCCCACCGAGATGTATTGAAAATGACATCATTAACAGATCAGCCAACCATCATGTTGATCAATGGTGGGCAATGTATAGGGGGCATCATGCAATGCATTTACAAATTTATAATGGTGAAGTCAGCAGAAGACGATTTGGAGAAGGGAAGAAGAGGAATAGAAAGGAGTGGTAGAGAAAGATGCGAGAAAAAGACAGAGAAGTGTGAGAGACAAGGGAAAGGGTTTGCTTGATTCAAAACCCTAATATACACTTGAAATGTTAATGTACATCGTTTTCAACCTGCCAGCTTACATATACTATATCAGTATGAACAACTGTCTCTAATAACGATCTTATGCATGCATACCATGCCTACATTGGATACATCACCCAAGTCTAAAATTTGGTGGTGAAGTCTGTAATCAAACAAGAGAGGTAATTTAGGGAACGGATTCAGTCAGGAGTAAAACCGAGTTCAGTCAGGCCATGACCATGGGGACGACCTTGATGTATGTTGTGTATCCATCCATCCATTTTGCCAGCTCAATTTAAGCCATAAAATCAAAAATTCCAAAAACTAAGCAAATCCAAATCTCATGTGGGACCACACCACACAAAACAGTGATGATTGAACACCCTCCATTAAAAACTTAGGACCCATTGTAATGTTTATTTTCCATCCACCACAATGTGTTACAGAAGCTTTTCTTGCCACAAGATATATTGAAGTAAATATTTTTTTAGAGGCTGGATCTACTGTATAGCTAGGTAGGATAAGCTAAAAATGCACTAAGGTTACTTTGGTCTTTTCAGAAAGGAGTAGATAGATATTTAAAAAAGGAAGCCTAAATTGACTATGCTACCCTTGGTTAGTACATCCCCACTTTGTAGTCCACTTAAGCCTTGGACCCGCCCCAATTTTTAGTTAATATCTTAAAATCATCCGTGAAAAGCGTTGAATGGTACGAAGAATGTCAATCCATAACTTGGGTGGGCCACACCACATAATATAGTGGAGAGGGGTTTCCTTAAAACTTTCATAATCATATATTGGGCCTGCCTAAATGTGATTCACATATCTAACCCATTCATTATGTGTGTCCCACTTAGATGAGGGGTCAAACCCAGTTTCAGCCGCATTCAAAACTCATGTGGGCCCTACCAAGTGCTTCTATATTTTTTTAAATGACTTCACATAGTTTTAAATGGTATGGCCCACCTGAGTTTCGTATACGAATGATTTTTGAGATATCTCATAAGCTAAAGGGGACACATCAAATACACGGTGTTGATGTTCGACACACATCATGATGGGCCCCACAAAACTTACTAACATTAATTCTTAGGTTCTCAGGGTGTCAATAAGTTGGGTCACACTATTGACCAAAATATTTGACCCATTTTACATGTCTGGTCCATTCACTCTATTTTAGTGATCATTACCCTCAATTTGACTAGTTACTCGCCCCGATCATACTACATATGAGAAAGATATTGGGCAAACAAGATTGATCAACAATTTGAGTGAATTTTGATTTAAACATCTGAAGTTATTTACTCTTCAATCTGGACTGATCAGATTGTCCAAAAATGGTTAAAGGTTGTTCATAATATCAAAAATATATGAATGAATAGAAAACACGAACATCAGCTTGATCCAAAACTTCTATGGCCTCCAAGAAATTTTAAATGGTAGAGATTCAATCACACTATTTCCTATGGTGTGGTGGTCACTTGAGCTTTGGATATGCTTCCTTTTTTTTTCTTTAGACCTCAAATTATCTATTAACATGGATGAATGGAGTGGATAAAATAAATAAATAACGGTGGACCCCACAGAGTTTACTCTGGTAAGGGTAACGAGTAACTCACCTAAATGTAGTGGAGAAGGGTTTCCTTAAAACTTTCATAATCATATATTAGGCCTGCCTAAATGTGATTCACATATCCAACCCACTCATTATGTGTGTCCCACTTGGATGAGGGGTCAGACCAAGTTTCAACCTCATTCAAAACTCATGTGGGCCCCACCAAGTGCTTTTATATTTTTTAGGATGTCTTCACATAATTTTAGATGGTATGGCCTACTTGAGTTTCGTATACAGATGATTTTTGAGATATCTCATAACCTAAAGGGGACACATCAAATCCACAGTGTTGATGTTCGACACACATCATTGTGGGGCCCACAAAACTTACTAACATCAATTCTTAGGTTCTCACAGGTCAGTAAGTTGGGTCACAATTTTGACCAGAATATTTGGCCTATTTTACATGTCTAGTCCATTCACTCTATTTTACTGATCAATACTATCAATTTGACTAGTTACTCGCCTCAATCAGGCTATATATGATAAAGATATTGAGCATACAAGACTGATCAACAATTTTAGTGAAATTTGATTTAAACATTTGAAGTTATTTACTCTTCAATTTGAACTGATTAGATTGTCCAAAAACGATTAAAGGTTCAATTAGTGGATGTGCCTAATAATTTAGTAATTTTATTTTTCACAAATAAATTTCAATTTCCATTTAAAAATAACATTTTCTTTTCAAAATGTATATTTTTTTACTCTTTTAACAAAATATCATTTTTATTACAAAATATTTCAAAAAAATTTTAAAATACAAATTCTGAATTTTTATTTTCAAAATCTAAAAAATTTTCTCCTATTTTAATTTTTTTTTCTCAAAAATTTCAAAATGCCGATTTTTTTTTCTTCAAAAGCATTATTTTGTTCTCAAACATAGTTAAAATTTCTACGCTTCTCAATATTCTTTTTCATGTGATATTACAAATCATTTATATTACCTTTTAATTTTATATATACACACACACACACCACACACACACACACACACACACACACACACACAAACATATTACCTTTATCGACGATTTTTCTTCGTCGGTAAACATTATTCCCAACGGCTTTGGTTCGTCGGTAAAATTCTTACTGCGAAACTTTTCAAGGCAGCGGGAAACTTTTCCAAGTTAAAATTATATTATTATTCCCAACAAAAATTTTTGTCGGTAAAACTTATGTTTTACCAATGAAAGTTCTTTCGTCGGTAAAAACATTATTCCCGACGGCTTTGGTTCGTTGGTAAAACTTTTACCGTGAAACTTTGTAAGGCAGTGGAAATTTTCTGAAATTAAAAATTATATCATTATTCCCGGCAAAAGTTATGTTTTACTGATGAAATTTTTTTCGTCCGTAAAAACATTATTCCCGACGGCTTTGGTTCGTCAGTAAAACTCTTAGTGGGAAAATTTTTTATCTTAAAAATATAACAGTTTTACCGACAAAATTTTCGCCGGTAAAAGTGATTTTTTCCGATGAATCCCAACGGCTTTGGTTCGTCGATAAAACTCTTAGCGGGAAAATTTTCTATCTTAAAAATATAACAATTTTACCGACGAAACTTTTCGTCGGTAAAAGTGGTTTTTTACCGACGAAATTTTTTTCGTCGTTAAAAACATTATTCCCAACGGCTTTGGCTTGTCGGCAAAACTCTTAGTGGGAAAATTTTCTATCTTAAAAATATAACAGTTTTACCGACGAAAAGTTTCGTCGGTAAAAGTAGTTTTTTGCCGACGAAATTTGTTTTCGTCCGGAAAAATGTTTTTCCCTACGAAAATTTTTGTCGGCAAAACTCTTATCGCGAATGCTTCCAAAATAGCACAAAAATTTTCTATCTTAAAAATATAACAATTTTTCCGATGAAAATTTTCATCGGTAAAAGTGGTTTTTGCCGACGAAATTTTTTTTCGTCAAGAAAAATGTTTTTACCCAGGAAAATTTTCGTCAGTAAAAATCTTACCCGAAAGTTTTCAAAATAGTGCAAAAATTTTCTATCTTAAAAATATAACAGTTTTACCGATGAAAATTTTCGTTGGTAAAAGTGGTTTTTGCCGACGAAAAAAAAAATCGTCGGTAAAAGCTCTATTTCTTGTAGTGTCTATTTATATCATACCCGACGCCTTCTTAAGTACACAAATCATCGCTTCCTAAATAGATTTCAACTTGAAACATTGAAATTTTTTAAAAGTTTTCTCAAAATTGAGAAAATACTGATTAGTTCACCTAATCCCCCATCCCCAACTGAAAAATCTACATTGTCCTCAATGTAAAATAAATATGTAATACAAAAGAGGCAATGAAAAGATAAGGAAATACCTGAAGAAGAAATTTTGAGGCTTTTCGAATGGTCTCAGTGTGAAGATGGGTTAGCACAAGAATTAAACCAACAAAAAGCAAATTATCCTACACAGTTGAAAGTAAACTATCCTAAACAGCGGAAAGTAAACTATCTTAATCCTAAATCATATAAAAGCAAATAAATCTACCTATACCTCCATCAGACTAGGAGGCCAATTCTGGTAAACAAGGTCCTCTGAATCAAAATTTTCAACAAATGGTTTTAACGATGTCCATTTATTTTGAATTCATTGCACTTGTTTGGATTCCAAATCTCGATAGCCCCATGAGGATAAACATTAGTAATAGCGAAAGGGCCGGTCCAACGAAATCTAAGTTTACCTGGAAAAAGGTGTAACCAAGAATTATATAAAAGGACTTTTTGACCTGGTGTGAATGATTTCTAAAGAATGTGTGGTCATGAAACATCTTCATTTTATCATTGTAAATTCTCAAGTTCTCATATGCATCATTCCGGATTTCTTCCAGTTCATTCAACTGAAGTTTGCCAGCAAGCCAGCGTTGTCCAAATTGAAGTTCAGATTTTTAATTGCCCAGTAGACCCTATGTTCCAACTCCACAGGCAAGTGGCAAGCCTTCCCATCGACAAGTCTAAAGGGAGACATTCCAATAGGGGTCTTAAATATAGTACGGTAAGCTCATAAAGCATCGGTCAATCGAATTGACCAGTCCTTATGATTAGGGTTAACCATTTTTTCCAAAATATGTTTAATTTTCCTATTGAAAATTTCGGCTTGTTCACTTGTTTGTGGGTGGTATGGAGTACTCACTTTATGGGAGATGCCATATTTCTTCATTAAGTTCCCAAATGGCCTGTTACAGAAATATGAACCTCCATCACTAATAATGGCTCGAGGCATTCCGAACCGGGAAAGGATGTTCTCTTTTAAAAACTTAATGACCATTTGATGATCATTGTTCCAGCACATGATCGCTTCGACCCATTTAGTGACATAATCTATCGCTAGCAAAATATACAAATTTTCCAAAAGATTGAGGGAATGGTCCCATGAAATTGATGCCCCAGCAATCAAATGTTTCAATTATCAGAATGGGGTTCAAAGGCATCATATTTCGACAGGACAATGCTCCCAATTTCTGATAACGCTTGCAAGCTTTGCAAAACTCATAAGTGTCCTTAACATAGTGGGCCAGTAAAAGCTACACTGCAGAATTTTGACCGTAGTCTTTTTAGTAGAAAATTGACCACTACAGGCCTGAGAATGACAGAAGGAGATGACATTTTGGTGTTCATTGTCTGGCACACATCTCCTTAAGATTTGGTCTAGGCAATATTTAAACAAATACAAATCATCCCAGAAGAATTTGCGTACCTCAGCGAAAATTTTCTTTTTATCTTGTGCAGTCCAATGTGTCGGCATGAAACCTGTAACAAGATAATTAGCAATATCTGTAAACCAAGGTGAATGGGAGACTTTAAACAGTTGCTCATCAGGGAACATGTCATTTATATTCGTCGTCTCAAGGGAATTAAAGAGCTCAAGGCGGGAAAGATGGTCAGCCATTACGTTCTCTACTCTCTTCTTATCTTTTATTTTCAAATCAAATTCTTAGAGTAGGAGGATCCGTCTTATCAAGCGGGGCTTAACATCATTCTAGAAAGAAGATACTCGAGCGTCTTATGATCTGTGTAAATGATGATTGTTCACAACTCCAAGCATAGGGTCGTGATGTAGTAATAACTTGTGAGAATGAGGTCAAATCCACAGGGACCTAAACTTGTACGTATTCTGAAAAGAACTAAAACTAGAACTAGAAAAAGATGTGAAACTAATTCTGAAGTATTTAAGAGAGTAATTGTGAATTAAGTAATTAAAACTAAGAATTTAAAGGTAGAAACTAGAGTGCCAAGGATCCACTTGTAGTGATCAGGGAGCCCTTTTGCTTGATTCAAGTAACACAATTAGAATTGGAGTCCTATCCTTTCCAATTGGAAAATATATCAATAAAACCAAATTTGAACTTCCATTGACCTAATTCTCAATGAGGTGAACTATGATAATTGGCAAGGATTCCATCACCAAACTATGCCCAGGAGATAATGGAAAACAATAGGATTTACCAATCTCATAAACTCAAAGCAGGAGAATTGTGAAGATTAAGAAGGATTCCATCACCCTACCATGCCCAAGTGACGATGGTGAACGACAGGACTTACTAATTTCACGATCTCATATCAGGAAAAGAAGATACTCAAAGCTATTGCAGGTTTACTGTAATTTGAGTCACAATAAACCATTAAAAACTAAAAGTATTCCTTAAATATCAAATTAGAATCCATAGAGTTCAACATAAACATAAATCAAAGCAATAGAAACATCCCATCATGCTATGACCTTCATCTCTTAGCCCTAGCTAAGAGGTTTAGCCAATTATAGACATGATTGGATTTAAAATCCTAGAAGAAAGCATGAAAACAACCAAGGAAAAAGAAGAAAAACTCTTAGCGACGGCTTCTCCACCCTTTTACTCCACTTCCTAAACCCTAAAAGATCCCTAGGAACATCTTAGGGAGTCCTCGTTATAATTGTGGAACTCCAACTTTTGCACCTAGCTGGAAAACTCTAGAAATAACCTCAAATTTACGCAATTTGCTAAAATAGACTTCACTTTGCGCAGTTTCCCAAAATAGACTTCACTTTGCGCAATTTCACAAAATGACCCAAAGTTTCAGAATATGTTTTTTCTCAGGACAATTTCAGGATTCCTTTTCTTCATTTCAAATCTTTGATTTTCTACATTCCTCACTTGATTTTCTTGGATCTTTGGCATGTGAATTCTTCAATCTTGGTCTCCTAAGATCCATCCCTTGCCTTGGTGATTCTTGAGCATCAAACCTATGCTTTTAGCACCCTTTTCAATCCAAGCTCTTAAATTCACCTTGCAACACAAACATGAGTAAAATAGAACATTAAGCATTATCATGTTCATAAAACTAAGATATAAATGGGGGATAATATGTAATATTTAACCCACAACAATGATCTTGGATCCGATCACCTAAATTTGTCCAAAGTGAATACTACAGCTAAGAGTTCCTTCTCCGTAGTTGAGTAATTCACTTGGGTAGGAATTAAAGTTCTACTTGCATAGTGTATAACATAGGGCTTCTTCTCTTTTCTCTGGCCTAACACTACCCCAAGAGCATAATCGAACGCATCACACATAATTTCAAAAGGAATGCTCCAATCGAGTGGTTGCATGATAGGTGCAGTGGTTAACATGCCCTTGAGCTTAGAAAAAGCTTCTTGGCATTGCTCAGTCCACTCGTATGGTACATCCTTCTGAAGTAGATTGCATAAAGGATGATAGAGGTAACTAAAGTCCTTTATGAATCTCCTGTAAAATCTGGCGTGTCTTAAAAATGATCGCACGTCATGTATGTTCTTGGGTGGTGGTAAGTTAAAGATAAGATCAATCTTAGCCTTATCTACCTCAATTCCTTTGGACGATATGATATGTCTAAGGACAATCCCCTGATGAACCATGAAATGACACTTCTCCCAATTTAGTACCAAATTCTTTTCCTCACATTGCTTCAGCACACATTTAAGATTCTCCAAACAATCGCTGAAGGATGGAATAAAGACAGAGAAGTCAACCATGAAGACCTCTAAATATTGCCCCACCATGTCAGAAAAATACTCATCATGCATGTTGAAAAGTTACATGTGCACGTGCCATTAACAGTCCAAATGGCATCCTTCGGTAAGCAAAGGTGCCAAAGGGACATGTGAATGTGGTCTTTTTTCTGATCTTAAGGGTTATCTCTATCTGCTTGTAGGCCGAATATCTGTCAAGGAAACGGTAATGGGAATGACCAACTAGCCTTTGCAAGATTTGATCAATAAAGGGCAAAGGAAAGTGGTCCTTCCTTGTGACGGTATTCAATTTCCTGTACTCAATACACATTCTTCAACCAGTAGTAACTCTAGGCATTGGCTACGATGGTGATTATAAACTTCTTACGAACCACTTGAGTTGGACTCACCCATTGGTTATCAGATATAGGGTATATGATACCCACATCCAATAGCTTAAGAACCTCGGCCTTAACCACTTCCTTCGTGTTTGGATTTAATATACATTGTGGTTGCCGGGAGGTCTTCACATTATCCTCTAGATAAATGCAAGGAATACAAATCGAATGGCCAATTCCCTTGAGGTCCACAATCGACCATCCAAGGGCTCCTTTGTGCTCACTGAAAGTAGAAATAAGCATACTCTCCTGTTCTTGCTCAAGGTGGGAAGAAATCACCATCGGGTATATCTCATCTTGACCTAAATACACATATTTCAAATCAGAGGGCAAAGGTTTTAGGTCAAGCTTCGGTGCCTTGAGGTTAGACAGTAGAGGCAATATTTCCGTTTGGGGTAATTCTTCAAATTGTGACCTCCACCAATTAACTTCAAGTACCTGCACAGTATCAAGCATGGCACTCGTCTCCCTAATTATATCATCATCTAAATTATGGGAGTGGGCTAAGCACATCTCTAGAGGGTCAGAGGATAAGGTCATTAGAGTTCTATCTTCCACGAAAGAATCAATCAAGTTAACATCGTGGGCATCGTCATCATTCTCTGTCTGTTTGCTCATATTAAAAAAGATATTGAGCTCCAATGTCATATTTTCAAAAGATAAATTCATGACTTCATTCATCCAATTGATGATTACATTTGATGTAGCAAGGAATGGACAACCAAGGATGACAAGAATTTAAGTACTCATATCCACGATGGGTTGAGTATCCAGGACGATAAAATCTACTGGATAGTAGAATTTGTCAACCTGGACCAACACATCCTCAATTATCCCTCTCGGTACACGAACTGAGCGATCATCTAGTTGTAATGTGGTCCAGGTGAGTTTTAATTCACCTAGACCCAGTTGTTCATAAACCGAGTATGGGATTAGATTTACACTCTCTCCCAAGTCAAGAAGTGCATGCTCAATCCGGTAATTCCCAATTACACAGGCGATGGTTGAGCTACCAGGATCTTTTTACTTCTGTGACACATCTTGCTTTAGGATGGCACTCACTTTTTCTGTTAAGAAGATTTTCTTTTAAATGTTTTACCATCTTTCGGTCGTACATAAATCTTTCAGAAATTTCGTATATGAAGGTATCTGTTTTACAGCATCCAGTAAAGGAATGTTGACCTTCACTTGTTTAAGCACCTCTAGAATATCCTGAGAGTTAGAAAGAGGTTTTAGTGCTATCAACCGTTGGGAAAATGGAGCAATCGGTTTGCTTTAAAGTTCTGGTTCTACCTCATGTGGAGCATTGCTAGGTCTATCAGTCTCTTCTACATCCGGATCCTTAGGCTTCTCAACCCTTACCGGAATAGATTTATCAATTATCTTCTCACTCTTAAGAGTGGTGATAGACATAGGTTGTTCCATTGGAAGAGCTTAGTTCACTAACTTCGTATTGTCGTTTAGGATTGGAGATAGGTTAGGCTGAAAGCATCCCTTTCTCCATAACCATAATGCGTGAGTCTATCTTTTATATAGCCTACGTGAGTTCATGTAAGGCTTGAAGAGTACTTTGTTGGATGAGCTCTTGAGGATTTTAAACCAATTCCTCTTGAGGTTTCCTTTGATTTAAGAATTGATTAGGGATTAATCCTTGAGGTGTAACAAATTATCCATTCCTCCAACTGAAATTCAGATGATTTCTCCAGCTGGAGTCATGTGTTCGAAGTGAGTCCCTTGAAAGGCCTTTGGTAGTTGTTTATGGCATCTCATTGCTCATTCAATATTTCTTGAAACGCAGGTATTGTTGGGCAATTTTCAGTTGTATGAATGTTACAAGCACAAATACCACAGACAACTTCCTTATCCTTATCCTTCTTAAGTTCCATGGCCTCGAGTTTCCTTGTGAGACTGGCCACTTTAGCGTTGATATCATCTTCCTCTTTCAAAAGATATATTCTACCTCTCTTTTAATTGAGTAGGCTTAGACGTGATGCTTGTTCTTGGGGAGATGTCCCATGATTATGCGGTTTCAACAAGTTTATCAAAGTAATCCCATACTTCATCAACATCTTTGTTCAGGAATTTCCCATTGCACATTGTCTCGACAAATTGGGGCATGGAAGATGTCAGTCCTTCATGGAAGAAATTTGTTATGTGTCACATTTCAAAACCGTGTTGTGGGCATGAACTGACAAGATCCTTGAACCGCTCCCAACATTGGAAGAATGTTTTATCTTCCCTTTGGGCGAAGTTCATGATCGACTTTCTGATGGTGTTCGTTTTATTATATTAAAAAATTTTCTTTATGAACTCCCTTGTCATGTCAATCCATCTGCCAATAGATCGTGGACGTAGTGAATGTAATCACATCTTAGCCTTTTCTTTCAGGGAGAAAGGGAAGAGTTTTAGCCGGATTGTGTCCTCAGACACATTAGAAAGTATAAAGTAGTTATGATCTCATCAAACTCTTTCAAGTGTAAATAAGGATTTTCATATTTAAGCCCAAGAAACTTTGGAAGGAGTTGGATCACTCCTGGTTTGAAGTCTATGTTCCCTGTATTTTCTGAAAAAACCATACAGGAAGGAGTGCTCACCCCCCGCCTGTTGTAAATAGTCTCGTAAAGTACGAGGTCAGAGTGCTCGATGCAGCTCGTTTTCATCCTGGATTTCCTCCACCTTAGGTTGGGTTGAGTTTGGATGTTGATTAACTAGTTGATTTGCAGCCATAACTTCGGTTAACTCTGTGGATCTCGAGTGGTGTCTAATCCTGTAATGGATAGATAACCCCTCAACCAATCCTCCTTCACTCAAGAGACATCAAGTGTTGTCACGGACCCACTTGGGCATGAAACACTCTCAGCCCTCAATTTCATAATCTAACTTAAACCTTAAAAAATAAAGGGAAATAGAAAGAAGTTACCAAATTAGAAGTTTCTATGTTAGGATCCTACAAAAGAAAAAGGAAAGTGAATAGTTTCTAAAAAGCGAAATAGAAAGTTTTTAAAAATAGAAAGATGAGTTAGTTTCTAAAAACAAATTAGGAAAGTTTCTAAAAAAACAACCTAGTTTTCAAAAATGAAAAAGGAAAGTTTCTAAAAACAAATTAGGAAAGTTTTTAAACCTAGAAAAAGAAAAGTGAGTTACTTTCTAAAAAAAGGAACTAAGAAAGCAACCTAGTTTCTAAAAAAAAAAAAAAAAGGAAAGTTCTAAAAATAGAAAGTAAGTTAATTTCTAAAAAGAAAAAGGAAAGTAAACTAGTTTCTAAAAAAGAAAAAGGAAAGGAAATTAGTTTATAAAAACAAATTAAGAAAGTTTCTAAAAACAAATTAGGAAAGTTTATATCCTAGAATTAGAAAGTAATTAGTTTCTAAAAGCAGAAAAGAAAAGTTTCTAAACCTAGAAATAGAAAGTTAAGTTAATTTCTAAAATAATTCAGAAAAAACCTTAACCTAAAAATAGAAAGTAGAAAAACATTTATCTTAAACTAATTCCAAAACTAGTTAATCTCAGAAAAACGCAACCGTTAGTCCCCGGCAATGGTGCCAAAAACTTGATCACAACCCCAAGTGTAGGGTCGCGATATAGTAATAACTCGTGAGAACGAGGTCGAATCCACAGGGACTAAACTTGTACATATTCTAAAAAGAAATAGAACTAGAACTAGAAAAAGATCTAAAACTAAATATGGAATAAAATAGAGTAATTATGAACGATTTATCAAATATCAAAAATGAACTAGAGCGCCAAGGATCCACGTGCAATGATCAGGGAGCCCTCTTACTTTATTCAAGTACCAAAATTGGAATTAGAGTCTATCCTATCCAATTAGAAGATATAACAATTAAGATCAAATCTGAACTTTCCTTGACCTAATTCTCAGTGGAGGAGAATTGCGATAATTGGAAGGGATTCCATCACCAAACCATGCCCATGGGATAATGGCCAACAAAAGGATTTACCAATCCCACAATCTCAAAATAAGGAAAAGAAAATTCTTAAAGCTATTGCAGATCTACTGTAATTTGAGTCACAATAAACCATTAAAAACTAAAAGTATTCCTTAATATCAAATTCGAATCAAAGAAAGTTCAACATAAACATGAATTAAAGCAAGAGAAACATCCCATCACGCTACAAGCTTCACCTCTTAGCCCTAGTTAAGAGGTTTAGCCAACCATAGACATGATTGGACCAAAATCTCTTAAGAAAAACATGAAAACAACTAATGAAAAATAAGAAAAAACTCTTGGCGACAGCTTCTCCACCATTTTGCTCCACTCCTTAAACCCTAGAAGATGTGTCAAAACATCCTAAAGAGTCCTATTTATAGTTGTGGAACTCCAACTTTTGCACCAAGTTGAAAAACTCTAGAAACCGCATCAAATTTACGCAGTTTGCTAAAATAGACTTCACTCTGTGCAGTTTTCTAAAATAGACTTCACTCTGCGCAATTTCACAGAATGATCCAGAGTTTCAGAATATGTTTTTTCAGGACAATTTCAGGATTCATTTTCTTCACTTCAAATCTTTGATTCTCTTCATTCCTCACTTAGTTTTCTTAGATCTTTGGCATGTGAATTCTTCGATCTTGGTCTCCTAAAATCCATCCCTTACCTTGGTGATTCTTAATCATCAAATTCATGCTTTTAGCACCCTTTTGAATCCAAGCTCTTAAATTCACCTTGCAAAACAGACGTGAGTAAAATAGAACATTAAACATTATCATGTTCAACCAAGATATAAATGGAAAAAAATATGAAATATTTGACCCTTAACACCCACCTTGCTATATATTTTCTATATGCACGACATCCATACCTTTTTTTAAAAAAAAAATAGGATGTTATCCCAAAAAATGAAGCAAATCTAATTATTAGATCCACCATACCATAGGAAATAGTAGTTATTGAACATGCTACCATTAAAAACTTCTTAGTCCACACGTAACTATGTCCTTATTGCTAATGTCATATCCAATCTATTGATAAGCTCACATAAGCATGGTTGATAAGGTCACATAAGCGTGGATAAAGGGAAAAACAAAACAAAACAAATAAACAAACAAACAAATACGAACTTCAACCAAAACTTTTATGGCACGTTAATGGCCAATCACCACTGTTTTCTATGGCATGGCTCGCCTTATAATTGGATCTCTTAAATTTTTTGGATAATGCCCTACAAAGAGCTAGAAAAATGTATGGACGGCGTTTATACATAATGAATATATCAAGTTGTGCCCCATGTTAAGAGGTGCACCATCATTGCTGAGTCTAGTGTTGCACTATCTTTGGTGAGCCCATGGAGGTATACAAGTAACTCAATTTAATGAGTAAACTGTACGGGGTCCATCTTGATTTAGGTATTTTATACACATCATCCATCTATTTTAGAATATAATTTTAGTGCGTCGGCTAAAAAATGAAGCATATCCGAAACTCCAGTAAATCACACCATAAAAAAGAGCTCAATAAAGGTATACTACTAAAATCATTATTTTAATTGTTTCCTTTGGTGTGTTCCTCTTGAGCCTTCAATATGCTTCAATTTTGGGCTACACCCACAAAACAAGCTGAAAAAATGATGGATGGCATGGATAAACCACATGCATTCACAATGAGCTAGTAAACAACTTCAATGTATGTTCAAAGGAGTTACAGTGTAGGTTGATGCACATCGGTGTTGGGTTCGATTGTTTGTGGAGTGTCTATAACCTGATGCATCATCTTCTCAAGTGAATACACACCCACTCATAATTTGATGAAAGCATTTGATGTGCGTTCGAAGGGGTTGTAGTGCAGGTCAGAGTGAATCTATGCATTATTAGGGGTTTGGTGTACGCTGATGTGCGTTGGTGTGGGTTTCCATTGTTTTCAGAATGTTTATACCCTAATGTGGCGTCTTCTCAAGTGGATACATACCCACCCGTAGTTTGGTGAAAACGTTGGACGCGCGTTCAAAGGGGCTGCAGTGCAAGTCGGAGTGGATCGTCGCTATTTTAAGGGTTTGGTGTAGGTCAGTGTGGGTCGATATAGGCTTTAAGTGTTTCCAGAGTATCCGTACTCTGGTATAGGCTTTAAGTGTTTCCAGAGTGTCCGTACTCTGATACGTCTTCTCAAGTGGATATGCACTCACTCGTAGTTTGGTGAAAGCTTTGGACGTGTAGAAGGGGCTAAAGTGTAAGTCGAAGTGGATCAATGCTATTTTAAGGGTTCAATATGTGTCGATATTTGTCAGTGTGGACTTTGAGTGTTTCTGGACTCTTCGTACGCTGATACATTGTCTTATCAAGTGGATATGTACCCACTCATAGTTTGTTGAAAGAGTTCGACAAACGTGCATTCGAAGGGGTTATATCACAAGTCGGAGTGGATTTCCACTATTTTAAGGGTTCTGTATGCATTGGTATGCGATTCGAGTGTATCCGAAGTCTCTACACCCTAGCATAACACCCTCTTAATTGGATATGCACCCATTCCTAGTTCGGTGAAAGGGTTCAACGTGTTTTCAAATAAATTGTAATGGAAATCAGAGTAGATCGGTGATATCAGATCAGGTCAATCGGTGTTTGTCAATGTGGGCTTCGAGTATTTGTGGAGTGTCCATACCCTAATGCAATGTCTTCTCAAGTGTATACATACCCACTCGTAGTTTAATGAAAGCATTCGACGTGTACTCGAAGGGGTTGCAATGCAAGTCAGAGTTTATCAGCATAAGTTTAAAGGTTCGGCATACGTCGGTGTGGGCTTTGAGTATTTCCAGAGTGTTCATATTCTAATGCAACGTCTCCTCAAGTGGATATACACCCATTCTAAGTTTAGTGAAAGCGTTCAATGTGCGCTCGAATGGAGTGCAATGTAAGTCATAGTGGATTGGTGCTATTTTAGAAGTTCGGTGTGCGTTGATGTGCATCGGTGTGCATCGGTGTGGGCCTCAAGTATTTCTACAGTATCTATACCCTAAAGAAATGTCATCTCAAGTGAATATGCACCCACTTGTAGTTTGATGAAAGCGTTTGATGTGAGCTCGAAGGGGTTGTAGTGCAAGTCGAAGTAAATCAATGCTATTTTAGGATTTCAATGTGGGTCGGTGTGTGTCGGTGTGGGTTTTGAGTGTCTCAAGAGTGTTCATACCTGATACAGCATCTTCTCAAGTGGATACGCACCCACTCGTAGTTCAATAAAAGCATTCGACGTGTGCTTAAAAGGGTTTCAGTGCAAGTCAGAGTAAATTGGTGTTCTTTTAGGGGTTTGATGTGCATTAGTGTATGCTTCGAGTGTTTCCCGAGTGTCCGTACCCTGATGCAGCATCTTCTCAAGTAGATACACCCCCACTTGTAGTTAAATGAAAGGGTTTGTCATACACTCAAAGGGGTTGCAATGCAAGTTGGAGTAAATTGGTGTTATTTTAGGGGTTCAGTATGGGTTGGTGTGGGCTTCAAGTGTTTCTGGAGTGTTCGTACCCTAAATGAACATCTTCTCAAATGGATACACACCCACTCATAGTTCGATGAAAGCATTCGACGAGCACTCGAAGGGGTTGTAGTGCAAATCAAAGTAAATCGGTGTTATTTTAAGGGTTCGGTGTTGGTCAGTGTGCATCGATGTGGGTTTCAAGAGTCTCAAGAGTATATGTACCCTAATGCAGTGTCTTCTCAAGCGAATACGTACCCACTCGTTGTTCAATGAAAGTGTTCGACGTGCGCTCGAAGGGGTTGCAGTGCAAGTCAAAGTGGTTCAGTGCTATTTTAGGGGTTCGGTGTGAGTTTTGAATGTTTACGGATTGTCCATACCCTTATGCAATGTCTTCTCAAGTGGATACGCACCCACTCGTAATTCAGTGAAAGCATCCAACGTGCACTCGATGGGGTTGTAGTACAAGTCAGAGTAGATTGGTGATAGTTTAAGGGTTCAGTATGGGTCAGTGTGCATCGGTGTAGGCTTCAATTGTTTCTAGAGTGTTTGTACATTTATGTAGCATCTTCTCAAATGTATACACACCCACTTATAGTTCGATTAAAGTGTTTGATGTGCGCTTGCTCAAAGGGATTGCAGTGCAAGTTGGAGTGGATCGGTGTTATTTTAAAGGTTCAGTGTAAATCAGTGTACGTCAGTGTGGACAGATCCAAGGCTCTAATGAATTACACAGTGGGGATTGAATTCCCACCATTAAAAACTTCTCGTGAGCTGCAGAAGTTTTGAATCAATACGATATTTGAGTTTTCCCAATTCTCAATGATTAGTTTCATTATCCCCTCTGTTTCCTATAGTGTGGTCCAATTGAGCATTTGGACCTACCAAATTTTTAGACCCATTTCTTAAAATATTCTGAAAAAATGAATGAACGGCCTGGATAAAACCCATACATCACGGTGGTTCCCACGGAGCCCCTTCTGACGGATTAAGCATTTAATGCTTCCAGGCGGGGTCAGGACGACAAATGGTAGCATAGGCATCCATTCTCAAAATTAAAAGCACTACATAAAATCTAAAGGTTAGGCCATGTTTGGGTAACACCCAAAATTGGTTAATTTCATTCCTGCCCGAATCAGATACAGCCAGAAAAAAACCTACCTTCTTCTATGCACGTGTGTGCATTGAAACGAGCCCCATCACTTAGAAAGGCCCCCACTGAAAACATTGGATAAATGGCTACATTTATGAAACGCAATCCAAACCATTGGTACAAAATCCAACAGGTGCCGACACCACTCTTTGCACTTATCAAACAAAAAGTTACTAATATACTTTTTGGGTGCCAGCCAAACACACTTACCCTGTGCTCCCCACAATATTTACTGAATTTATGTGAAATCAGCTACCATGCATGTGGCCCACATGCATATCACGTTTGACATGTCCATATCATCCGTCCAATTCTAGATAGATTAGTTCGAAAATCACACCAATTGAACTATTTTTGAATAATTTAGATAAATTGGTCGCATTTATTTTTAACCATCCATCTAGTTCTCACCAGTTCGGTGGACAGGATTACTCCGTTGCATTTTGAGTTGAATGCAATGAACACACGCCTAGAAACGTATATATATTCACTTGTTGTGGACCACGCCAGTTTTGGGATGGCTTGAGTTTTGGCCTGTCCCTTCATCCTGCTGGGCTGCAACTGATGACTGGGTGGATGAGGTATGAACAACGCGGTGGACCCCACAATCCATCTGGATTTTTGTGTGGTCGGCATCCGCCTCCCTAATATATCCCGCATTGTTACCTTTGGTGTGGCCCACCTAAGTGATGGATCGGTCTGGATTTCAGTATCTAGGCCTAACACGGAGCACTCATCTAATGCACGGATTGAATGGTAATCATGTGATGGCGGTGGGCCCCACACATCTGAAATGATATGCTAATGTGTGATATTCATGTACTCGATGGATACAAGGGTGGCAGATGGGGGAGCCGTTTTACCAGCTCCTTTTAAGGCATGAGCCATCAATGAATTAGATCCAAATCTCAGGTGGACCATACTATAAGGAAGCAGTGGTGATTGACCATTAAAAGCTTACTGTGGGGTACAAAAGTTTTGGAACAAGCTGATATGTGTTTTTTCCCTTCATCCATATCTATGTGACCTTATCAACAGGTTGGATGGTAAATAAGCATTACATTGGTCACTATGGTGGGTCCTAAGGAAGTTTTTAATGGTGAGCGTTTAATCACCACTGTTTCCTATAGTATGGTCCATTTGAGATTTCGATCTGCTTCATTTTTTGGACCATGCCTAAAAATGTGGAGGGAAACGGATGGATAGCGTGGATATACAATACGTACATCAAGGTGTGCCCACGGTCAAGACCGGGAGGCCCGGCCTGCACCTAACCCGCCCCCTAAATGGACGGGGGCGGGAGAGGCATGTCTGAGTGCACCCAATATAGCTAAAGACACTACACACGGACGCGGATTGCGTCCTACCCCCGCCCGGACGATAATCCGTCCGGGCAGAGCTCTGTGGGGGCCATAGTGATGTAAGTATTTTATCCACACCGTTAATTGTTTTTATATAATCATTTTAAGGTATGACCCAAAATTTGAAGTAGATACACAGCTCTACCGGACCACATCAAGGAAGCTGCAATGATAATGACACCCACCGTTGAAACCTTTCTAAGGGCCACTGTGATGTGTTTTTATCACCCAACCTATTAATAAAGTCATGCAGACTTGGATGAAATGAAAACACAAATTTCAGCTTGATCTGACACTTCTCCAGCTCCCAAGAAGTTTTTAATGGTGGACATTCAATCTCCACTTTGTGGTCCACTTAAACCCTGAAACTACCTCAATTTTTGTTACATATTTTTAAATGGTCATATAAAAACGATTAACAGTGTGGATATAATACTTATATCACGATGGACCCCACAGAGCTCTGCCCAGACGGATTACCGTCGGGGCGGGGATAGGACGCAATCCGCGTCCACTCTACACTCAGCCCAGCACGGACGCGGATTGCGTCCTACCGATGTAAGTATATTATCTGTGCTGTTAAATGCTTTTTAAAAATAATTTTAATATGTAAGCCAAAAACTGAGGCAGGTCCGGGGCTTAAGTGGACCACAAAATAGGGATTGAACGTCCGCCATTAAAAACTTCTTGAGAGCCGGAGAAGTTTCGGATGAAGCTGATATTTGTGTTTTCACTTCATCCACGTCTACGTGCTTTTATAAATAGTTTGTATGGTAAAAAAAACATTACGTTGGCCCGTAGAAAGGTTTCAACGGTAGGTGTTATTATCAGTGTTGGTTCCTTGGACCTGTCTAATTTTTTGTTTCACACATTAAAATTATCTTAAAAAGGCGTTTAACGGCGTGATAAAACACTTACAAAACGGTGGGCCTCATAGAGCCCTGCCCGGACGGATTACCGTACGGGCGGGGGTAGGACGCAATCCGCGTCCGCCCAGCACATGAGCTACAGAGCTGAACTTGCGGTGGGCCATCAACCCAGGACGCGGATTGCCTATGCCCCGGTGGTCGGAAGCTGTAGTATGGGGACCACAGAGATGCCTGTCACAAATCCACTCCGTCCATCAGTTTTTCAAGACAACAATAGGGCATTATTATTAAATTCAGGAAGATACAAAACTCATGTGGGTCACACCACACAAAACATTAGGGATTGAACGGCAACCATTGGAAACTTTGTGGGGGGCGACGGAAGTTTTGTATCAGGATAATATTTATTCCTACAGTTTATATGAGTGATAATAACCCTATGAACGGTTTGGATAGAATATAAACATCATGGTTGGCTCCAGAAAGTTTTCAACGGTGGATGTTTCCATTTGCACTGTGTCATGAGGTGTGGCCCATAAGCTTTATATTTTCCTAAATTTCATAAACCTTCCCTATTGTGGTCTTTAAAAACTGATGGACGGAGTGGATTTGTGACTAGCATCTGTTGTCCCACACATCTTCTGATTACAGGAACTTAACTGTGCCACGGATGTTCCTAAAGAGATGCACTCACAGGGTAGTTGTGGTGGTACCGGGCTTTTGTGGGACCCGCATCATCTGTGCATCAGATCCACCCGCTCTGACGTTCCTTTATATTTTAGGCATGAGCCAAAAATCAGCCCAAATAGGAACTCAGGTGGGCCACACCCACAAGGAAAAGTTGGAAGGAGACAACAAACCAATAAAACCTTCCCTACTGTTTTTCAGGCCCACTATGCTGTGCATATGAATCTAATCCACTCATCAGACGTTCCCCACTATGATAAAGAGACGAACCAAAAATTGGGCCATTCCAAAACCAAGGTGAGCTTATAGGTCTTATGAATGATTTTACACTGTTCACTGTATTGTGGCCCAAATAAGCTATGGATCAGTCTGAATTTTGGTTTCAATGAAGAAAATGAGGTCAAGAACACGATAGACAGGATGGATCTGATGTACAGTTGACATGGCCCCCATAACATCCCCCTACCACCCCAAGAGGGCACCTAAAAGCCAGACTGGATGGCTAAGACAAAACTACTAGTTGGGTCTTTAGCATGGCTCAAGCTCAAACGCAGCTATCGAACCTAAAATCCATCCCATGGGACTGTGAGCTCACCTCACACCCACTCAAAAGCGAACTCGACTGGTGCTGGATGGCCCAGCCCAGCCTATTTGCCACCATAACTAACTAACATGGAGCCAAAAATGGGGCCTACCCTAGCAATTCTCATAGAAGTAAATGTACTATTAGATGATCACAAAGCATACTGGTGCATACAATGGAAGAGGGTAGTAGCACCTCTTTTATCTATCAATACATACGTATCTTAGCTAAGCCACTTGAAGATGGTTGGATGGTGGACGCTTGTAAGGTGGCTTGATTATTCATGGCTGCTTCCCAATCAACAGTGTTGGAGAGTTCTTCTTCAGTGGCGCCAGTTTCTTAGATGGACCAGTGCCCGGCTTCACCACACGCTGTGGCTTGTATGAGCGTAGAGCTTCTTCCATTGGAGGATGGTTGAGGATGTGGCCATGAGGTGACGACTTCTTTGTTGGAGGTGGCTTGTGCTCTTGGGGCGGGTTCTCGAATTGTAGGGGCTTATGTTCAAATGTGGGTGGCTTGTATTCTGGAAGCGTCTTCGAAAAGGACGGGAGGTTGTGTTCTTGAGTAGGTGGCTTTTCGAATGGAGGCTTGTATTCTGGGAGTGGTTCCTCCAATAATGGTGGCTTGTGATTTAGGGGAGGCTTTTCAAATGGAGGCATGTGTTCTGGGGGTGGTTCCTCTAGTTGTGGTGGCTCGTGCTCCGCGGGAGGCTTTTCAAATGGATGCTTGTGTTCTAGGGGCGGTTTCTCAATTTGTGGTGGTTGGTGTTCGAGGGGAGGCTTTTCAAATGGAGGCTTGTGCTCTGGGGGCGGTTCTTCAAATTGTGGTGGTTGGTGTTCCAGGGGAGGCTTATGTTCTGAGGGTGGTTTCTCGAATTGTGGTGGCTCGTGTTCCAGGGGAGGCTTTTCAAATGGAGGCTTGTGCTCCGGGGGCGGTTTTTCAAATTGTGGTGGTTGGTGTTCTAAGGGAGGCTTTTCAAATGGAGGCTTGTGTTCTGGGGGTGGTTCCTCGCATTTTGGTGGCTTGTGTTCTGGGGGAGGCTTTTCAAATGGAGGCATGTATTCTGGTGGAGGTTTCATGTATTGTGGTGGCTCCTCAGGTGGCTTCTCAAATGGGGGCACGTGTTCTAAGGGTGGTTCCTTGAATTGTGGTGGCTTGTATTCTGGGGGAAGCTTTTCATGTGGAGCCCCATGTTCGAAGGGTGGTTCTTCGAATCGTAGCAGTATATGTTCTTTGAGTAGCTTCTCAAATGGGGTCTTGTGATCTGACGCTGGTATCTTCAAATGTGGTGGCACATGTTCTTGGGGCAGCTTTTCAAAAGTCGGTGGGCCGTGTTTACGGTGCAGCTTCTCGAATGGCGGCCTCTCAAATGGATGGAGCCGCTTCTTCTCTGGTAAGTTGAAGCCATAGCCAGCTAGGGAGGGAGTGGTGAAAGCCACCACTCCAAGGAGCAACATTAGCAAGCGTGGTAAGAGAGACATTTTAATTTTGATGATGAAACACATGAAGAAAGGTGGCTTTTATATATAGATTTAACGTATGGTAGTTGGATGCGTGTTGGGGCCACGATCAATCAAACTTTCCTCATACGTTGGTGGTGAAATTGATATGTGGGTATAGTAATTTTGTAGCCCTTGAATTGGGGATGGGGCGCCCACCAGTTGAAAATATGCAAAGGCCCCCCTCTCTGTGGGTGTGTGGGAAAGGAAACAAGAGGTGCATAGGCAGCCTTTGCCTTTTGTTTTATCAGCTCTTAGCTGTCATTGTGGTAGGAATTACGAGTATCTCTACCATATATAACACCAGTGGTTGGTGAGAATTTTACTCATGTAATTAGATTTAGGAGAGTGGTGAACTTTAGGGGGCGGGGTTTGAGGGGATTTGAGAGATTTTCAAATCTCCTAATATGTTTGGCACCATAAAGTAACTAGGGATTTTAGTTTCAAATTCCCTCAAAGAGAGGGTTTGAAATTCACGGTGAAAGCTTGGATTACATTTAAAATCCTTCTAAGAGTTGCATGTGTAACATGTGTATCACTAGACTACAAATCTATTGAGCACATGGCCCATTGATGACATCCCAAAACAATTAGATTATCAATTGCATTACTTTAATACGATGATTTGCGCCGTCCAAACATTATCCATGTAAATCAAGGGTTAAAAATAGTTGGTTAGTCACTCAGATGTGATCTTGTGCTTGTGGCCCATCCGAGACTTGGAATTTCATCATTTTCAGGCAAAGTATATATTTCAACAAGCTTGTTAAAACCATTGTGTCAAACAGTACATACATACACTAATTAGATATATTAAAGTTGATTTAGTAATTAAATTCAAACCCCTATAAATATACTATGCATAGTTACTTTTGGATTAGATGGAATTCTAAATTTCAGGTGCCAAACACAATGCAAGGATTCCAAATCCAAGGTGTTTGAAATCCGGGGGGTCCGAATCCAAGGGGTGCCAAATCTACTCTCCCAAACAGGCTTAAGATCTTAAAAAACAGTAAAAGGATTTCCAACATATATGATGGTATATAGGTAATTTGCATGATTACATGTTCTTATCAATTGATGGCTCAGGTTTTACCCAACCTTAATGTAGTGTGGCCCACAAGCAACATACTGGTCCAAAATTGGAGAGGTGGACCATCACGCAGTCCCCATGCAGTACCCTTAACATGGACATGTTTTTTTACTCTGGCTATTCAATCTTCTCAAACATGTGTGGCACAACTAATGAGTGGACCTGCCTGATTTTTGGGCCTATTGTTGTTTGTCAAAGTGCCCAATATAGTGTTATGGGTCCATGGATGGAGAGAGATTTTGCACTAGAGTTTGTTTTACCTATGTGGCCACTCTGGATCAACAGTATTTATTGCCCTAATGGGGCCCACTTGCTGAGATAGTATGATGATCAGAACCATTCCTATTATGGATGCTAAAAGCAGTGTTCAAAAATTCAAAAACAAATATATTATAGATCACCGAAAAATGGCCGCAGCTGCACAAAATAAATATAATTGTTCACGGTTCACATGATGTTGTGCTTGTTTTTTAGTTTGATGGTCAAGAGCCATGATCCAACACTTAATTCTTCCTACCATACAATTATGCTGGACCAGGTGGGCCCACCTTTGATCATGGTAGAATTAGATAAGAAGACTTCATAATGGATTAACATATATAGCCCAAATTTCACCTTGAATGAAGATGACAACCGTTCAAATAAGGGCCAACAAAATGAACCATAAGACCATTTTTACTAAGCACCATCCATTTTCCATATGCTGACTTGATGATATATATATATATATAATATATATATATATATATATAATATATATATAATATATATATATATATATATATAGGGGGTCTTAGAGAGATTTAAAGATTGATATGTTTTTCCCCCACATCCGATGGGTCCTTACTCTTGCTCGGTGGTAGACTCTTAGGAGTTTCAACACCCGGTCAAGGGTTCAAGTACCCATAGGTGGTGAAATTTCACTATGGCGTGAGTGTGTGGGGGTGTGTGTGCATGTGTAAAAAATAATAATAATATAATAATAATAAAAGAAAGGAAGGTTATAAAAAGAAAAGTATAATTTGTGGTTGTGAGGGTACGCATTCGCACATTATATAAAATTACACAAGCCAGTCGATCGATGGTCAATCAGACCTAGTTACAGACAAATTGAAGACATCTGACAATAATCTCCACCATGTCTTCAATTATCAAGAACCACAGTTCCAAGTTCCATCTCTAGTTGTCTTCATCATATCTCCATCATCCTTGTCGCTTCTCGTGCGCATTTCATCTTTGTCAAGCATTTTTCAAATTTACAAAAGTTGCACAAAACTTGAACAAATCTCTATAACTTAGTTTTGATCTAATTTAGCACATTTCCAATTCCAAGAGAGATGGCTTGAAATCTGGTTGAGTTGAATCAGACGACTAAGATGGCTTGAAATCTGGTTAAGTTGACTCAGATGTGTTTTGAGTCAACAAGTCTTAGTGGTTCTGACCATCCCTATGCGTAGATGAATGCAGAACATAGTAGTACATTTAGCTTTAAAAATCGAGAATCTTAGCATGATTTATTAGACAATAGGTTATTTAAAGTAGTACCAAATAGATGGATGGTTCCAGTAACTGGACCATATGTAGTGAGGTGATATGATGCTAACTCCTTCTAGGGCCAGTTACTAAGCTCCACTAACCTTGCACATGCCTATGCATTTTTTTTATGTGTTTGATATTGGCCTGAGACCCACACTTGGATGTGTGGATCCCACAACATACGCTAATCTAAAGTGGGCACAGGCAACTTCTCAGCGAAGCAGTAAGATTAGCATTTTACCTATTTTACTTGTAGGACACAGTATCCAGCGTGTGCACTAGGGCCCACATGCTGAGTTGTCTCATGATCGAAACCATCCATATTGTGGAAGCTATGATGTGCATACCACAATAGCAAACTTACACTGAATGGATGATTGTTACCATCACTGTCTATATATGAATTTAGAACAAATAGAGAAGATTTTCAATGGCTCACACTCAACTTTAAAAGTTAAAAGGCTAGGATCATCTCTGAATCATCATTATGGGATGATGAGTTATTTGTGATAGTCAAGAGTATATGCATAGTTCAGATCATAGAACCGTCTTAGACTGTAAAACCTGGTGGGTCGCAATACAGATCAAAGGAAAATGAACTCGCTCAAATTTATCTCTAAGTAGATGTTTCTAACCATTAGATCCAAGGGAGAAAAGCTTTGATACTATGAAAGAGTGATGGTGATACATGATTTCATTGAAATTCGTTGCATTGCATCATGTTTAGCAAGATTATGTGGCATTGCATCCTGTCACATTGTATATGGATACCATCGCACACTCCAACATGAGTAAGTTACACCCAGATCCATAGCTCAAGTGGTAGACTGAGTTAAAGATACCTCGTCTCAACACTAAGGTCTTGGTATCGATTCCTAGAGGGGGTGGCTAACAGTGAAGTGTGAACTGACAATGGGTGTACTAACAGGCTAACCGGAAAAAGAAAAAAAAAAAAAAAAAAAAAAAAAAAAAAAAAAAACATGATTAAGTTACATAGCATGGCATAGAAACAATGCACACGCTAGACATATATTCACCGGGAATTTTATTAGAAATTGCATTTTTTTTTTCTTTTCTTTTTTTTTACACACACACATCACCACACACTCACGCCGTAGTGGAATTTCATCACCTATGGATACTCGAACCCTTGACCGGGTGTTGAAACTCCTGAGACTCTACCACCAGAGCAAGAGTACCTAGCACACAACTAACTTAAATTGAACTGTTCAAATTATATATTGTTTTTAGATGTAGCATGAACCAAAACTTACTCTTATTTGATTATTTGGCAATTGGATTTGTAGATATGTTTTTGTGTTTATAGTTAAAAATGAAGAATATCCAATATGGTCCAAATATCCCCCAAACGGAGGTTAAGATTGAAACGATAGATTTTTTGACATAACTTGGTAAAAACACGTTCCATAATTTAGTCTATTAATTTAAATTAATGCGTGTCACATGTACAATTTTTTAGTGCTTGTGTATCAAGGATCATAGTCCACCAGAGTATCAAAAAACTCCACTAATTGTTAGTGCTAGGGCTGTCAATGGGCCGGGGGCTTGGACCTGCCAAAATCAAATTTTTAAATACGCCCAGCCCCATAAACAATTCAAAATCGGGGCGAAGGCCAATCCCAGTCCCAGCCTGTTGACAGCCCCAGTTCGTGCCTGTGATAGGAATAGATTTTTATTTTTATTTTTTTTTTGGGTTAGCTTGTTAGTACACACCCATGTCAGTACACACACTCCATGTTAGCCACCCCCACTAGGGAATAGCTTATTTAGTTGCTAAGGAATTCATTCCCTAGTTCCTATGTTTTCTGGAAAAGGTTAAAATTAGCTTAGAATTTTTTGGGAAATGTTTAAATTATATTTGGTTGATAGATTGGGGTTTTCCTGAGAAATTAACTTGTAACTAAAACTACAAATTATTTTGTGGACGTGTAATTTTCAGTTCTACATATGTCCTTCGCTGCAATTGTGGTGTGTGCCTGAGATAAAGCTCTCATTTGAGAGAGCACCTGATTAAACTACAACATAAGCATAAAAATGGATGGAACCACTTTGATGGATGGAGAGAATGAATCTATATATTAACTTTATTTCGTTTGACTAATCCAAGCATAAGAAAAGATAATTTGAAAATTATTAAAAATTCAAGTAAATTTTTTCTTTAATAATAAAGTTCAATATTAAAGGATAAGTAAAAATTATCATCCAAAGCCATAGTGATTAAGGTCAATATATTTTAATCTTTACACATTTCTTATATTTCTATTTGAATCTTCCTACATCACCAGTGCAATTTTGTCACATGGACCACTGGCATGTTGCTTTGTGCATTCTATTGAAATTTGGTGGTGTTTCTCTTGCACATTGTCTTCAGCCAAATTGTTGAAAAAATTAAAAATCATTTCTCCTTTCCTCTTTGATGAGATTATCAAGGACACAACAAATAATCACAAGTTACACTTGTGTTTTAATCATATGGGCGCAACATGCATCCAAATTGGAGAATCTTGCTTTTAAGACTCAAAAATGCATTCTATGCCATTTGGTGAAGAAGTATGTTGGTAATTAAATAACTTCTCATCTTCAAACATGTTTTCACTTGCAAATTCACTCCAATGATATCTAATACTAAGGTACATAGCCAAAAAGCTCAGCCTATTAGCAAATCTTAAGGCGACTAGGTAAAATTTTCCTACATAAAGAAATATTGTATTTGGTTAGAAATGGATATGAGCTCGAAATACAAACAAACAAATAAAATTTATCACTGTACCTTATGAGACACGCGGTTTTTCATCTTCCCTTTTTTCGGCCTCTACCAACATACAGGAATCTACAATTGAGTCTTCCTGACCAACAACAACATATGTAAACCTCAAGTCAAATGAGCAGGTAGCAAGTACATTTTCAAAAGATCTTCTTTAGTATCTATCAGCATGCAGGAATCTACTATTCAATCTTCCCTACCAGCAACAACATACTTAAACCATAGGTCAAATGAGAAGGTACGTACCAAGTACATTTTCAAAAAGCAGATGCTTACTATACAACTTTAAAGTGCACCCGTTTTTAACTTATCATCCTATCTAAATTAATGGCCCACAATCAATTCATCATTACCATTCATTTCACATTCCCTCAATAATATGGATATGGTTACCAATAGGATTGAAGTTTTAACCATGGAAGATCCATTATGGAGTAGCCTTTTTTTAACAAATCACACTATCCAAATAATTGGCCCATATGGCTCACGATCACCATCCATTTTTCATGCTCATCGCATGGATAGGATCATCCGATTGGTATGAAACTTTAATCATAGATTATTTATTTTTAAGCCGGACATTTTCAATGGGACACATGGCACAACAAAGCACCACATCCATTTTAAAAAATTAGCAAATGGGCCCCAGCATATCAATACACATGGAGCCCACAATTTTTTATACCAAAAATTGGACAAGACCAATTTCCAACATGTTTCGTAACATCACACATGAAAATTTATTCATTCCAAAAAAATAACTAATAGGCCCACCCAATCAACAACCAAGCCCACATTTTTTGTCCAAGAAAATTAGACAAGACCAGTTTCAACATATTTCATGACATGACATTTTCATCCATAAAAAATTAAAAAATAATAATAAATAAATAAACATTTGATGAGTTGCGCAGTATCAAGACACAATTCAATGGTGCTCACTTTTTTTCTAAAAATTTGGACAAAACCTATTTCGAATCTGTTTCAACATCTTTCATAATATCACACACACCACACACGTGCACACGTGCGCGCGCGCGCGCACACACACACACACACATATATATATATATAGGAGAAAAATTGGCAAATGCTCCCCACCACATCGACACCTGCACGGCCCACAATTTTTGTCCAAAAATTTAACAACTCCTATCTCAAACTTATTTCAACATGTTTCATAACATCATATAAAGAAAAAAAATATTCTATGTACCCATCGCATCTATGAAAAAAATTGCAAATGGGCTCTACCACATCAACCTAGTTTCACATTGCAAATGGGCATATGCACATTCTGCTTCAACCTAGTTTCACATTGTTGAAAAATCTCAAGTCATATTGTTTAACAAAGTCATTTAATAAGACATCAATAGTCACATTTTTTAACAAGCCAACAAAAGGTTTCATCATTTAATTAACAACACAATAAGAAGAATGACAAATAAAATTGAAGCAGTGTCGACGCATGTGTGAGGGCTGGCTTCTGTCAGTTTTTAGTGTCATGAGCACAGGCCGGCTTTTATTGGTTTTTAAGGTATGGGGTGAATTGACTAGTGAATTTTTCTTTCTTAACTTTAAGTTGCCACTAGTCAATAGAGTTAGGAATCTATGATCGATTACATACCATAGAATTTCAACAAAGATTTTTTTAACTTGAATGACTCCTATGGTTGGTATGCGGCTGGTGATTCCAAGTAAGGATGTAGGTGACAAAGAATGAAGGGGTTAGGCCCCTTAATTTCTTCACTTGCTCATTTGACATTTACATCATTTACTTTTTGAGAGAGAAAAAACAAAAACTCCATCATAGAATTGTTTCCTTGCTTGATCATGTCAATTCTGCATCCAAAAATGTCTTCCTAGCTTCGCTCGTGTTCTTGTGCAAAGTGTCCAAATGATTGCACTCTTCTCTCGTTGAATCCAATTTCCTACCATAGGAAAGCATAGTTGATCCATAAGGTATTTGGATCACATATAGAGCCTTCTCATTATTTGTTTTCTCCAATTTTCACGCCCCGCTTGGCCCACTGTCGGTTTGAGATAGCTACCATTGACAAATCTAAAAGGACTTGGCCCATCAAATAACTTCATAACCACACTTTCCAATTCCATAGTTCTTCATCCTAATAATTTTAGGAATAATAACACTCGATGTTAACATAATTGAGTGCATCAACACTTTAAAAACTTGCAAATGATGGGAACTAATACAAAGTGAAAGTGGAAAAACTCATAACATGACCAATCTACCCATCAATGAGGCTTTGTGTAGAAAAGCACACTTGTTAGGCATACGATGTAGTACACAATGGATGAGTGAATAAATATATGAGATAAAAATAAATGATTTGTCGATTTAAGTCTTAACTTGGATTGTCAATATCTCAAGACATATTTGTTGCCCTTTTCTAGATATTCTATCAAATACAAAAGAAGTAAGATACTAAATTATATTCATGATACAATAAACTCACAAATCCGAAACTCGCATAATACAATAAACTCTTATTTTTAAACTTTTAAGATTTCTATCTTTTTAGATATTATTTGTAGTTATGCTAGGACTTCTCCAATAAAGTTTATTTGGCCTTTCAATTTTTGACAAATTAGACTTTAAATAAGTTTTACTATTTTGGGTAACTTTCTATTAGGTTTAGAATTTTACTATTTTTGGTAATTTTAAATTAGGGTTTTATTTTTCTTTATTAATAGTGTAATAAAAAAATCATTAACATTGGACATTATTCAATAAAAATATTCAAATTTTCCTTTTTTTTATCTTATAGATTTCAAGAATAACCTTGTAGATTCAAGATTTTGCCTATTTAAGGAAGACGAGTGAACTTTCTCCCTATGCATTTCCCTGCGAGTTGGTATCAGAGCAAGGCTTTTTCTTGGTTCGATAGCATTTAAAAAGGGTGCAAGCAACAATCACATGAATGCTACTCTAGGAAACAATCCTATGATAGCGGCAGCGTTTTAAGCTTTCCGACAAAGGAATCTACGAGCCATTTAAAGATTTCAAGCAGCGATCAACCGTTTGACGAACAGACCCATGTTCATAATAATGAGCAACATGTGAGATGAAGCTCTTAGTCATCATGCAGGTAATGTGCGCTGGTGATGAATTACATGCCACCACCCAATAATAGTGAATCACAAACCACCACTCGGTACAACATCTTTCGAACGAGGTGCACTATGAACTAAAAGGTCTGTGATCTGATCATAAATGACAAGAGCAGTAAAAATATCATGTAGAAGACTATGGTGGAAAAGATGCAACTAAAAATAGAAAAACACTCATCTTCATACACAATTAGATGAATCAAATAGGTTAGCGAAACAAATGTGACAGAATAATGTCACATTCCCTTCTCCATTGGTTAAATATTATGAGGATGAAATAATGTGTAATATAGTTGATATAAAGGCTTGTCACATGCTGCTTGGTTGACCATGGTAATACGATGCTGATGCCAAGCATTGAGGCCAGGATAATATATTTATATTTATTAAATATTGTAGAAAGATTATCATCGCCCCTATAAGAACAGAGAATCGACCCAAAACTTTTAAAAGTGAAGGATTGGTCTCTCCTAACCATACTGAATATCGTCAAAAAATCTGAGGAGACGGGAGAGATTAATGCATTAGTTGTAAAGGAGAAGGAAGTAGAACCCATGAAATTTTGGAGAATTTAAAACTAGTGTTGCAAGAGTTCAAGAGGATTATGCTTGATGAACTTCCCGATAAGTTGGCGGAATATTGCTCTTGCTCAGGTAGAGTTCACCTTTAACAACATGCAAATTTGTTCCACTAGCAGGTCTCCATTTAAGGTTGTGTATGGTCTTGTTTCCAAACATACACTCGACCTAGTCCCTTTGCATAAGTTACTAGGTATTAGTGTTGCGATAATAAAAAAAAAATGGCAAACCGGATCATGACAGTGCATGCTAAGGTCTAAAAGAAGTTACAAGAGTCCAATATCAAGTATAAGGAAAATGTTAATAAACATCAGTACCAGAAGATAATTGAAGTGGGTGATAACGTGCTAGTTCACTTATGCAAAGAAAGATTTATGGCCAAGATGTATAACAAGTTGAGGAATCAGAATATCAGCTATATTCCGATCCTCAAGAAAATCAATGATAAGACCTATGTTGTTGATCTTCCCGATGGCTTGGATATCTCATGGACTTTCAATGTAACATACATGTATGAGTATCACATGAGCCAAGTCTATTGAATAACTCGAAGACTAGTTTTTTTCCAAGTAAGGGAGACTAATGTAGGACTTGGCATAGATACATTCCTAGCATAGCTTAACCAAAAGAAGGCCAAAAAAGCAAAAGTAGTCCGTCAGATCCGAGCCTAGTCCTATGTAAGGTATGATGTAACTGGGTCCTAGGTTCATACAATTCAAAGAAATTCATTCCGAATAAGGAGAAATTGTTATTCTAAGTGTAAATCATAAATCAGCCATAACTTTTAATCTGGGTATCGTTATGAGATGCATGATGTATCGATCTTTATTTAGCAAAGCATTCGGGGTCAATTGACCCAAAAAATAGGCCGAGTCCATCTGTTTCGCGAAAAAACGCATGCTTCCTATTCAAAACTATAATTTTCAAAATAATTTATTGTTTTTAGTAATTTTGATTTTTGTTGTATCTCCTTAATTTTAGAGTTTTAGGATATCTATCTTTTTAGAAATTACTTGTAATCATGTTAAGAGTCCTCCAATAATTTTTATCCTAGACTTTCTATTTTTTGCGAATTAGGTTTTAGATGAGTTTTATTATTTTGGGAAACTTTAAATTAGGTTAGAATTTTGCTATTTTGGCTAATTTTGAATTAGAGTTTTATTTTTCTTTATTAGTGGTGTAATCAAGAAATCATACACATTAAATATTATTCAATAAAAATATTCAAATTTTTCTTTTTATCGTGTAGATTTAAGAATAACCTTGAGGCTTCGAGGTTTGCCTACTTGAGGAAGACGATGATCTTTCTCTTCACTCCCTTCCCTGCGTCACTACCTAATCGCTTTATAATTTGACTCAATCAAAACTTGTTTAATAATTAAGGAGGTCATTTGGCATATCGACAAATAAGAGTTTATATATATATATATATATATATTATATATATATATATATATAATAATATATATATATATATTACTATATAAAGTTTAATTGAAATAGATTACTTGGTAATTATCTAATTTTACATCTACTAATTTAGGCATAATAGATTTTACCTCTTGATTCTTTAGGCGCAAAGAAGTTACTCTTTCTAAGAGCTTATTTTGCTGAAGTGGTGAGCCTTTTAGGGCTTTTTTTAGACTAGTTTATCCCTAAAACATTTTAATAAATTACCATATTGCCTTCTCTTCTCTTTATGATCTCTCCCATCACATCAAAGGTGAACCCACATGATGAACAACCCATATTAAAGGTGGGGCCACACATGATAGAGGGTCCACATGAAAGGTAGGACCCACATGATGAATGTAGACATTGAAAGTGGACCCACATGATGGATGGTTGACATTGAGCATGGGCCCACATGATGAATGACCAATATTGAAGTTGGGTCCCATAACATAAATGGTCCACATCAAGTAGGGCTCACATAATGGATGGTCTACATCAAAGGGGGCCCCACATGATGGGCGTTACACATTAAAGTGTAGTCCCATGTGACAATCTATATCAAGTAGACCCCACCTAATGAACGGTCCACACCCAATGTCTTGCATGATGGACAGTCCATATCCAAAGTGGCCCAACATGATGTATCATCCACATCAAAGGTGAACCTCCCGGATGGACAATGGACATCAAAAGTGGGCCCCACATGATGGATGGCCCATATCAATGGTGGGCCCCACATGATAGGTGGCAGATATCAAAGGTGGGCCCACGTAATGGATGGTCCATATCAAAGGTGGGTAAATGGATGATGGATACCAAAAGTGGACCCTACATGATGGACGACCTACATTGAAGTTGGGTACCACCTTTGGTTGCCCATTCCTCTTGATTGGATGATTTTAGCCACCCAATCAATAATTAGAAAAACCAACGATCTATAATGATCATAATGGAATTGTTGCGATTTTTTAAAATGACAACTACCACCCTTAAAAAAATAAAAATAAAAATTAAAATAATTAAAATAATAAATAAATAAATAAAACCTTCTTATTTTGAATATTTTATCAAATATGCTTATTTCAAATGAGAATATTTACCAATACTTAAAATGTGATTTTATCAAACGAGTTTATTATCGGCCAAGGGCTATAATAAAAAATAAAAATAAAAAAATCCTAATTCTCTAACTCTTATTAGATTAGATAAGACTTCCCTAATAGCCCTAGCTAGGTATGCTAATTTACGACTGAAACTTGCAATAAGTCAGGATTTGACAATGATTCTCAATATGCCAAGGCAAGACTTTTTGCCTTTGTTTTATTGGCCATTTGCCGTCATCTTGGCAGGAATCCACAATGCTGGAGGACCCACATCTACACCTTCCATTAGGTCCGCACCTTCAAGTTCACCCACTATCTCAAAAAACAAACTGGTCCAACGCGTTTGTGTATACCATCTCATTAATTCACAGGAGTCACCGAAAATGGATGAATTGCCTAATTTTTTCTTCACCATTCACTTGTTTTGTATACCGTGGCCCACCTAATTTGTGAGTTGAAATTATTTTTTTCAGTAGAGCATCTGCATTGGTGGGCCACATTGTTTGAAATAAAAGGACAAAAGGACAGGTAAGAAAAAAAAAAAAAAAAAAAAACTTGATTTTTTCTTGACCCATTCACTTGTTTTGTAGAAGGCAGGCTGAGTTGTAGATTCCTCTTAAGCGGTGCATGATACAACAATGCTCTGGGCCTGTATATTTTAATTCATCATGGTTAATTTGGATCAGCTATTTAATTGTAACCATTAGACCAGGTGATGTCCAGGCCACATTTGACTTTATCCATAGTGGACCAATGACTTGGACGGTCTGGATTGCCATGCATCATGTAAACTACAGGTAGGGTAGTGGACCCAGACCCTTCTTTGGGCCAAAATCTAAATAAGCTGATTCTCCAAGACTTTGCGTGTGGGGCCCACCATGGTGTAAAGCGCACATCCAATCCGTCTAGAAGGTGGATTAACCTTATCCAAAACATAGGTGGGTCACGCCATAGGGAATAGTTAGCTGAAGACGCCCTGCATTAAGACCTTCCAGATTGTGCATAGAGACCAGGTTTTTTTTTTTTTTTTTCTTCCATCCAATCCATTCAAAAGACGTGACCCCCATGGATAAATGGAGATTGAAGTCAAGAGATTTTAAAACTCAGGCGTGGTATGGCCCACCTGAGTTTTGGATGCAACGAGAACATTAGTTATATATCCAACAAGAAAATTAAGGGGCACACATGATGGAAACGGTGAGCTGCACAAGCAAAGCGTTTCCACGTAGGCTGCAGAGGAACCAGCATATTTTCGCCTCACTTTCTCGGCTGCAAATGCTTGGATGGAAGTAAATGGAAATAAATGAGTGAATTATGAGTAAATTGAGGTAAATGGTACGTGAGGTATGTTTGGATTAAAGTAAATGTAGGTCAATGAAATGAAATGAAGGGAGTAAACAGGCATGTAAATGAAATTATTTTTACAAAAGAAGATTTGAAAGTAAATGGGATAAAATGTCTTTTTGAGCTCCCCTGGAGAATCGCACTTGTAAATAAAGCTGTTACTATACACATGTCCATGGTACAGGTGTTAGGCTAATGATACTCCAAAATAATCTAAATATTAGCTACATCACTGTAATCACACCAAAAGAATCATCCAACCGTCCAAAGGATGACCATCTAAATAGATGGTTAAAAAATAATGGCAAGTTGCTTGTTTGTGATCCTTACATTTGTGACCCACCCAAGGCTCGAAATTTTCTCATTTTTTGCTCAAGTATATATTTCAATAAGTTTATTATAATCATTCTATTAAATATTTCATATGTATACTAAATTAGGATATTAAATCTAATTTGGGATATCACATATATTCCTATGAATATATTGAAAAATTCAAATGCATTATAATTGCTCTCATTTACTCCCATCCAAACATAATATTTTGATGTGAAATGCATTTCATTTACCGTCATCCAAACACAACTATATAAGTCATTTACTGTCTATTCATTTACCTCCAAATCCATTTCCCATTTACTTCCATTTACAAGCTCCCAAACGACCCTAATCTACAACACAATGTGTGGGCCCATGGTAGCGTATTCATTACACCATATATGCCCACCATATGATCCCCCGAGGGCCAAAAATCAAGCATATTCAAAATATAGGTACACCACACATGTAAAATCATACCTAAAACCTCTAAAAATCACATGATGTGGCCCACCCAAGTTTAGAACAGCCTAATATGGCAAAAAAAAATAAAATAAAATAAAATAAAAATCCTACAGTATGCACCACAGTGAATCAGTAAGTCAACTCGGCAAATCTATTAAAGGGCGAGTCCCAATCGCAATTAAGGAGGAGCTTGGATAATAAGTTACTTTAGATAAGCTACTTATTCGTTAGCTTAGATAAGCTATTGTAGCATAGATAAACTATTGAATCAGTAGCTTATCTTGGTTTGTACTTATTCGGTCAATAAGTATGTTTGGCAACAAACATATTAATCAATTAAAAAGTAGAAAAGCATCTTAGGTTTCCAACATCATAAGCAATTATCTTTTGAGTTTGTTTGGTCCTTTTCACATCTACCATCCATCACATGGGGCCAACCTTTGGTGTGAACCATTCATTATATAGGCCCCACCTTTGATGTGGACCATCCATTATATGGAGCCCACATTGAATGTGTGTCATTCATTATTATAGCCTGACCTTTAATGTGCATCATTCATTATGTGGGGCCCACCTTTGATGTTAGTCATCTGTCAAGTGGGGCCCACCATCAATGTTATTGTCCATAATGTGGGGCCCACCTTCAATATCCACCACCTATCGTGTGGAGCCCACCTTTAATGTGGATCGTCCATCATGTGGGCCCCACCTCTGATGTGGGTCATCCATCATGCAGGGCCCGCCTTAGATATGGGCACAAATCACTAGGATCGACCTTTGTTGTGGACCACCCATCATGTGGGGCCCACCTTGATGTGGGTCATCCAACATGCAAGCCCGCCTTGGATATGGGCCACCATCATTCGGGCCAACCTCTGATGTAGACCATCCATCATGTGGGCAGACCTTGATGTGGAATGTCCATCATTTGGGCCCACCATTATTACTTGCCCATCATGTGGAGCCCACCTTTGATGTGGACTATCCATCGTGTGAGCCCCACCATAAATATAGGTTACACATCATGTAGGGCTCACCTTGGATGTGGGGCATTTATCATTAGGGGCTAACCTTTTTGGGGACCATAATCCATCATGCAGGGCCACCTCAATATGGAACATCCATCATGTGGGGCCCAGCTTCAATGTCCAATACCCATAACATGGAGCCCAACTTTGATGTGGACCATCCATCATGTACGCCCCACCTTTGTAGCGGACCATCCATCATAGCACCTACTTTGGATGTTTGCCTTTTATCATTAAGGGCCGACCTTTGATGTGGACCATCCATATTTGGGCCCACATTAATACAGCATCATCCATTATATGAGGCCCACCTTTTATGTGGACCATCCACCGTGTGAGCCCCACCTTCAATGCGTTCAGTCCACCACGCCGGGCCTCCTTTGATATGGACAGTGGGACAGAACCTCCTTTGACATGCACCGTGAGAGAAGTAGAAAAGTCTGCAAATTAAAACCCTTTAAAATTTTACTTATCTTAGCTTTTGGCACATAAGTCACTTTCACTTAATTACTTAACATAAGTTAAAAAGTAACTTATTTAGTGGTATCCAAAGGGGCCCTAAGTTTCCAAAACTCCTGTTGACCTGAGTAGACTCACCCAAATTTCGAGCGAGTCACTGAGTTTTAGAACCATGCCGTGGTACTCTGCGTACGAAGCACCATACAGGCTGAAGGGCGAGTCACAGTCACAATTAAGTTTCAAAGACCATGTTGAGCCGAGTTGACTCAGCCAAGTTTCAGG
Organism: Magnolia officinalis; assembly: GCA_021015155.1. Taxonomy (NCBI): domain Eukaryota; kingdom Viridiplantae; phylum Streptophyta; class Magnoliopsida; order Magnoliales; family Magnoliaceae; genus Magnolia; species Magnolia officinalis. The sequence continues at coordinate 43,878,406 of JAJHSJ010000018.1, read as the reverse complement.
CCGGATCGCAGAATTTTAGAACTATGCCGTGGTACTCCGCATACAAAGTTCCATACAGACTCTTCACTCATAGTTTTGTTAAGGCAAGCGTACAAAAGAGGTTGATTTTATTATCAAGCGATGAAATGATAACCTATGCTTCTCTACCAAACGATTTCTGTCTATTATTTTACAAAATCTAACCGAATGAAGTTAATAAACACAGTTCTACTGTTTGGGTTTCAGAAGAAATCAATAAAACACAAAAATACAAAAACAATAATGATGATTATGATTATGATAATTATGCTGATGAAAAGAAAGGAAGAAAAGCAATATACAAATCTGGAACTGTCAATGAAACCACCCCTCCAACTCGTTGCAGCAGATACAATGGCTGGGGATGTTTTTGTGAATTTGCAAATCATAAGTTGAAGGGGGCACAATCCATGAGTTTTCACAATATTTCTTCTTTTTTTCTACAATCCGAATTTGTTCCGCTGCATTCCACAGGAATAATGTCCACGGCCGCCTCCGGGCAAACAACCAAGATCAAGCTCTGTTGGCTCCTGCTGGCTTCAATCCTTTCATTGCTGCTGCAAAAATCTGAAGTTTCAACAAATCCATTACAATGCAGTTTCAAACTTGCCAGGAGATTGAAATCAGAAAACAGTTAGCATTTTGATTTTTTTTTTTAAAAGAGCATATTAATAGTAGTTTATGTTTGCTGTGAAGCAAATAAATGACAAATTCATCTTTTAACAATTTTGAATTTTATCAGACATGAAACACTTGTAAGGCTGCAACTTGGGTTCAGGTTTTTGGGTTGACACAACCCATCAGGTTGTCAAGGTCCTCAGGTTGTGTTTGGGTTGGAAAACACCAACCCAATTTAAATTTGGGTCGGGTTCCGGTTGAGCAAATGCAGGCCAGGTTAGGTCAGGTTGGGAATAATCACATGTATTTGGGTCGGGTTGGGTCATGTATAGAGGACGTTGGATTGGGTTTGGGTTGGGAACCTCAGGTTTGAATTTAGGTCGGGTCGGGTTACAGGTTGGATCCTCTTGAGGTTGGGCTGGGATCGGATTGGCCTTCAACCTGACCCAAACGGCCTCGGTAGCACTCCTACTTGTGCAACAAACAAGCCATTTATCAGACAACCTATTTTGTACTCTATCGGATATGACATACTTGTGCAACACCCAAGCCATTTATCAGACAGGCCTCATCTAGCCCGAAATTGGGGTAATTCACTCACTAGGTGGGTCACACGTGTATGAAAAATGGATGGTTACAAAAAGAATTGGTCCAGAGTCCATATTCAATACACACTTGGCTCCCACATGGAATGGATTTTTGTACCAGGAGACAAGAGTGGCCTGTCTGATGAATGCTTAGATCTTATGCACGTGTTCCATGCCGGCTGTTCATGCCTGCAAGTGCATGTACGAATAGCAAAACCCTGACATAAATACACTTATATTACCATTATATATGAAGAACTAATCACCTACAACCCTTTTATACAAGAATTTTTCCCTTGAAAATATCTTTTCAAGGGAAAATTGGGAAATGAAAATTACAACCAGATGGTAGTGGTCTGTCTACGCACATATTGGGTTCCAAGATAGCTATCTAATGATATGTGTTTGTGTTGACATATGGAACTCTAACACAGACATCATATTCCAACAAACAACCGCCACTGTTGAGAGAGAGAGAGAGAGAGAGAGAGAGAGAGAGAGAGAGAGAGAGAGAGAGTTACAAACCTTAGAAGAAGCCCCCAGTTGCTGATTAGAATTTCTACCATCGCCTTGATAGCGCCTGCTGCTATTTCTGTCATGATCCATGCAACTGTTTTCTTCCACAGCTCCGTTGTCCTTCCATCGACTTGTTTCCATAGAATTGCGTGTAACTCTATTCCCGATTAAATTAGCATCATATCTTATGGGGTTTTTGCTTGGCTCCTTCTTTGAGAATTGTGTAGCTGCAGCTCGGGCCCCAGCTATGGCCGCATTGAGACTTGGTGGTTTTTCCACTTCAGATGCATTAGAGCCATTGAAGCACAATGCAAGTGATCCTGGCTTCAAGGAAAAAGGGTCCGAAGGATCTGGAAGTGGGAACTTTACAGGTAGTGGACCTTCAATTGGACAAAGACCTCTTACTGCTGCCTCGTAGATCTGTCAGAATTTCAACATGAGAACGAAAATAACAGTCACAATAACCTTACCAATAACAGTAGCTACCTAAATAAAGAGCCTACTTGCAAGGGTAGAATTTCCTACCCTACTATCCCCACCACACATGCCAACGTGACCCATGTGTGCAACATCTGAGCCGTTCATCCAGTGAGACCCACTGTGCACATGCCGTGGCTCCAAAATCAGGCCAAACTGGTCATCAGGTGGGCCATGGGCATATCTTATGTGGACTGCTAGTCAGTCTGTTTTACCTGCATGCGTACCCACTTGATGACCATACCAGCCTGATGTTTTGGCCATGAACGGCCTGGATTTTGCACAAGTGGGGCAGTGGCAGGCTTCACATTTCTTGCATGGTCAGTTTGCCTAAAATACCATATGGGTTTGCTGAATATCAGCTGGATCTTCTGTAAGTACCTTTTTTTCCAAGTTATAGACACCCTGATAGCCTCGCATTTCAAATGGGACAAGTAATTTCTGCACCAATTGAAGAAACAATGGATTTCATCAAAATCACAACATAGTAGAGATAGTCCAAACGTTCCCAACTTCTTCTGTGAGGAAATCCAACTATGTTAATATAACAGCAAACAGTAACAATTTCACCCTACAGATGTTAATGCATGAGATGGAGCATACTTTCATGGCTGACCTTTTTATATAAGGGCTCTTACCTCGCTAATTTAGGGAAATATTTTGATCAAAATAAATTAATAATTAATCCATGAGAAAAACAAGTATCATATTAAGAGAACAAATCACCTACAGACAACGGTACCACATCTTCTTGAACCATCTTTCCTGCCACATACCACTTCTGTAGGACATTAGTACCATGAAAATGGTAGGAGGCACCATGAAGATTGCCCCTCTCGAAAATCAGGCTGATCTGCTGACAAGGTGCGCAACACCTGTATGATGATTTGATGAGTCACACTGCCAGCTGTCCATTGATTCCGACAGTGTGGCCCACCTGATGAACAGACCTGTCTCATTCATGTGCAAGGTGAAGCTGATGGTATTGATGTCCTAAACAAGTAGCGTGCTGGGGTGAAATATGGTATGCTTATGGTAAAAGTACCAAAAAAAAAAAAAAAAACAATAAAGCAACACCCTTTACCACGTGATGTATGACAAAAGAAAGACAAGAAAAGCAAAAACGACAACATGGGGTTGTAAGAGATATAAAAAGAACATGCAGATAGAATCCATCTCGATTTTACATCGCTGATTTCAGAAACTTGTAGTAATTATAACATACCTGTGGTTGTTCACAGAGCCAGCAGAAGTCCGTTTGCCCTTCTAGTCTCACCTGTAAACAATAATTTAAATGATTAAAACAACATGTTGGAATTACAGGTTGCAGATATGAAACTATATGAAGGAAAAGAAAAGCAAAACACTGGTATTCACCCCTTCAGGTACATCCTTCCAGCACACCAACTCTTCACGTTTAACACACCCAACTACCTCTACACAACCTGTAACAAGGAACACAATTTTACAGCTAGTTATATCAGACTAGTTCAAAAAAAAGAAAAAAAATTTATAAAAAAAAAAAAAAAAAACCAATTTATCACAATGAGATCCTCATAAAAGCTTATCATGCAACAGTATAATAACTGGAAAAAAAAAAAAAAATTGTACAAAGTACTCAACCCTTAAAACATCTGATGAGTTGCCAAAGATTTAAGTTACAGTTTATTATTTCTAACTTTGGGATATCACTGAAGTCTCAAAAAACTAGAATTGAAAAGAATCCGCACATTAGCATAATCTGTGTCACTTCACCAAATGATATTATGTACATTGAAATCACATAATCAAATCAATATTTAAAATTATCAATTTATGAAAAGAATAAGACCACAATGAAAACACATTTTCAAACACAACAATAAACAGTTAATTTGCATTAGCAAATAAGTTCATCAATTAACCAAAACTTCATCGCCCAAAAATTATAATATAAAATTTGAGTTACAACATAACTAAAGCTAAACTATTACGCCACACAAGTTCTTAAGTCACTTTGCAGGCACCTGTACCTCAATAATTAGCAATATAGTCGAAGGCATTTCAGGCGCACGCCCAGGCATTTTGGGCCACCGCGCCTCATCTAGACCCCAGGTGAGGCATTATGCCCAACTGTGGACCTAGGCACAACAAGCACCTGGTGCCTGGGTACACCCAGGTGCCAACTACGTAATGTTGTGAGGTACCTTACACATAAGGATGCCTCAATAAGGAATGTTCTTTTTGGTATTTTGCACCTTTAAGGGTGGAAAGGCATCTTATTTTGACCCACTTGTTTTCCAAAAAAGACACCCTAAAAACAGCATCCATACTTCAATAGTGCTCATGGAAACAATATTTGCCTAATCATTACCTTTTCTTTTATTTTCCCTCGGAATACATGTATCCAAACATGGCCTTAATGTTTTAAGCACAACGTTAGACTTGTTAAAAGCAATTTCAGTTTCCAATTGTGCCATTGAATAGATAAAGACGAATTGGTGGATTTTAGGGGAAATGGAATATTTGGATATATTGAAACTTCAACTTTTTAGAGTTTGTAAACTTTAGGGACTTTAGCAAAACTATGATTTTGTGTTGGGCCATTTGGGGGAGTTGGGGAATTTGGAATTTTAGGGTCAGGATTTTGGGAAATTGGAATTTTAGGTTTGCAACTGAGAAAGTTCATGGAAAACTGAGGATACGAGTTTTTTAGCTAAGAATAATTGGAGATTGTATGAAATTAGGGCTTCTATATTTGGGAAACTGGAGGAATTTGCAATTCTAGGTTTCGTGGATTCATTGGAGTGTTGAGTAGATGCAAGTTTTTGAAACTGGGGTCTAACTATCACTATTATTTCAATTTTAAAATTAGTTTTGAAGTTAAGAAAATAAATCAAGAAATAGCATATCTTCAATATAAAATAAATGTAAAAATGCACCTAATATCTCCAGGGGTGAGCCTAGTTGACGCAAGACAACTAACCACTTGCTCTAAAAGCTTGAACTAATAAAGCGTGGAAAATCAATCCCTTTATCTCATAGCCCAGGCCCCACTTCACATAGGTCAGGTTCTCAGCCAAACCCCCCTCGTGGGCCCCACGTGACATGGGTCTCACCTCACACAAATCACCCGCCTCACACGGGCCACCCATCCTGAGTGTGGCCCCGCATCCCACAGGCTACCCCACTCGAGCCCGGTGTGAAAATGTCCCTGCGTTAATCACTCCCGGTGAAGAATCTCAAACATGAGACCTCCCACTCTGATACCACTTTGACATAAGGCAATTAGTCACTTGCTCTAAAAGCTCGAACTGATAAAACGTGGCAAATCAATCCTTTTATCCCATAGCCCATGCCCCACTTCACATGGATCAGGTCCTTGGCCGAACCCCCCTCGAGGGTCCCACATCACATGGGTCTCACTTCTCATGAGTCACCTGCCTCACACGGGCCACCCACAACGAGTGTGCCCCCTACATCCCACGGGCCACCTCACTCAAGCCCGGTGTGACAATACCCTTGCATTACTAGTGCACCTAGGGGTTTCTAGCATTTTCAAGGCAGTTGCGCCTAGTGTGTGCTAGCAACTTTAACTCCATTGATAATTAGGCAAAGTGATGGTTCGCCAACTTGAGCACTAACACAAATTATCCTCACTAAAAAAAACCCACAACCATTTCAGAGTGAAAAACAATTCACCTCTTTGATCATTTTTGTTCCCATATCTCCTTTCAATGTCCTACAAACCCATCCTATTCCACCAATTAATATTTTTTTATGAAAGGCAAAATCTTATTGAAAAGATACGGAAAAAAAAAATGCAATAGTGATAAGACCAAGATCAATGCAAAATAATAATAATAAATTAAATTAAATTAAATTTATTTTTTTTTTAAACAAAAAAAAAAAAAAAAAAAAAAAAAACACAAAGAAACAGATTCCGTGCAATGCAGATGACACCATTGCACTCCCCATCTATCCGCAATCAAAATATCCTCCAAAAGAACACCCTCAATTTATCTGCCTCTGAGTTTGTTAACTGGTGCACGTGGGAGAAAGATGCACGAATAGTCAATATAAGTACGAAGCTTCCTCAATGATGTCTGCAATATTCCAAGGAAAATGGTGCTCTTTAATCCATCTAGTTGAATTTAGCAACTAGTTTTAGACCTTGAAGAAGGGTTGTTGCTTCGGCAAAATTGGAATCTAGGACAACCAAAGAACCCAACTACAACACAGTATCACCCCAAATATTTCTAACTAAGCCAGCAATCCCGACAGGACCTAAGCTCCCCATGGAGTTCCCATCGACATTGAGCTTGAAAAAGCCAACATGGGGGCCATGCCACTTTTTCTATGATTTTCGCCTACTCCTTGCCACACATCTCAACCTACTTCAACTGTGGTTGGTGGATAGGATATCCTCTTAGCAGCTTGTCTTGCTTACATCATTCTGCAAATAGCCTAAAAATTTTCTTTGAAGTAGCGCCACTAAACAGCCTTTTCCTTTAAAGATCCCGTTACTTCTTTCCAGCCATAAGCACCACAGGGATGTTTTGATGAGTGAAATCCACAAAAGCCACCCAATAAGACCCCAAGCTTCAGACCACCACCTAGCAAATGAAGCTTCCACCAAATCTGGAATGGTACCACATATCCCAAACCTTCAACGAAAAAAGGAAAAAAAAAAAAAAAATGCAATAGTGATAAGACCAAGATCAATGCAAAATAATAATAATAATAATAATAATAATAATAAAAATTAAATTAAATAAATTTATTTATTTAAACAAACAAACAAACAAAAAAAAAAAAAAACACAAAGAAACAGATTCCGTGCAATGCAGATGACACCATTGCACTCCCCATCTATCCGCAATCAAAATATCCTCCAAAAGAACACCCTCAATTTATCTGCCTCTGAGTTTGTTAACTGGTGCACGTGGGAGAAAGATGCACAATAGTCATATAAGTACGAAGCTTCCTCAATGATGTCTGCAATATTCCAAGGAAAATGGTGCTCTTTAATCCATCTAGTTGAATTTAGCAACTAGTTTTAGACCTTGAAGAAGGGTTGTTGCTTCAGCAAAATTGGAATCTAGGACAACCAAAGAACCCAACTACAACACAGTATCACCCAAAATATTTCTAACTAAGCCAGCAATCCCGACAGGACCTAAGCTCCCCATGGAGTTCCCATCGACATTGAGCTTGAAAAAGCCAACATGGGGGCCATGCCACTTTTTCTATGATTTTCGCCTACTCCTTGCCACACATCTCAACCTACTTCAACTGTGGTTGGTGGATAGGATATCCTCTTAGCAGCTTGTCTTGCTTACATCATTCTGCAAATAGCCTAAAAATTTTCTTTGAAGTAGCGCCACTAAACAGCCTTTTCCTTTAAAGATCCCGTTACTTCTTTCCAGCCATAAGCACCACAGGGATGTTTTGATGAGTGAAATCCACAAAAGCCACCCAATAAGACCCCAAGCTTCAGACCACCACCTAGCAAATGAAGCTTCCACCAAATCTGGAATGGTACCACATATCCCAAACCTTCAACGAAAAAAGGAAGAAAAAAAAAAAAAAAACCCCGAACCCAGATTTGTCCGCAAAGGAAAAGCAAAGAAAGTGGTTGAAACAGTGTTAGACTCTCTTCTGCTACAATGCACGTCAAACACCTATTGGGCAAGGCTATGCCCCTGCTCTAAACATGATCACCAATGTTAGAACCTTGTTTGAATAGGTCATCCAAAAAAGAACAATGATCTTTAGAGGAGCCCCGCCTGACTAGACAAAAGATCCCCAATCTGAAGCTGACCTGAAAATTGCCTACAAGGCCATGTAGAAGGAGCGGACTGAGAATCTACAATCGGCTTCAAGCTCCCATATCCTCAGGTCAACTCCTGACCTACCAAATGTAGACCTCTTCCAAGATGCTAACATCTAAGATAACAATTTCCTCATTTTGAGATTATGTCTGAAGGACACACCCCGGGGCAGTTTGCCAGCAACCCGTTGAAAGAAACTAGCAATAGAAGCGCCTCTTTTAAGAGAAATCCCGAATGGCAGTTCAAAGAGAATTCAAAATGGCAAATTGGGACAAATGTGTTCCTCCCAAAACCGCAATTATCCCTACCCCGACCTCGAATCTGGTGTGCTTAGAGAATTCACAGTAGGCTGGTGAAATAGCTCTTCAACTAGCAGACCCCTTCCTGCTATAAACTTGGTTAACATCCCAACCATCCTCCAATGCACCATATTTGCTTAACAGGACCTCAACATTGTCAATCATCCACCACCTTTTAACAAGCAACGCTAAATTAACATGCCAAATGAGTCTTATGCCTAATCCACCAAAATTAGTGGATTGCACACATCCTTCCATGCCACCAGATGATATCCATGGTTGTTCCCCTTATCTTTCCAAAGAAATCTCTTCTTGGCAACTACTTTAGATGGGCATATGACGGAGAGAGAAGATATATTGGATATTCGCTATGACTGCTTTGATTCACCAAGTGATATTTTCCCTTTCTTTTCTTCTTTCTTTTTTCTTCGTCCATTCCTTGTTATAAGAAATCATGCTGAAGTCTTTCCAACCTACCTATGACATTGACGGTGTATTTAAACAACGACACATCATATACCAACATGTCGGAAGGCACTTTAATTGATGTCATTTGCCATCATACAATAGATGCTTATCCAAATAATTTCCTGTCTATATGTTCAATTACCAGGTCCCATAGCCTTTTAGGAGGTCTTCACATAGAGATGGGAAAGCCCAAATAAGATGAAGCAAAGGTGCCTACATGACAACCTAAGACCGTTCTAAGCTCCTCCATGTTCCTATCCTCAAAATTGATGGAACTTTGTCAGTCTTATTTTAGTCAGTGAAACTTGCTCAATAAGCAAGGTTTCTATTAATAATAACTTTTAGTCTATGTTTAGTAATTTAAGTTGATAAGGGTGCCCCATTATATACTGAATATAACTATTCATGTATCAGAGATACAAATGGTCTTTTTCTCCAGAAATTCATATGTGATTTTCCATGTTCCCCTTTAAAATGTCACCATTTGTAATTGTCAACTGTAGCATGTTCTCCTACAAACCATGCTTGATAAACCACCAAAACAATTTTCACAGTCATGTTAGGTAAACAATCATCAATAACCATAAAGCCATAAATGCCAGACTGAGAAATTGATGCAGGAAATGATTAAAGAAACAGATGCAAAAAACATCTCATTATATAATATTTCTTATAGTAGTTAGGCAAATGCATGAAACAAACACCAGAAAATGGAAGCAAAAAACGTAGGTACCATATTTCCGAACAAAGAAGTAAATGCCTTTGCAAGATGGCAATAACTTTCGTGATGGAATCACAAAGGCAGATCACGCAATAACCATCAACTATTGTAGAAATACTAGAAAGAAATCAGTTACTGACGTATCCTGCTACTATTGGTGAAGGAAAACCCTCTAAATTCAGGAAAAGGAATGCCGATTATCATGTTTTAAATATGATATGTAGATGTTAAATTCTACTTCTACATTTCACAATCCCATGAACTTTTCTAGAGTAATTAAAGTTTTTTTCCTAATAACAATAAGGGGAAGTCTTACCCATCGACAGTATTAAGCTTTGGAAATAAGCTTCAAATCATAAAGAAATGGGATAACACTATACAAACACCAACTTCATTTGTTATTTTAATCATAGTAAGCAGATGCCATTGCATAAAGCTTGAATGATATATAATTATGATCGCAAAAGTGAACAAAATGTGAACAGAAGGGAATGACTGCCAAACATGTGAATCACAATAGATCATTGCCATTGTAGTACTTTTCATTAAATCAATTTCAATGCAAAACAGATATGAAGATTTAAAGCTCAAAACACTAAAAGATCATTTTAAATACCTAAAAGTCGTGAAACTGGGTAATGTTCTGGAAACTTCAGATCTGTAACCCCATTTACAGCATAGATTTCTCTGTAGAAGTCCTCCATTGCCTTAATTGTATCTTGATCAGGAACTTTCCCAGCAGCATGAATCCAAAGACGACCTTCAAAAGACAAAACCATACTCAAGAATGCACATGCATCATATAGATAAATATCTCAAGGCAATGCTATAACGTGAAAAAGTTGGACAATTTCACAGTATCTAATATAAGAAGATAGAGGGAGGTGGCACATGCATCATATAATAATAATAATAATAAAGTCATTTTTATGTGATTTGCAGATTTTGGTAGGATTTACGGCCCCATAAATAGATTACTACCTAAAGCCAAACAGAATAGCATGTAAACAGTTTACATCAGAAACACTTTTTGGGTGTAAATTGTTTCCAACTTAAAACTTTAAAGCATCCACACAACCCCAAATCAACACCTGAGATTGGCTCGATATGGACTAGGGATAGAAGCCCATCCATAGCCCAAGAGAATTGCCTGATGAAAAAGGGAACTGATCAGCTACAGCCAACTGCATGGCTTGCAGGCTGTCTAGGAGATCCGAACCATACAAACGATGGACCCCACATGAAGATCACCCAACATAAAAATCAGGCTCATCTATTAATCAGGTAAGCCACACTCCCAGGTGTGGCCCATAGCCTGGTTTTCTCGATGAGCAATCTTCATGACCAGGCCCACCGTTTGCTTGGTACAGGCGTCCTGTACAAGTGGGAGAGATACGAATGCATGATAAGTTACCATGAAGCTACATGTACATAATCAGTTCAGACTACCTTCAAATTTCAATGGTGAAAGGTTAATTCTAGCTGAGAAATTGAGAAATATAAGTATTCAAAAACGAAAAAAAAAAAAAAATCAGAATTCTAGGGTCGAAAACAAACCTCTGATTGGGGCGGGCCATGATCTACCCTCGATGCGCTTTATGCCGTACACGAGAAGCGATGCCCATGGCTGATGCATGGTCAGGCATGGGTTTGTCAGATTCCCTCCTCTCATTCTCCCACTCATCTCTCTCTCTCTCTCTCTCTCTCTCTCTCTCAAAGGTCTTTTTTTGGTATTCGACGATTCAGGGATTAGACGACGGAGTTTAAATAGGTTATCTTGAGAACTGTATTATATGTATGTATTGGATATGGACGAAACTTACCTAATTCTTCACCGGTAGACGGACGCGGATTACCTGCTAAAGCCTTTCGCAGATGTTCCTGTGCGGAAACCTAGGTGGGGCCCACCGTCCCGTTTTTTGAGAAATCTAACTTACGTGGGCCACCGAGACGTTTTTGAGAAATCTACCCCGTCCATCCGTTTTGCGAGCTCATTTTATTCCTAAAAACTAAAAATTAGCAATATCCAAACTCAAGTGGACCGAAAACGTGAGTATTGAACGTCCACAGTTGAAATATTTGTGGGTCTACAGAAGTTTAGAAGTTTTGAATCGGGCTAATATTTGTGTTTTCAGTTCATCTCAATAGGAAGGACGTTATGAACGGTACAGATGACATGCAAACATTATTTTCGATCTGAATAAGTTTCAACAGTAAGAATTTTCTTATCCACTTCTTCCTTTAGTGCGGCCCACTTGAGTCTCATTTTTTGTTTCAAGTCTTAAAATGACCTCATGAAACACTAGATTTCTCACAAACATCCCTGTGGCTTCACACAGGTTTCCAGCGCAGAACTTCCCGGGAAATGCTTCCGCAGGAGACAGGGGATCTGTGCAAGGTTGAAAAATGGTTCTTAGTTCTTCTAACTAAAAATTCAGGCAATTTTGGCCTTCAGGGTGGGCCACAACTTACAAAGGAAATTAACCGTTCAAGTTTTTTTTCCTGTTCCCCGCCACCAAGAAGTCCCCGTGGTAGGAAGCAATGTGAGGCCCAAAGAGATTCCTGTGACAAATCCACGCCGTCCATTAGTTTCAAAAGACTACAGTCGGACAGGAGTCCAAAATTTAGGCATATCCAAAAATCAGGTGGGCCACACCATAGGAAAAGCAGGGATTGAATGCCTATCATTGGAAACTTTACAGGGGCACAGAAGTTTTCGTATCAGGATGATAACTGTACCTACAGTTAATCTGAGCGGCAATAACCACATGAAGGGTTTGGATAGCGTATGAAAATCATGATCGGCTCTAATAAGGTTTCAACCGTTGATGTCTCCATTCTGTGTGCTATGGTGTATCTTACATGAGAATTGAATCTACCGATTTTTTCACGGACGCAGATTTCGTGTTAAAGCCTTATCCACGAAGCTCTGCGCTAGGATGTTAGGTGTGGCTACATTGATATTTGTGTGAAATCCACACAGTTCATATGTTGTGGGAGATTATTTTAGGACATTCAAACATAAATGAGGTGGAGTAAGACTCAAGTGGTCCACACGAGAGGGTAAACCAGGAGAGAGTTTCTTACCGATGAAACCTTTGAATCTACCTTGATATTTATCTGTCATCCAACCATTTATAAGGTCACTCCGAACTTTGCCTGACATGAAACTTTGTGGCCATGTAAATGTTTCAAAATGTGTTCATTAAATCTACATTATTTCCTCTAGCTCGGTTCACTTGAGTCTTTGATTCATCTCATTTTTGGTATCATGTCTTAAAATGATCTCCAACAACAAATGGGCCGTATGAATTTCTCACAAACATCACTGTAGGCCCCACCTAGCATCCCAGCATTGGAACTTCCTTAGCAGGAAATCCGCATCCTTTTTGGTTTCCTAGCTAATATAGCATTTCAAAACTTATGAACGGATTGGATTTAGCACGGGAATCGCTTTGGGCCCACACAGCTTACAACGACAGAAACTTCCTGTGTGGCCGCACTGGCAAGTCGCTTCCCACGACCCACCTATTAGGTGAAATGATCAGATTTCTATATCCGAACGTCTAAATAGTTTATCTGACCGTATGTAAAGTTCAGATGTCACATGCGTATCTTATTGTAATACATACCCCTACGTGGATGTGTAGAGCTGCTCTACACGCACGTGTGAAATCAGCAAAAAGATTACCCTCAGGAAACTGATAGCGGATTACAGCGTCCTCATGCAAGACCGTGGGGCCCTTGCGGTGGGGTTACCGTGGGGCCACCTTGATGTACTTTTTTTTGGACGCAGATTAGCAACTGACAGGTTGACTAGCCACACTCGCTGCTGCAGCTACGTCACTAAGTTCCATGGGGCCCACCATGATATGTGTTGTATCTGACTCATTCTTTATCTCAAGCCCTAAAATGATCTCTCCAAGTGAATGGACGGTGTAGATACAACACATACATCATGGTGGGCCCTACAAAACTTGGTGACATCACTTTAGTAGTGAGTCTTGCTACTCAACTTGTCTGTATCTAATCTGTGTCCATATTTTTTATGTATAAAGTTCAGATGTCACATGCGTATCTTATTGTGATACATACCGGCGACGTGGATGTGTACAGCTGCTCTACACGCACGTGTGAAATCAGCTAAAAGATTACCTTCTGGAAACTGATGGCGGATTAGATGAGACAGCGTCCTCATGCAAGACCGTGGGACCCTTGTCGTGGGGTTACCGTGGGGCCCACCTTGACGTATTTTTTGGATGCAGATTAGCAACTGACAGGTTGAGTAGCCACACTCGCTACTGAAGCTATGTCACCAAGTTCTATGGGGCCCACCATGATATATGTGTTTGTATTTGACTCATTCTTTATCTCATGCCCTAAACATCTCTCCAAATGAATGGACGGTGTAGATACAACACATATATTATGGTGGGCCCTACAAAACTTAGTAACATCACTTTAGTCGCGGGTCTTGCTACTCAACTTGTCTGTATCTAATCCGTGTCGTATTTTTTATGTATCTCGTGTGGACCGTACCATAAGAAACCATGGTGATTGACTGCCCAACCATTAAAACCTTGCTAGGGTGCAACTTAATGCTTCCATAGTGTTTATTTATTATCCGATAGGCTGATAAGGTTATAAAGGAAAATAAAAAACAAACAAAAAATTCAACTTGATCTATCACTTTTGTGGCTCATTAATGATGAATCAACGATGTAATTGAATGTCCTAAAGTGATCTTAAAAAAATAAAACATATGAACAACATGACATGTAATACACACATCAAGTGGGCCCTAAGGTAACCCTAGGGTAAGGGTGCACCGTCTTGAGTGAAGCTAGGTCTCACCTAATCTACTCTCATTCATGTGGACACTGGGGGATTGCATATTAATGTTGTCACGGCTTATTATTATATATCTGTTTTATTTACATCGGTTGTCTATATTTCCCAATCATTATAGGGCATAATTCATCTAAATCTCTTCTTTCTTTCATTTTTTTGTTAGCTTGTTAGTACACCCCACTGCAAGTTCACACTTCACTGTTAGCCACCCCCACAAGAGATAGATGCCAAGACCTCGGTGTTGAAACGAGGTATCTTTCACTCGGTCTACCACTTAAGCTATGAATCAGGGTATTAATTCATCTAAATCTCATATGAACAACATTATGAGAAACAGTAATGATTAAGCGTCCATCATTAAAAACTTTTTGAGTTAGAAAAGTTTTAGATAAAGCTCATATTAACCTTATCCATGGTTGAATGGCAAATAAACATTAAAGTGAGCCTTAGAATATTTTTAATAGTGAGCATTTAATTACTACTGTTTTTTGTGTGTGGGAGGACCTCTAGAAATTTGGATGCCAGCTACTTCTTTTTTCTTTTTTTAAGCAACGGGATTTCATTAAAAAGGGAATAAAAAACTTACAGAGCAATGCTACTGAGGTAGCAAGCTGAGAAAAAAAAACAAAAAAGTTACAAACCTAAGAATGGGAAATTAAAGTCTTTTAAGACCCAAGACATAGGAAATCCATTCAATCAACAAAAACTTGGCGAAAGAGCTCACTTGCTGAGCAGAGTGGTGGACATTGTTGAAGCAACGATCATTTCTTTCCTTCCAGACAGCCCACCAAATAGCAAGGATCACCACCCTCCAGATATGGGTTTTAGAATTGCCCAAATTAAACCCATGTCAGTAAGCTAACGTAGCGGGAGCAGAACTAGGAAGACACCCACTAACGCTAAAATGGGAGAAAAACTCGCTCCATATTTAGGAGATAAAAGGGCATTGGACTAAAAGATGGTCCACTGATTCCTCGTGTCTCATGCGGCAGAGACAGACGTTGACCAGTTGCACACCTCTTTTCTACAAGTTGTCAACCGTTAAGATATGGTTTTTAACCACCATCCAGGTGAAGCAGATAAACTTAGGAGGAGCAGGATACTTCCAAATAAAAGGGAAGGCCTGTGGAATCAGGGCAGGGGAGGGGTCCAGAGAGGAGTACTGATATCTGACCTAGAAAATGCCCGATTTTTCCTTTTTCCAAACCAAGGTATCCGAAGCTGTAGGATCAGGGACCGCTTTAGTTAAACAAGTCATCAGTTAAATGTATTCGTTGGCCTCCTAATCATGAAGATTTCTGACGCAGGGTATGTTCCATACCACACCGGCTGGCGAAATAGAATAATGATTTGAAACCATGCTGTTTTTATCAGAGGCAATAGCGAAGATACTAGGAAATCGTCTTCTCAGAGAGCTGTCTTCCACCCAAGGGTCCTCCCAGAATCTGATGGCAGCACCATTACCCAGGTAGAAACCGATATTTTAAAGAGTAAAATTTTTGGAGCGAAGAATTCCTTTCCAAACATAAGATGCTCTGTAGGTAGTAGAGTCATTGGTCCACCAGCCGCCCGGAGAAGAGTTGTATTTTCCTTTGATGATCCTATTCCAGAGCGCATGCACTTCAAGACCTAACCTCCAGGTCCATTTGCCTAAAAGAGCACTATTCATAACCCTCAGATTTTTTATGCTTGAACCCCCTTCCCTATAATGTTTACACACTTCTTTCCCGTCTAGAAGGTGAAGTTTTTTCTGGTTCTCCTTTCCGCTCCAAAGAAAGCTTCTTCTAAGGCTGTCGATCCTTGCCAAGACAGAAGAGGGACATCTGAAAAGTGACATGAAGTAGAATGATAGGTTGGAGAGGGCAGCTTTGATTAGAGTTAATCTACCACCCATAGAGAGGTAACGGCATCTCCGTCTGGCAAGAGATCTTTGAATTTTCTTGATAATTTTCTCCCACATTGCAATCGGCGGGGGGCCTAAAGCAAGGGGAAGGCCCATAAAGGAAGTAGGGAAATACGCCGCTGGGCAGCCCAAAAAATCAGCCAAGGAGGAGAGCCCCTGATCAAATATGTTGATGGCGAAGACCTTAGATTTAGACATTAATTTCCAGGCCCGACACAGCCTCGAAACATCTGAAGGTAGTTAAAATGTTTTCCATCACCTCCGGCTCTGCTTCAACCATAATCAACGTGTCATCGTTGAATTGGATATGAGATATAGGCTCTTTGACAACCGGCATTGATATACCCTTGTACAAACCAACCCGCTGACCCGAAAGGATCATCTG
Organism: Magnolia officinalis; assembly: GCA_021015155.1. Taxonomy (NCBI): domain Eukaryota; kingdom Viridiplantae; phylum Streptophyta; class Magnoliopsida; order Magnoliales; family Magnoliaceae; genus Magnolia; species Magnolia officinalis. The sequence continues at coordinate 43,861,750 of JAJHSJ010000018.1, read as the reverse complement.
AGATAATGCTTCAGCTACTATATGGAACAAGAGAGGGGATAAGGGATCTCCTTGACGTAAGCCGCGAGAGCAAGCAAAAAAGCATTTAGGGACACTATTTAGGAGGACTGAGAAATGAGCCGCACCTACACATGATCTTATCCAGCTTCTCCACTTAAACCCGAATCCCATACGCAGCATCAGGTACTGCAGAAAGTCCCAATCTACGTGGTCATACGCTTTTTCAATATCCAATTTACAATAAATAAATTCATTCTCAGATCTGTAGCAAGAATGAAGGCATTCGTTTGCAATCAGAGCTGCATCGATAATTTGTCTTCCCTTGAGAAAGGCATGCTGATGGCAGGAAATCAGCTTTCCGAGAACCGCGAATAATCTAGCCGAGAGAATTTTAGCCAGGATTTTGTAAGGGCCTCCAATTAAGCTGATAGGACTGAATTCTGAGAATGAAGCAGCACCTGGATTTTTAGGAATTAGAGTGATGAAGGTCACTCCCAGACCTTTAGACAGTTTTCCCCTGGAGTGGAATTCATGGAGGAAACTCATGATATTTGGATGCAAAGTGTCCCAGAAGGCCTGGAAAAATATGATAGGGAAGCCATCTGGACCTGGCGATTTATCTCCCCTTAAGGCAGATAAAGCAGATTTGGTTTCATCTTCAGAGAAAGGGACCTCCAATAGGTTTGCATCCTGTCTTTGAAGGGAAGAAAAAGCAATGCCATCAAGGTGAGGCCGTACCCAACCATCTGAAGAAAGAATGGATTATAAGTGGTTAATCGCGCAATCAGCAATTTCATATTTGTCTTCAATTTGAATGCCATCAATCGTTATGCTCTTAATGGCTTTGGCATGAGCTCGCATGTTTGCCCATGGGCCTCAAATAGCCTTGACAAATTGGAATCGGCCTCGATACTCGACCTCAACAATCAGTTTATACAATCGGCCTCAACAATTCGGAATCGACCTATACAATCGGCCTCGACAATTAGAATCGGCCTATACAATCGGCCTCGACAAATCGGAATCGGCCTCAATACTTGGCCTCGACAAATCGAAATCGATCGATAATAGGAATCGACAAATCGGTCATGTCAATCGGCAATCGGTCACGACAATCGAAATCGATCGATAATCGAAATCGGCAAATCGGTCATGTCAATCAAAATTGTCAATCGGTCACGACAATCGGGATCGATCGATAGTCAATCGGCAATTGGTCACGTCAATCGGCAATCGGTCACGACAATCGAAATCGATCGATAATCAGAATCGACAAATCGATCATGTCAATCAGAATCGGCAATCGGTCACGGCAATCGGAATCGATCGATAGTCAGAATCGGCAAATCGGTCACGTCAATCGACAATCAGTTACACAATCGAAATCGATCGATAATCAAAATCGGTAAATCGGTCATGTCAATCAGAATCGACAATCGGTCACGACAATCGGGATTGATCGATAGTCAAAATCGGCAAATCGGTCACGTCAATCGACAATCGGTCACGACAATCGAAATCGATCGATAATCAGAATTAGCAAATCAGTCATGTCAATCAGAATTGGCAATCGATCACGACAATCGGGATCAATCAATAGTCAGAATCGGCAAATCGGTCACGTCAATTGGAACCAACAATTGGCCATGACAATCGGGATCGATCGATAATCAGAATCAGTAAATCGATCTTGTCAATCGAAATCGGCAATCGGTCACGACAATCGGAATCGATCGATAATCAAAATCAGTAAATCGGTCTCGTCAATCGGAATCGGCAATCGGTCACGACAATCGGAATCGATCGATAATCAGAATGGGCAAATCGGTCACGTCAATCAGAATTGGCAATCGGAATTGGCCTCGATGATCGATCGGTCAAGGTTTAAGGGAAGGTCACGATGCAGACATTAAACCATCATTGCCCATCAATGTAGTCATTCAACCAACATTGCTCTCAATGAGTAGCCCACATAGGGCCGAACATATAGTGGGCCCGTGGCCTCACATAAAGGCCTAATATACATCGCAATGGGCCTCATATACATCACATTCGACCTACACGAAGGCCTCACATACGTCTCATTGGGCCCGCTCATGGTCCTTATATACATTACATTGGGCCTCAACCCATGGGCCTCAAATACGTCCCAATGAGCCTCATATACATCAAGTGGGCTGCATCAATGGGCGTAATCATATGGGTCAGAAATATATCACGATGGGCCACGATATATAGGCAGTTAATACATAACAGATGGGCCTCAAATATCCAATAGGTGGGCGTCAAATATACATCACTGGTGGGCCTTGCACATGCAGTAAGTGGGCCTACTCATCACAGTTGGGCCTACCAGCGGTCCAGCCAAAGAATGGCCTAGATAACATATACATCACGGTGGGTTGCTTCAATGGGCCGCACCAACGGACCTCATATACAACAAGTGAGCTGCATCAATGGGCCGCACCAACGGGCCTCATATACAACAAGTGGGCTGCATCAATGGGCCGCACCAACGAGCCTCATATACAACAAGTCGGGCCACACTATTACTAAAAATGAATCCTATTGTAAGATCATCTGGACCACACTACAAATAGTAGTGGAGATAATAATTTCTACAGTTGAAATTCCATAGAGCCCACCATCACCTTTCTTTCCCATCCAGTCTATTCATAAGGTCACAAAGACCTGAATTTAGTGGGAAAAACAAATTTCATACTTATCCAAAACTTCTATACTCCCAAAATGGGTTCAATGGTGGGCGTTCAATCCCCACTGGTCTTTGCAGTGTGGTCCACCTGATCAATGGCTGGACTTCATACACCTATCACGGTGTGGCCCGCTGGGATGCATTTTGAGATCCAACCTATTCATAAGTTAACATAGTGATAGATGAAGTGAAAACAAATATCAGTTTAATTGGAAACTATTGTGGCCCTGAAAATTTGAACGGTGGATGTCACTGTCCTCACTACTGCAATGATGGGGTCCACTGTCCAAATCATGGTGGGGCACACAACACCACCCAAACATTGTCCAGCACCGTCCAGCACTGTCTGGACGGTGTAGATGAAACAAATACATCATGGTGTAGTGTCCACGGTCCAGATGGAACCCGCTGAACTTGGTGAGGTCAATGCACCATCTATATTGCTGATATGGGGCACGTCAGCTAATCAGTTCCACACACCAAATATATAATATAAATATATTAATATAATACTATTATTATTATTATTATTATTAAAATACTAGGTCCAGTCCAGCGTCCAGACGCTGGACGTTTGGATGGACGGTTTTGATAAAACGTTAATGGACAGCGTGGAAATAAAACACATACCTATTGGTGGGCCCCACCCTCACACGAGCCACATGTGTGAGGTGGCCCCACGTCCCATGGAAATGGACAGAAGGCGTAGATATACGCATACATCATGGTGGGGATCCATGTGCTGGTACAGCATCGTAGGATCCATCTGAGATTTGAATCTGCCTCATCCCATGCCTGCGAGGCTTGGATAGACGGTGTGGATACACCACACATGCAACAAAGTGGGGTCTATGAGCATGGGACCCGTCAGCTTTTGAAACAAGCTGATATTTGTGGTTTTCCCACCGTCAAGGCCTATTGGACGGTGAAGATGAACCATGCCTAGGTGGGTCACACGGACGGATGGTGTGAATGAAATACACACAGTACGTGGGTCCCACTTACACGTGTCCCACCATAACACACATATATATAATATAAATATACAATCATGCAGCGTCCTGTAACTGTTGGGCTGCAACACGTTGCAGGAGTGGACAGCTGGAGATATATCCGTCTGGTGGGTCCACACGTGTGGGACCTACCAGCTTGTACGATCAAGCAGATATTTGTTTCTTCCTTTCATCAGGGGTCTGTCCAGGAAGGACGGCCTGGATATGTATCTGGTGGGTCCCACCGTCCCATGGTGCTGGACGGTTTGGACACCACACATGAATCATCAAGTGGGCCCCATGTGCTGGAGGCAGCATTTTAATCAGGTGGTGCCACCGTCCAGAGCATCTGGACGATGTGGATGGAAGACATACATCACGGTTGTGTCCACGGAAGGGTGGGTCGCCCCACACCAAATCTAGGTGGGCCATAAACAAAGAAAAAGAGAGATAGAAAGTTAGAGAGAGTGAGAGACGGTGAGAAGGGGAGGGACCCCGCCACGCCACTATGGGCCCTCCTATATAATACATACGTCAAGATGGGTCCCAGATATGTGGGCCATCAATCCACAAATTGACTCAAAAAAAGACACCCACCTCGAGACCTTTTCTCCCTTCTCCTGCCTATAGCCTCTAGAGCTCCAATGGAACATGATTCAACGGTCGATATCGGTTTTGAAGGGTGGGGATGAGAGATAGGAAGGTGGGCGACAAAAGCTCTATCCATGGAGCTTGCCTGGACGTTGGAGTCTCATGAGGTTTGCTTGGAAATGAGAGAGAGAGAGAGAGAGAGAGAGAGAGAGAGAGAGGTGGTGAGGTGGAGTGATGGGATGAGCTGGTATGGTATTTGTTGACTTGATGTAAGAAATGAATGAGATGGAAATAGGTTATGTAAGAGAGAGTTGACTTAGGGAATGGGAGAGGGATGGACTTGGTAAGGTTGTGTACTTGACATTTATTGAAGGATTGATGTGACCTATCGTAGAGATTCTCTCGGAATCTACAATGCACGGCGTTTCATCGGAAAAATATACAGGCCCACATCTCCTGGCCTAGGTATCGGATCGATGCGCGAGTCGTGGCGTTGGAACAGCGGCGATGGCGCGATCGTTAGGGTACAAGTTTCAAGTCGAGTAAACTCCGATATGTAGGACTCGACTTAGGATCACGTGCAAACATTGGATACCGGTCGAAGGTCATCGAAATTCGACCAGGAGGACCGCGGAAGCCTACGGAATGGTACGGGCTAGGATACGAGTCTCACAGTCGGTCATAAGGTTATCAGAGAATTCTCCTGTAGAGGTATCTTGTCACGCCCTAGACTCGATAACCGGACTCACGAGGAACCCGATGACCGGTTCTGACCGCAACAGCCTCCATAGTACCCCATTCTCGGCTCCTGAGGCAGGTTCCGATCCTTGGATCCTATAAGGAGGCTTTCCATAACAGTATAATCATTCAATACGAGCATACCCAATATCACAACAAGTACATCTGAGAATAACAAGGGGCACACACCACAAAATCCACTAAGAATTTGAACTTTTATAAGCTTACATCAGGTTCAAAAGGTTATACATAAGGAAATAGGAAAAGAGGAAGAAGTCAGCACACTGGAGTTCTCAAGCTCAACTCTACTCCACGATCCGCTGCTATGACGCCTGCCTAGAGTATCCTGCACGCATCAATCATGCATAAGCTTATAGAAGCTTAGATGGTGGTGCAAGTATGTGATAATGGTGCAAAGAATAGCAGGAGGTACAAGGAAATAAATATGCTCACTGAGAATAACACTAGCCTTACCAAGGCTTATCATGAATACGATGCAATGAGTACTAGATGTCTGATCAGGGTCGAATATTGCATATCAGACCCCAGTAATTGCCTAATGATACGTACATGATAATTTTTAATGGAGTGTTTTAACCGTGTTTTCATTACAGGACGTAATAATGAGCATTGGACTGAAAAGAGAATTAAAAGCATGGATTTGATGATCTAAAGCCACCAGAGCACGGGATGGACTCCAGAGAACCAATAATGAAGTATTTACACGCCTGGGATCTGAGGAAAGCAAGCCAAAGGGGCCCGAAAAGGGTTCAGAATGCAAGATCACATGGTTCCAGCTATCTGATTGGATCGAAACTGCATACATGTGATAAGGGCCATAAATTAACCGTACATATTAAATTTCATTCATTGGATCACTATGGAAGTGAGCCAACGGCCAGATCAGCCGCTTAATTCATTAAGTGGGGCCCACCTGTAATCTGGATGTGACTCGATTTTAGTCCAAACTGTTTAAAAGATATGAGAGAAGAGATGGACGGAACGTATCTCTCATATCCATCATCATGGACTCTACCGGAGTTGAGAGTGCGCAATGCACAAGTGCATTCGATGTGCACTGGATAATATCAAGCGGTCAAAGTCGGTTTGACCGACTACATCCCTTAAATAAACGGAAACTTCCGTTTTCAAACAGCGTTAACGCTGTCCGATCGGACGTTCGAGTTGTGGATCCCACCTATTGTCCATATCTACAATCCGGACCGTCCATTGGCTCTCTAAGGCCCATGTTACTAAGTCCTAGGTGACGATATTCGAAGAAACAAAGATAATGGAATCCTGACCGTTTAAATAATGGACGAACGACAGAGTATAATATCATGTGGACCTCGTCAACAGAAGGTGAAAACTACATATTCCTGACCGAATTTTCCTCCTCCATCCAATGGACAGAGTGGATTTCCCAAAATAAAGAATGAATGGGCCCCACCAGTGTCACAGCGGAAAAGAGCCGCGGTCTCTGCGTTAGCGTCAGCGAACGGACGCTGCTGGTCCGTTTTACGAACGGCAGTGGGCCCCACACATGGCCCGTACGGCCAATCTAAACCGACCATCTTGTAGATGGCCTCGAATTCTACAAACCCATGCTGATATTTCACTCCCATGCGTACACACATGCGTGATACAGAGGCCACAAACAGGCGGTCTTGTGACGTTCAAAACTGATTTTGTTGTGATTTCTTCTCTGGGCCGTGTCAATGGACATTCAAAACCACCCATTCTTAACTGAAATTTCGTCCTGAATCCAATGGACGGGGTGGATTTTTCAGAAAACACTTCGGTGGGGCCCACCGATCATGGCTGCGAAAATTTGCACTCCATGTCCTGCTACAACTCTGCCACTGACTCCAGCCCTCCAGCAGCTATAAAAGAGGAGTTCTTGGATGTGGGAAAGGCATTCAGAAATTGGAAGAATTCCAGATTCAGAAATTGGAGGACTTCCAGATCCAGGGAGGAGATCCAGAGAAGAGAAGAAAGGAGAGAGAGAGGGAGAGAGAAATTGGTTTGATGTTTTTTTTATGAATTTTATTTATCCATCTGTTTAATGGATTTTATGGGTAACTAATCTCTCAGCTATGGCTGAGATGAAGCCCCTAATTTGATTCACTCTTTTATTTGTTGAATTTACTTAAAACTTGATTGGTGTGTTTCTTTCTCTAAGTGGGCTTGATTGGTTTAAATTCTATACTGCTCCATCTATGAACTCGACCAAAGTATATAGATGGATGTTGTGTGGATGCTTATTCTAGGTGCTTGTGTCTGATCATGAACAAGTTTCCTATAGAGGAAGAAACAGGGTGCTTTAATGAACTATACATTCCATGTGCCCGACTAAGGACATGGGATATGTTATTCACGGCATTACTTAAAGGAATTAGACATTCTGTATGCCCGAGTAAGGACACAGATTGTGCTTTCTCTATACAAGTGGTATCAATCTAGATTAAGGTGAATCAACAGACAAAACAAGGGTTATGATAATTAGGGGTGGATTCGAAAGTCCTACTACTCTTTCTCTGATTGAATTTTCTTCCCTATTCTCAATAGTTATTTTCCATAAATTTGTGTTAGTAATTCGTTCAATTATTAGTTGAATTAGTTAAGAAGAATCGTGAATTTGAATTGTGACGATCAGTCCTCGTGGGATTCGACCTCGATCTTACCGAGTTTATTACTACATCACAACCCTATACTTGGGGAGTGAACAATGTCATACCAGGGCAATGCACGAATGGGCTTACACAGCCAATACTAATGTAATGTAAGTAATACCAGTGCTCATATCCAACCCACATGCCAAGTACATTTTCATTTATAAGGAAATCACTGGGGTCCATTACACTATTGAACGATTGTCGCTCTACAGACCTCGCACAGTCAAATGAGCGTAAGCGACCTCACTACTCGCCTGTGGACAGTCAATCACCAACAAGGCCTGACGGTAGCGGACCCATTCACGAGCTAGTCAGACTCAGCCTAGCAACGCCTCCTCACACCAGGCAGGTAAGGCCACACTCCTATCCAACCGACTACACGATAGTGGGAGTCGCGACCTAACGGTATAAGGCCCTCGTGCGGTCGTATTTCCACCCGGTCACGGCGTTGGAGCAGATCCTTGGTACCATGGAAATTTTAAAAATTTTACCCATGGGCATCCTATACACCCGGTATGCTTAAGTAATATTTTCGATGTCCACACATACGACCATCCACGAATGTCCCTGTGGAGGCAAGGCCCTGATGAAACAAGGGCAGTATTATCATGAAATGCGATATCAATGCATAAGTCACACATACAGATCATGCACTAGCTACAGGCACACAATGTGCACGAGGGGAGAACTCCATCCCTCAATGACCACCACACAATGCAATCAATTTATACAAATGATGAATATGGGTCATAAAATGTAAGTGTGCTACCTGTGGAATATGGAATCCTCTATCCTAATGAGAGTCAAGGTCTAGGCACATAGACAAGTACCCTAAGGAGGAGCAAGTCCTCTAGTGGGGGCCCAATACTTTAGGGTAGCCCACAAGCTAAGAGAGTCATAATACCAAGGAGGAAACGGTCCTAGTCAGGCCCAAGGTAGGCCTTCGACCACCTATAGGGGCCTTATGAGCCTACCTACCTTAGGGCCACCAAGAAGGACATCCAACCTCAACTGGGTCCTAAAAGGTAGCCCGCTACGCAATAAAGTAGAGTCTAAGGCCTAAGCAATGCATGGCCTAATGGGTTATACACAAGCTCAATTCATAGATCATATAGTGGGCCCTCAAGTAAAGTTTGGGCCCTAACCATAAGGGTTGTAAAGCCATATATTGTGGTGGGCTTCATGGGCAGCCCATAAACCCAAAAATACACATGGCAAGGCCTAAACTTGACAATGTGGGCCTTGCCACATCAGCCCAAGGACTTAGCAAGGCCCTCCACAATATGCATCAATGTGGGCCTTGCAAATCAGCCCATACATAAGCACTTCATGAGGACATCAAGGCCCATGATACACATGATCAGATTATAGACAGCCCATTGGGCTCGTAAATCAATAAGGTCAGCCCTTGCACAATCTTAGGCTTAAGGAAGAGGTTTTCAGCCCATTGGGCCTACGAAACTACCAAAAATCTGGTTAAGGTTAGCCTACAATATCACCACGAAGGTGGGCCTTAAGGGGCACTAATTAAGCCCAAAAATGTTTAAGGAAATAAGGCAAAGAGTGTGTGCAACACTCCCTTAAATCTGGTGGACCACAACAGCTCCAAAACAATCAACCATGTAGCAAATTTGGGCCCCTTGCTGGAATTCCAGCCCACCCATTTCCTGAGCCTGCTGGAGTCCAAAAATTAATTAATCTAGATGGGTTACTGACCCATGGTGGCCCACACATATCACAGTGGGTCCCACCAGATAAGAAGGGGGATTTACAACACTTATTTCAAGTGGGTCATGCTGTTGGAATGCAGGCCCAACAACCCAAGATAGGGGCGTCCCATAGTGGGTAGTCCTACGAGCCTGGGTATTTGGCCCAAAACTGATCCAAATTGCAGGCCATACAACGGTCGGTTCAAATGGCCGTTGGGTTTGAAATTTTGTAGGGTGACACTTCCATGGGTGAGTCACCCTCCACAAAATTTCGTGATTTTTTAATAACTGGAAGTATTTTAATTAATTTAAGGAATACAGTATGTCCAGAAAATCAGACTGACCTGGACGTCCCAACATGGTGGGTCAGTCCGGCCCTTGTCACGGTATGTACAGGTGTCCATTGGGTCCAAAATTTTTTAGGTGGGTCCCAACATGGGTGGGTCACCTCTCTGTAAATTTTCATAATTTTTAGACGCCCAAAAGTATTTTAATAAATTTTAAAATTCTAACCTGTCCAGGGTGGAATGTTGCTGGAAATATAGTTGTCCACTGTCCTGAATTTGGGTCATCCAAATGGCTGGGTTCTGGGCCTCCAAAATTTCTGAAATTTGGGTCCAAAGTCCCTCATCAAGCCTACAACAAGGTGGGACCCATAAATATGGCTTACCTTCTGAGAAAATATTTTTAAAATTTTGTTTTTTTAGAACTATGCTGTTGGATTGCATAGCAGAAATTTCTGGCAGCCCACTATATTGGCCCACCCTTTTAGATGCCCAAATGGGGTCCATTGGCCCTAAAATTTTGCAGGTAGGTCCTACCATGGGTGGAACAACTCTTTGCAAAATTTTAGAATTTTTGAGGTAGTATAAGTATTTTATTTAATTTATACAAATTATGGTCATTAATGAATATTCAGAAAATCTGTTGGTGCAGAAAATACTGTTGTCCCATGTTTAGCACCATATAGGGTGAGCCTATACTTGCCCAAATTACTGGAGAATTGGTGGGTTTGATGGTCCCACATATGGACAGCAAGTGAGGTCCACTGGAGTGGCACACTTACTCCCAAATCAAGATGGAAAAAGAGCATTTCTAACATGTAATGTTGCTGGACTGTCTAGAAATTTCTGGACAGTCAGCCTACTTTTGGCCCATCCCATAGGCCTCAAACATGGAGAAAATGATGTGGGCCCCAATCCACATCAAAGTGGGGTCCACACTTTAGAAACCCCTAAAGAAATTTTGAAGAAAAAGACATACAAACAGTCTCAAACAATTGCTCAAAATCATACTATAGATGGGCCTGAAATCTGGACAGCCACATATGTTGTCCATATTTCGGTCCATAGAAATTATCCAAAGGGTTTTGTACACTAATCCAACAAGTGTGGTCCACCTAGATGGGTCATCAAGATTTAAGATCCATCAGCACACCAAAAACTCCAAGAAAATCCATGTTTGGAGACCACCCAACCCATGCATGTCATGGTGGGCCTAGACGTCCAGTAAGGTGGGCTTGAACGTTCCATTTTCTGATGGAATTGAGATGTTGCAGACCGCATCAGTGAGCCACAAATTTCCAACAACAAAATGAAGAGAAAGGGATAAAGATCACGGCCATGGTAGAAGGTTCCGACACTATAAACCTTTCACCTTCAATCCACACCATCCACTATATTGGTGGCTTACATGCATGCCATTTATAATTAAAAAGAGGTGTTGAGGTAGGGAGATCATCCCTACCATGCATGTAAAGGTCTAAATGATCTATGAAAGGTTAAATCTAAGAAAAATGCCTCATGGTGGGTCCATGGAGAACGGCCCACCATGGAAGAAGATATGCATGCTCTAGGCCTATGGCCTTGAATCTAGGAGTCATGTAGGACCTTCACCATGTATTAGTGGGTCCTACATGCTTTCATTCATGTAGAAAAAGAAAAACAAGAAGAAGAAAGGGAGGAGACTCTTCATGAAACACCCACCTCCAATGGACAAGCTCCAACTTCAAGTGCTAGCTTCTATGCTTCAAGAGAGATGTTTTAATGGTGTAGATGGGGGTTTGAGGAGAAGATAGGAGAAAGAGTTGTTGGAAATGAGGGAAGGTTGGGACGTCTCTACCATGGAAGGAGAGAAATGAGAGAATGAGAAGGAGAGAGAAGGGAGAGAGAGGGGTATAGCAAAGCAATAATTTGTTTTCTTGGCTAGGGAAGAGGGTTGTAATCATTGCACATGAGGGGAAGAACCCAAGGCTAATGATGAGTTTCTAGAGAAGGTAGCCTACTACCTAGGCTAGGGGTAGGTATGATAGGTGCTAGGGTAGGGTAGGTAAGTTGTCTAGATAAGGGAGCTAGGTGGGACTCACTCTTGAAAAATGTGTGCATGGGTAAAGTGGGCCCCATATCATGATTAAGGGTCTAAAATGGTGCGGGCCACAACTTTTGATGGACATGTCGGATTTATGCATGAGACGCGGCGTTGGAACCGCGACGATGAGGCAATCGCAATGGCATAGGTCTCGGGTCAATCCGAGTCCGATCTACATGACCGAATTCAAGGATGATCGCAAACACTACTCGAAGGCCGCGAGTCGCCGGAATTCGACCGGTAGGACTGCGGAACAAAAATGGACGAAATGCATACTCACACACGCATGCACACATGCAAACTAGGGTCAGATCTCACATATCCTCCCCCAGGTAATCAGACGAGTGTGTAGAGTTTGGAGGGCAAGGGGTGCGGGTGCGAAGATTAACAGAAGGCTGGTATCGGGGTGGGGTACAGGACAGTCTAGGAATGGGGTTAATGGGAACGGGTTTTGATATGTTGAGAGAGGCCAGACTCGTAGGGGATAAGAGGATTCGGGTCCGGAAAGGATCCGCCTCGATGGACCCGAGGTCAACAAGAGATGTCAGCCTCGAAGATGAGGGACGATCAACGACGTGGGCGGCTGAGATGAAATCGTGAGTCTGATCGGGGGTTGCGTGGCGAGATTCTGCTGCCGTTATGTCAGGGTTGTAATTGCGCCTCGGGAAGGAAATGAGAGGCCGATGACGTGTCGAGGCAAGCGCAGCTTGTAAAGGCAGGAGAGACTCGACGCGAGCAACGAGGGTAGGCGCCAGATCACGTGTCGAGACGTCGTTGAGGGTGGAAGATATTTCGGGTATGCGAATGATGGCATCTGACGAGGGGGGCGGCGAAACTGTGGAGGAGCTGCCACCTGTCATCTGAAGTCTGCGAGTGCAGGCTCTGTGAACGATCGCATCAGGGAGAGAGTCTGGCTGCTCTATTGATGGTCTAGAGGAGCAGGGAGCGCGTACTCCTGCTTCCACCGACATCTCTAGGCGCTGCAACGTCGACTCCCTAAGTCTCCACAGCTCTTCCATCTCGGCTGGATTGAGTCAGGGGCTTCCTTCTGGACAGGGAGCAGGATGGTCCGATCGTCAGCCTTAAGGCGGATGTGGGAAGGGAAGGGAGATCCTTTCTTCCTTCGAACACCGAGCTCCGATCCCAGTTGGGTGAGGGGGTCCATCTCCAGAAGAAAACCCAGACGAGATGCAGCCGATATAAGAAATTTGTCGTACCAGCATTCGAGAGGAACATCCCAAATCAGGATCCAAATATTCTCCTTGCCAAATATCGAGTATTCCTCTCAAGGGATAATCTTCGTTACCAGGCTAGAAGCTTGCAAATGATTCTTCACCCCGGGGCTGCGGCCAGGGCATACTTTTAACCATAGAGTGTTGGACCCAACCGTTTGATATCTGAGGTCCCGTACTGAAGTCCGGGAATTTTGGATGTCACCTCATGTCCTGAAATGATATGGAAAATTTGATGGATGGCAGGGATAAAACACGTATCTCATGGTGGGCCCACGTAGCACTGTCGAGTAGCTGCAATCCTCACCCCTGAGGAGTGGAAACGTGTCAGACATCCGAGTGTACGGCATGTGTCAGAGATGCGAGCGATTAGGCGAGTCCGTGCACACACGTGCGTTGAGTTAGGACCATTAGCCTTTTCTCTAAAGGCCATTTTTCACATGCTGGTTTAATCCCCTCGTTGGCTGACCAACGTTGCTTTTGGCCCTTGTTGTGCTTGCAAAATTCCTTGGCTGATGTATGGTTGGGATCTCTAACGCATGTGATGCATGCACAGGAAGATTTTATTTGAACGTACAGTGCAGGCGGGGAGATTTGATCCGGCCGGTCAAATCGAATATATGCATTGGACCGGGATTCGAGAGTGACCCCTCCAGTGCCGAGGTGGCCTGGTCGGTGATGATTGTGTTTATTTTATCCACGGTCGGTGGACCCACCATAATGCATGTGTTGTATTCATACCACCTAATCATCTGTAAAGGTAGTCTTACGGCACAACAAAAGAATGTAATAGATCTAAAGTTCAAGTGGACTGGGATTAGTCACACCCGCCGCCATGATGTACTTTTTATATCCAACTTATTCATTAAGTTTATATAGAAATAATGAAGTAAAAACAAAAATATAAGCTTGATCGGAAGCTTCATGGTCCCTAAGAAGTTTTGAACGGTGGATGTCACCGTCCCCACTGTTTTCTACGGTGGGGTCCACTTGAGCTTTAGATATAACTCATTTTTTTTTATGCCATAAAATGATCTCTCCAGATGAATAGATGGTATGGATACAATACATTCATTATGGTGGGTCCACAGAGCTTAGTGACGTCACATCAGTAGCCGCTGTTAACATTGTCAGTCCGCGGCGCCCATCCATTTCGGCTTACGCGGATTCACAATGTCAGTAGCGAATTCGAAGTGACGTACCAAGTTGTGTAAGGCCGATGTATGTATTACATTTACAGTCTATCAGAGATCATTGTAGGACATTAGCCAAGGAATGAAGTAAATCCCACCATAGAAAACAACGGGAAAAGAGACAACCACCGTTCAAAATTTCTTAGGGGCCATTTAAGTTTTTGATCAAGAAAACATTAGAGTTTTCCCTTCATCTATCTCTATATTAACTTATGATCAGGTTGGATCTCAAAAATATATCATGGTAGGCCCTAGGAAAATTTCAATGGTGGGTATCATTGCCCCTACTGTTTTCTGTGGTAGGATCCACTTGAGCTTTAGATCTGACTCTATCTTTGGATCATGCCGTAAAATAATCTCTCTAAATGGATGAACGGTATAAATATAATACATACATCATGGTAGGGCAAACAGAGCTTGGTGGCATCACTTCGTAGCAAATTCGCTACTGCCATTGTCGGCGTCCCCATTTCCGCACCTCATTTTTTTAGAGCATGAGACAAAAAAAATGAGTAGATGCAAATCTCAGGTGGACCACACCTACACTACAGTGAGCAGTGGTGATTAATTGCCTACCATTAAAAAATAATTAAGGACAGCAAAAGGTTTGAATCAAGCTGATATTTGGATGTTCCCTTCATCCAAGTTGTGTGATCACTTAATCAACAGGTTGTACGGCAAATAAGCATTTTTGTAGCTCTCATGAAGTTTTTAACGGTGGGTGTTCAATCACCACTATTTCCTGTGACCTAGTCCACCTGACATTTGGATCCCTTTCATTGCTGGACTCATGTGTACGGCATGGATAAAGCACATGCATGATGGTGAGGCCTGCATAGCACCAACGAGGAGAGGTCACTACCGAATCTAATCCCATGCTTTGCATGGGTTGTATTTCTATTTCTGACAGTGTCATGCTATCCTGTTAACTCCTGATACATCCTGCATGCGTATATTGGTATTAGTGGGCGCGGATTAGATACTCAAATTCGCTACTGAAGTGACGTCACCAATCTTTGTAGACCCACCATGATGTATGTGTTGTATTCACACCGTCCATCCAATTGGAAAGATAGTTTTATTGCATGAGAGAAATAATGAGATAGATCTAAAGTTCAAGTGGACCCCACCATAGAAAACAGGGACGGTGACATCCACCGTTCAAAACTTCTTAGGGGCCACAGAAGTTTCGGATCAAGCTTATATTTTTGTTTTCACTTCATTTATCTCTATGTTAACTTATGAATATGTTGGATCTAAAAACTACATCATGGTGGGCCCTATAAATGTTTCAACGGTGGGGTGAGTGATCCCACAGTTTTCTATGATGGGTCCACTTGAACTTTAGATCTATCTTATTCTTTTTCTCATGCCATAAAACCATCTCTACAAATAGTTGGACGGTATGGATACAACACACGCATCATGGTGAGGTCCATATAGCTTGGTGACGTCACTTCGGTGGGGATTTAGCGACTGACCTTGTCAGTATATAATCCGCGCCCAGTATTAGTTTGTACATGTGGCATACATTTGTTCATAATAAAGAAGCTAAATTATTAAATTCATTATGCTAAGTCAAGTTTATAAAATAAGATTGTTTGAACGGTTATAACCTTTTATCATTGGACACTTTGTTTGTTGAAAGTGTACCATTGGATACGTTTCATTTGAACTGTTCAAATAACTCTCCACAAATGTAATGTATAATGAAACAATGATAGATTTTGATTCATAATAAATATATGGTATTAGTTGACATTTTATATGCCTCTCAATTTATAAATAATTTCTAAGTGTGCCCATGTATCATTTATCATTCTTTGTTAGAATATTAGAGTTTTTAACAATATGGATGTGTGCATGAAATATAAAGAAAGAGAGAGCGAGATGCACTCTCAAGTCCAACTAGTTAGACTATATCTTAGGTCCAACCATCATAAAAACTCACAAATAATTAGTGTATATATATATATATATATATATATATATAGCACTAATTGGACTAATTAAGTTGGACTATACCTCATCATAAAAACTCACAAATAATTAGTGTTATATATATATATATATATATATATATATTATATATATATATATAGAGAGAGAGAGAGAGAGAGAGAGAGAGAGAGAGAGAGAGAGAGAGAGAGAGAGAGAGAGAGAGGTATTCTCAAGTCCAACTAAGTTGGATTATACCTCGTCATAGAAACTCATAATTAATTAGTATTAATAAATGTAGAGGGAGAGAAGTAAAGGGGTCCTCAGCTTAGGAAGACTGTAGCACAGTGTATGTATAAAATCCACCCCAACCACCATATGCATCACTCCGTGTTAGGCCCAGGATCAAAAAATCAACTTCGTTTGTGATTGAGTTGGACCACGCAACTAGAAACGGTGTACATGTCAAAGCTCACCCTTTAAACTATTTCCCTTAGTCCATCTCACCTAAATCACTAATGAGCCTAATTTTGGGCTCAAACACTATGTTTTAGTGTGACATCCAATGGTTGGAGTGGAATCAATATAATAATCACGGTGGGCTCTGTAAAAATCAAGGGCAGACGTCTCTCTCCCAAGTGTTTCCATTGTTGTGGTCCAGTTGAATTGCATGTCAAACTAATTTTTTAGATCTGGGCCTAAAATTGGATTAAAGATCTACTGGTCGGTATGGACATACACTTGACGGTAGATCCCATAAAAAATAAAGGTTAGAAGAAAAGCTATTTATTCCCTAAAAAAGTAGTTTTTTTTTTTTTTAGTACAACCTATTAGACAACTTTTAAAGTATTAAGTGCATGTGACATCCAACCCTTATAGTAAGTTGGCCCCACCATGAGGATGACCTAGTGCAGTGTTCAATCCTATTTATGCATCAGCTGGGTCACGGCATATAAAATGACGTCTAGACATTGGTAAATAGCAAAGCACAAGTATGGTTCACTCAATGAATGGTTATTATTGAATTTTTTTAAAGATGATAATCATGATGGGATCAAACTATTATTTGAGTTGAATGTTGCATATACAAGAAAGGTTGAAAGTTATCTCTATTGGACATTAGCCTATAATCCAACCAGTTGGACCTTAGACCTCATTTCTTTTAGGAAATTTTATGGATGCCCTCCTTTAATTTTTATCTAGGTCCGCCATGCATATGATGTGTATGTCAGATCCATACCGACCATTAATTAGATGTCTAATCATATTTTACACCTAGATAAAAAAAGGTTAATAAATTGTGATTCAAGTGGGCGACAAAAATGAAAACAGTTGAGAGAGAGATGTCCACCCTTAATTTTTGTGGGGCACACCATGATTATTATATTAAATCCACTCCAACTATTGGATGCCATGCTAAAACATAATGTTGGGGTTCAAAAATCAGGGTCATTAGTGATTCTGGTGAGCCACACTGAGGGAAATAATTTTGAGCTAGCATGAGTTTAGAAACATACATTATTTCTAATTGTGTAGTCCACTTTAATCACAGATAAAGCTAGTTTTTTTTTTGTCTCGGGCTAACATGAAATGACACACATAATAGTCAAGGTGGATTGCACATAAAAACCGTGGTGAGGTACACCCAAGCTAAGGATCCATTCTCTCCCTCCGCGTTCAACCAATTAGACATGAGTGTGTGTGTGTATGTGTATATATATATATATATATATATATATATATGTATATATAAAAGCTTTTACTCAATCAAAATAGAGGTGGGGCCATGGTTCATAATATTGAATGTTAAACTATGTTGTGTTTCTCATTTATACTGCTATTTATAGGCTAAGAAATAAAAGGTTACGATCGACTAGGATATTAATGTCAGAGTCAATACCCTAGAAAATCGCCCATGCCCTAATCCACTAGCTGTGTGGATGTGATTGGGTGAATCTTAGTTGTTGATGATTGTGCCCAAGGGTCATAAATTAGACCTGCAATATGTCTTAGATAGATTTAGTGTTGCCCTCATCTTATATTTATTGAGTTTGTTGAGGAGTGATTTCTCTAGTAGTTATTGGGAACTTAGATCAAACATAACAGTCATTAACTTAGGATAGTCATTGTAACATTCTCGATTTTTGCTATTTTGGATTGTCAAAAATCCTTAAAAATTTATTTTATTTTATTTTTATAACTAGCCCATGTTGTCACTTACTGACCCTTGATGCTCGAAGTGAGTCTATACGCGACTGGTACCGATAAAGAACCGTACAAATAAGATTGATCAACCATAGAAAACTAACGAATCCGACCGATCACTTAAACATCGAATTTAGCCTCATGATTTATTCGCATATGACCCAAATCTAACCGACCTATCATTGACCAAATAACTTTTTTCGCTAATTTCGAATAGGTCACACTATGAACTTAGTTAATCCAGACGCTAACAATTGCGCCCAAGAAATCTCCCTACCCAGTTCATTCAAAAAATGTCCCGATTATCTAAACAAGCTCTAGACCGCTCGTTAGGGGGCTACTAGTTCCGAAATTATAGAAGTTCATCTCACTGGGCTTGTGGTCCATCGCGGACAGAGGGCCCAAACGACACCTTAAAATAGATAACTTAGACTGCCAAGTCGGCACTTGTGAGATGCGACTCTTCAAGACAAAAACCTGAAATTAAAACAATTGGCCCCGCCGCTTAGGGCAAAAAATTATGATTTTTCAACCGTTAGACTTTATTCAAACTCGCACCATAGATCATAGATATTTCCCTGCTCCTTCCCACCAAACCAGACCCCTGATCGAGTAACAGCAACCGTTAATAGCAAATCGGACTCCTGTGATCAATTGCCACATCCGTTTGCCACCAAACTTGGGACAACCCCTCATCAGACTATGGGACACCTATCCTATGGCATAAATGGGCTAGGGGGCCACTGGGATAGCCCTAAAGACCAAAAATATACCCACTAAGGATATAAATATTAGAACCAGCCTTTCCATGGCCAAATGAGCTAATTTTCAGGCTTTATAAACCCAAAAACCTCTCTCCCTCACTCCCATTCGAAATTTTCAGCAAAGGGAGAGAGAAGAGAGAGTAGAGAGGGAGTGTAGAAGAGGAAGGGGCCTAAGGGAGCTAAAATCTTGAGAAATCTCCCTCTCCTATCACAACCACTCGTCGGGGATCGCGACTCCACCACTATAGAAGCGGTTTGTCGTCTATTGGGAGGTAATCACCCAAACTCTCTTCATATTTTAGTATGTTAGGCTACCTGCATGTGTCCTAACATGCAAATTCAATTGGCACAGGGCCCCGACGCACCAATTCTTAGACCTGACTCCCTTAGAGCGACTTCGCAAGCCATCAAACGACCATAGGTGTGGACCATTACCTTTAAGTGACCGTTTATCAAATGTAGGATGAATTTTAGTGATTGTGATTGTTAATTTGTTTTGCATGAAGTAAAATTGAAGAATTGGAGTTTGTGCATGGATAATTTCTAAACAGGGAAGAAATGTTGGTCCCCAATCACCCCAATACTTGCATTATCTGATTTTTTTTGTCAATTATGGAATTATAAGCATGATACCCCCAATTTTTTGGATTCAATAGTGTAACGCCCTGAAAATCGGGGGTCGAGCAGAAGCTCAGCTCCCGAGTTCCAACATATCACTTATGCAACATAGATAATGATGATTGAATGTTGTCCAAATTAGTGCATTAAACATGAATGGGATTACACCAAAACAACATATCATACTCCAGAGACAGTTAAATTATGCAAGCTGAAGACTTATATATATATATATATATATATATATATATATATATATTATATATATATATATATAGGAAAACGATCACCTGCGAACCAGTTCGTACGTAGTACGTACGAACTTTTTTGATGACCCATCATACGTGATGAATCTCGCAAATCTGAACGGTTCACATGAAGCAAAACCTAATGAAACCCCATAGTATGAATTTTTACTTTGATCCGAAACTTTGGTGGACCGTGAAAAATGTAAACAGCTTCTTTCCTTGATTTGAATTTCTCTTTGTTATGGACGGTATGGATAGAAGTTTTAGATAAAAGTAAAACTTGGTCCTGGAGGTTTTCACTAGGTGCTGCTTCACATGAACGGTTTAGATTTTGGATCAACATCACGTATGATGGGTTCTCAAAAAAGTTCGTACGTAGTACGTACGAACTGGTTCGCAGGTGAGCGCTTCTCTCTCTCTCCTCTCTCTCTCTCTCCTCTCTCTCTTTATATATATATATATATATATATATATATATATATATATTATATATATATAATACGAACTGTTGTAAGTCTCCAGAGTGTGAACATGTTACCAGGTTAAATATATCAATGTATACTCCAAAAATGAACAAAATGAATATATAAGGGTGTTTCAAAAGTACAAAATAAAGTGTAATGGCATCTAATCAGCAACCCTGTCACCCCGTCAATTAGAACATGGTCTACATAGACCCGCCTGATAACTGCATATAGGAGAAACCCTCCTCATCATCATAAAAGTCTGACTCCGCTTCGCAAGCATCACCGTCATCTGAAACTAAAACATGGTCTAGTTGGTGTTTAAAACACCGTCCCATAACGTGGGAGTGAGTGATCAACTCAGTGGAACTATAAAGCAAAGGTTAACATGTTATCAATTCAATCAAGCAGTAATGATAAAGCAATACAATTATACATTCATAAGTACTCTGATTAATGTAGGAATGGTATGTATAAATGATGCATGTCCTCGCATGCACTCCCTCTGCGATCTTCATCTAACGGTCGCGCATGTTAGTCACTTCCTCAGTGCTCTCTACACAACGCCAAACGGCACATACAGTGCGGTGCATGAGCGTGATTACCAAGTTCTTATTAGTCCTTTTCATACAACAGGATTTGGGAAGCTAAGGTACCACCCTTTATATCATTAACCCAAACAATGATCCATCTAGGGTCGTCAATCCTAGTTAATCACATATGATAAGTAAGTTATAGGTCACTACCACCAACGCCCTACTAACTGGCAGTCTATTTTCGAAGGCTCGTCGCCAACCCGACTGGGGACCACAGCCAGGCTGCACCGAGGTAGGCCTATTTCATACTCGAGGTCACTACAAAGGGTTCGTCACTTGATCAGTGTAGGCCGACAGCTCGAATACAGTGTCTCATACCACCGTATTCGGCTCACGAGTTTGGGTTGCTCATTGGTCACTACGGGGAGGCTCGTCGCCCCAGCATAGGCCAACAGCTCGACCACGGTGTCCCATACCACCATGCCCGGCTTATGAGTCTTAGCGGATCAAGGTACCAAGGTTAAACGGGCTTTCCACTGGTGAGTTTGGTACCTTAGATTCAAGCAGTAGCTTTCATACATGGTGAACATACATCGGGCCAATCGGATTGCTTCACAAGTTCGACTGGTACGAGCGTACGCTAAATTAATTGACAAGGTACCGCTATCGACGATCATTGTACGAATCGGATTCACCGAACGTGTCTCGTGTGGCGAAACGATTCGACCACTCGATCGAAAACCATTACTGATTGCCTGGACTATCGTGTAGTCTCATTCACACTCCGAATGTAACAGATAATCACATGTGCTAGTTATGACAGTATTGAACATATAATTCAGTCACTACAATCATTTGAGCATTAACAGAATAAACATAACATCACACATATGCATTTCATACTTAAATCATGTAGTTGGGTCTAAGTTATGAGAAAGGATTTACTCACATAGCTAAGGTAATTGAGGATCTCGTCTCAACACCTTTAATAAAGGCATTTCACAATTCAATTACTCATTCAAACATTTTATTGAACGCTTAAACTGCGCACGTCAACATACATGACATATGTCGGTTATAACGTATATTAGGGCAAATCCATTCACAAAGGAGTCGCCTTACATATAACAAATATGTATCCTAAGTTACAAGTCATGGCAAACGCTAATCCTGGTTCTTTACTTTCATTCAGACAATTTTACAAACACTTAGACTACTCCTTTCATCATACATGTATTAGACTAGTTATAACATATATCCTGGCAAGCCCTTTTACAAGGGAGTTGCCACAAACATAACAAGCATATATTCATGACGGATAATCATGGCAAGCATGAATCCAAATTCCATACCCATTCAAACATTTCAACAAACACATGGAATGCATAGTTAATAAGCATAGTTCATACACATGTAATATATGGAAAACATCGTATCTAAGGGTATATGGTAGCAATCAAGTAAGTCATAAACCATTACTGACATTGAAAGCCTTGAAAACTATAACCTAAACATTTATAGTCCGCACCTTTCACCGGTAGACTCGTAATGAACTCGGTTTAAACATAAAGTCTTTGTCCACGGCACAACAATCACCTATAGCATGAAATAGGTTAGCTATTTTCTAAATTACACTATTGGAAACCCTAAAACAAATTAGGGTTAGGTTTTCTCACCTACGAACAGAGTCGGAATCGCCGGAATAGCGATACAGAAACGGTAGCTAAGCCCGTGGAGAGATGGGATCGAAACTTAGGAACTCTCTCCTACTTTCTCTCTCACTTTCTCTCTCTTTCCTTCTCTCTTTGCTCTCTTCTCTCTCCTAGGTTTTTCAAATTCGTATGGAATGAGAGAGAGAGAGGGTTAAAGGTCCTTATATAGGCTCAGAACTGACCGGAATGGCCCCGAGGCCATGGTATACTTAGGTTATAGTCAAAACTCATTTGTTTCAGCTCAACGAAGCACTTCTGAAGGCCCATTTTCTGCTTGCGGTCGGACTTAAGCTCCCTGGCATTGGATCTAGGTCGAGTTAAGTTTTCGGTCCGATAGGATTTACAAATCAACTGTGGCGGACCAGTTTCAGTTTAACAGTCACCGGTATTCGATCAGGGCCACAAGTACACTGACATGTGTTAAAAAATTTTCTTGATCCGAGGGTGTAATTGGGTCAGATTCTGACGGTTTGAATCAATAAATTTGTCCTACAAGTAAACCGACTCAATTCACTTAAGTTTTAGTTCATTTCCTAAAGATATTCGCGTTTTTCACACACTTCTCTCCGGGCTCAAGTTGTGCATTTCTGGATACTATCTGGATTTGATTTCCAAGATGGTTGTCAAGCCCAGTAAGATGGTCATCATCGTTTAGTTTTGAGGTAATCGGACTTTCGACGTGCGGTCCAGGTTCGATACGAAGTTTCAAGGTGCTCTCGAGAGCAACTGGGTTTAGAGATTTATCCTAAATTATAGGGTAATGTAGCATTAATGATTCTACAAGTTTTGGGTCTTGTAGTTCGTATTTAAAGTGGTTCAAGCTAATTTCACAGCTAATCTAGTTTAGCACTTAGTTAATTTCGTCTAATTTCTAAAGGATTTGGTCCTGAGTGATTTCTGCCTGAGGTGGTACTCGGGTCTTTGTACGGATTTTTTCGGAACGTTACAAATAGGAAGAATCCTACTGCATGTTCCCCCATATGCATGAATTATGTAGATTAACTGCTAAATTTACTCCATGCATGTTTAATTTCCTCTGAAATCAGTCATTGTACTCAACTCTCCTATGATTTGAGTAACTTAGGATTCGTATGCATGTTTATCTAGAATTACACTGGATGTTGTGAATCCATTACTCATCGTGTTAATAATGGTTGTGATTTACCTTTATGCATGTCTAATTCTCTCACAGCTACAAGTCGATCGACTTCTACTTTAAATTAATTCACTATTAAACTGCCCACATTCCGAATCGGCCAGCAATTTCAGAACCCACATGGGCAGCCCCTCTGATAGGCCCGCCCACGGGCAAATTTGACCCAATTAGTCCAATTATGGATAGTCGGTAGTAGTCAGACTACGCGGGATATTGTTCCCAATGCCGTACGATTCGTAGTTCATCTGGATGGGACAAATTGACTCACCAGCAGGTCATTCACGTTCGTTAACCATGTATGTATACGCCTGCCTGAATCTGAAGCATCTCATACCATCGAGAGGCCACTATTAGCCATTAATGATATGATCCCCAAGACTCATGAGCCAGGCATGGTGATATGGGACACCGTGTCCGAGCTGTCGGCCTACGCTGGGGTGATGAGCCTCCTCGTAGTGACCAGTGAGCAATTAAGCCTCGGGAGTCAGACATGGTGGCATGGGACACTATGTCCATACTGTCGGCCTACGCTGGGGTGACGAGCCTCCCCGTACTGACCAGTGAGCAACTAAGACTCGTGAGTCGGGCATGGTAGCATGGGACACTGTGTCCATTTTGTCGGCCTACGCTGGGGTGACGAGCCTCCCCGTAGTAATTAGCGAGCATAGGAGGTGATAGGTCCTTATTCGAATGCCCCCCGTCAAATTACTCGGCTGATGGTTACATGTCAGATTTCCGTTCAAACGACCTGGGCATGAATAAAATTGGGCGACGAGTCATTCCTTGTGGTGATTGGTTATGTAACAAGCCCGCACCTCAAAACTGAGTGATCATACTCGGTGTTTGGGTGTCGACCCATACTGAGTTGATTTTCAAACCTTTAGGTATTATGCCTTACCTTTGAAATTATTGATTTATGAGACAAATGGATAATACCTAAATTTGGATCAAATATCGTAGGCTCAGAGCCGCTATGGCTGCCCTGGGCCAATTGATCTGAGTAAGGTCATTGATTAAATGGAGGTGTTTCAACTTCCCCAATCCTGCTAGATGAACGGACTTAATTAAATACTTGGCTAACATGAATATTCACGCATTGCATTAGTGTAACACTCGTACTTTCAATACTCGGGTGTCACTATGAAATCAAATTTTAAATAATAATGTAGCAGTGAATATTTTTATATCTGTATGTATACAAAAGTCATTAGCTAATTTAATGGAATTGTATATTATTTAACAACATTATCGAATACAAATATAATTTTAATTAAATATGATATTTTGCATTATGAATTATGTATATGAATGAATGTGTGAACCACAACATGTAATTAATGATATGTTAATATTAAAATTATATTTATATACATGTGTGAGATTTTTAAATATTGTAATTACAAGTTATATATTAAAATAATAATAAATAAAAAATTAGTAATCTTGGTATCGGTTAGTAATATATGACAAAAGCCTTTCATATGGCCCATTAAGATCTTTTAACCGTTGACGTCCAGTTTTGGAATGATCCGACCATTAGATTAACAGAAAATCCACCAATACGACCCAAATCAAGTGGTCGGCCCCACCCAGGCATTTCATCGGCCTGATCTTTGATCCCGGGCCCTGCTTAGGACCTCCAAGCGGAATGAACGGAGTGGATTTATCACAAGCATCATGGTGGGCCCCACCTCGCAGAGAGAGTGCACGACAGAGACGTGCACCCGCAGACCACTGGACGAGCCAGCTCGGTCAGCAGCGGGCTGACCCGCATTTCCTTTAAAAAGGAAGGATTTCTCCCTCCTTCGGTTTCAACAGCAACGGTTGGCCGCCCGTTTGGGACGTGTGGTGGCCCACCTTCATCATCCATATCAAAGATCCAAGCCATCCATCTTGTACGTCCTTCAGCCCTAACCAAAACCCAACTTTCACAAGTAATTTTCCCGCACATATGGACACACGAACTTCACTGCAAATCATCCCTTCAAACACACCCATTTCCGAAAATGGAAATTTGCTGCTGCCACGAGTGCGATCCGCGTGCTCTCTCCCCTCTCCAATCCCAGCCGTCCATTTCAAACCAATCCTAGCCCTCCAAAGCTAGGTTTTCATATACAAAGAGGGAGAGAGAAAGAAGAGCCGAAAAACAACTCTCCCCAGCCGTTTTCTTCCTCCGTCCGAACCCACCCACAAAACCTTCTCCAAGCTTCAGTGAAACTTGTTTTCAAGCTTCTAAGGGTCCATACGGACCGTCCGGAAGAAGCAGATTTGTGGAAGAAGTCTCCGCTCGAGATCTACCATTAATGGCGGTCTTCTTCTCCACCAAGAAGCAGTCGGTTACTGCCGGTTTTAGCCTTCGTCCGACCTCGTCCAAGCTCTGTGGGATGTGTCTGAAAAGAAATTTTTAAAAAAAAGAGAGAGAGAAACGAAGAAGGAAGAAGAAGAAAGAAGAAGGGAATGAGGTGGTGCTGCTGTTGCACCGCACCCACTTAGACCGGGCTTGCCAGCTTCTGCTGGGCGTTTCCAGTAGCAGGAGGAGAGGAGAATGAAAAGGGAAAGGGAGAGGAGAAGTGAAAGAGAAGAAAGGAAGGAGAAAAAGGGAGAGGGAGAAAGGCAGCGTGGGGCTGCTGTTCTGCTGGAATCGAGTCGACTCGGTTTAGACCGAGCCTGACTGAGTCAAACCAGGCGCGGGCCTGGTCCGTTTGGGTTTCCAGCAAGAAAGAGGAAGGAGAGAGAGAGAGAAAGAGGGAGAATAGAGAGAGAGTGAGGGGACGAGCTTGCTGTTGGTGCTGCAGTTACACCGCGACTCGCTGCCGAGTTGAGCAGTGCGGGTCGGGTCGATCCTGAGCAACCAGCCACAGTTGGGGGACCCTCAGGGGGAGGAGAAGAAGAAAAGAGAGGGAAGGAAGGGAGACTTTGGGCCTGTGTATGGGCTGACTCGCTGCCGAGTGAGCTGAGTCGAGTTTGGCTGAGTTGGGCCCATTCTAGTTGGGTCAGGGCTGGCTGGTTGCAACAAAAGAAGAAGAATGAGAAGAAAGGGAGAAAGAAAGAAAAGGAAGAAGAAGGAGAAGGCCGAGTCAACTAGACTCGAACTGAGTCGACAAGGTGAGCCCATGTTTCTCTTTCAATTTATATTAGTTATCGTTGCTATTGTTATTACCATCTCTGGGATTACAAAGATTAGATATGATTGACCATTAGAAAGTTATTCATATGAGTACTAGTTGTTTCATATAAAAATCTTCACTATTAAAATATTAGTATTTTACCTAGTCATCCTTAAAATATTATTATTAACGCTAGACCATGCTATTTATTTTCATAAAAATGACTATTAGTGCCACATGGGCTAAATGTTAAGAATATTGTTAATATTACTAATTGTTTTTGAAATTATTAGCAATATGATCCATTAGGGGTTGTTGTTAGGTCATTTAATATATTAGTAGCTATTGTTGATATTCCTAAATCAATAACTAATTTAATTGGTTATTCTTATTCATTTACTACTCCCTTTGATAAATGGCTACACAAAATAGAGTTCAAATTCTATAATCTAAACCTAAACTCTAGGATGAAATCTTAAGCCTAGGTAACCTAAACCCTAGGTTGATACTTTGTGTGTTGGGTTTGGGTCTAGGTATAGAACCTAGTATCGGTATATTCTATATGAATGTATGAACTATCATTATTACCATGATTAGCATATATGAGTTATAACCCTAATGCTAATAGTATTCTTGTAATTATTAAGATTTAATTTTAACTAATGCACCAGGTAGAGTTCAAACCCTAAAATCTAAGTCTAAGGCTAAACTCCAGGATGAAATCTTAATTATACATCGAATCCTAAGTACAAGCAATTCAAGCCTTAGGCCATGAGTGTATGGAACTCAAATCTAATTGTACAATTTCATAACTTGTGATAGGATACGATCCTAAGAGCGCAAACACTTAGCGACGCTAGAAGGCGATTTAAAATATAAGGTGATGATTCTTCCCCTTGAGCTTTCCATCTTCTCATTAGCTTAAGTTATAGTTTTTTATTTAAATTCATAATTGACATCTCCCTTTATAATCACATGTGTTAGCTAATGGAAATTGAATTGCTGTATTACATGTTTTACGATTATCCTGTATAATTGTTCATGCTTATGGATTTATTTTGTGGATTGCTTACGGAACTTGAACTGGTACATTAGTGGAAAATTCCTACATATGAATGTACACCCATACTTGAGATATAACTTGACTAGTTGTGATCGTAATGGACCTTCGACTTGGTGGTTTTTGAGTGGCGGTCTAGATGGATCATTGATGTGGACCTACCATCCAGGGTTGTTGTGCCCAATGATTTTTAAGGATGATCTTTATCGTATGGTTTTGATATTCGCCCTATGTGGCATATTTTGATACTCGCCTTACGTGGTTTTATCTGATATTTTTCCTACATGGATTCAATATTTTTATACTGCGCAACCATGCGATGGTAAGCCCCACATACTGTAATATGATTGGTCACTAGTCGATGGGTTTCCATTAAACGTCCTAAGGTGGTAGCCTCATGAGCCAAGAATGGTGGAATGAGACACTATGCCTGAGCTGTCGGCCTACGCTGGGCCATGTGCTCCCCGTAGTGACCTTTGAGCTTATTTAAAATGGCTGGTTGTAATTGGATTAATAACGGATTGGCTAATCATGCATACATGACACGCATTGTTCCGACTGGATGATGTTTCTCAGGTTCGATGATTCCGACTGGTTCATGTTTCTCAGGTTCGATGATTGCATGGGTGACGGCCCACTGTCCGCACGGATGAGCATCCCGGGGCGATGATTGCATTCACGCATCCATGCATCTAATAAGACATATATCATGTATTGTTTTTTATGCTTTGTTTCATAACTATGCTTACCTAATGTGGCGGTGTGTAATCTTGAGGGGAATTCACACTGAGTTGGCCACTCATCCATCAAATATACAACCGTACAGGTAGTACAGGTGGCTTTAGTGATGTGCATGTTCAAATTTAATGAGGAGCAGGGTACGATCGCCAGGGATGCATGGTCGTAATTGCTTGGAGGAGCTGCGCGATCTTGCGGCTTATATTTATATGTTTTCTGCTATTCTTCATGTATTAAATTCTTGTAAATCTCATACTTGTTAAATTCAGAGACATTGGTTTGTATAAGTCATTATGGGCAGCTTCTTGTATATTTTAATAATAATAAAATTTTCCTTTATGTCGATTTGTCCACACTACGCTCATCTGCTTACTCTGATAAAAGAAAAAAAAAAATGTGTACTCTCGAATTTGACCATCCTTTAAGGTTAACACTCGAATTTTCGGGAAACGGGTCGTGTACTCTAGTCCTGAAGATTCGGGTTGTTACAATTAGTTAGGTTGGTGACTCGGCAATCGAGGTCGCATTGAGAGAGTGTTAGTCATTTGCGATCGTAAGATGGAGTCGCTTGAGGGAGTGTTGTATGGCGAGGGCATGCATCATATCATAAAATCATACATATGTATTAATAAGAGTAGTTAGGATTCTATGAATGATTGCTTTCGTTAACTTTGTCTATGTATTTGATAATATGCATAACTTATTGATAATGGTATCCACTGAGTTGATCACTCACTCCCACTATGGGATGGTGTTTTAAAACACCAAACAGATCCTTCTTTAGATGCAGGTATCACAGATTCTGACGTGGTGGATGGGGCGAGCATAGACGAGGAGGAGGAGCTTTCCTATTTTTGGTTTTTGGGCGGATCCCCATAGACCGCCTTAAGACTAGCGATGGGCCTTAGGGCGAGGGGACAGTTGCATATCATCTTGGATTTTATATATATATATATATATATATATATATATATATAATATATATTGCTGGGGGCGTCGCCTCGTACATCCTGTATGACATTTCTTTTTTTTGAACACACACCTACTTAGTCATACTTTATTTCTGCAAATTAGTAGTGGTTTACGCTTCATGATCCATTTGATCCCACCATTGTTCATTTTTTAACTTGATTATACATGGAAATTGTTAATCCGTAAGACATAAGTGACACTCAGGAATTTGGGAGTCGAGTATTACTCGGCCCCCGAAATTCGGGGTGTTACAGTCATGGTCCACAAATCTTAGTATCTTATTAGACCATGACTATCACAGGTGTATGAGAAACACCTATGGACATTAACTCATGAGATGTACGATCATCTTGTGTAAGGGGACTAACTTGGGTCGGGATAGATAGTCTCTTTGGATTGTGATCATGAGATCATGACTTGATAATGTATTAAAAATGTTTTAATCATTAGACTTAAGGATATGTAAGGGTCACGATCTTGACTTATTGGCTTTAGCTCTTCTTATAAGCTTCATACATGGGCCAATAAAGTGGACATAACTGGGCACTTCCATAAAGAGTTGTTGATTCCTATATGGGACAACATAAGATCTACTGATTTGCCTACAACATGTTTATGACTTTGATCAGTACTGATCGAGAATTTATCAAGTGGTTTTTTTGCTTGGGCTAATACTATGAATGTTTTAATCGGTTTTTCAAAGGTTGTTAAGCATTGAAGTTTTGTTTTAACTATTGAAATTGCTTTGATCGCACTTGATGATAACCTGGTAGCCTAGATCTGATGGTCCGCTTTCAATTGACATGAGACATGATCTTTAGTGGATACATTGTGGCAATGGTAGTATATGTATGGAGGTATTGAATCATGAGTATATGTATGGAGGTATATGTATGGAGGTATATGTATACATATGTATGGAGGTATATGTATATATATATATATACATATGTATGGAGGTATATGTATATGTATGGAGGTATATGGAGGTATTGAATCATGAGTATATGTATGGATGAGGCAGATTGACAAGCTTTATTCACAATAGGTTGCATTAAAGTCCGTAGGGTGGTGGAGCATCATATCAAGTGCATCCCTTAAATCCTAATCCCCCCCCCCCATATAATCTTATCCCAAATAAGAGGTAGAGTTAGCCATGGATGTCCTCACCCCATGGGATGTGTGAGTGTGAGGAAAATGAGAGAGTTTGAGAAAGAGTGGAAATCATTTCCACCATCTTCTATTATCCCTACATATGGTTCACTTTTATAGATAGTACACATCTTCCATTGCACCTACTAAAAGATTAGACGTCGGGCTATCTTGATTCTCTAGTATTAGGATAGATTAATGAGAGACTCATTGGTTTAGGAGATCGGCATCGCAAACATCTCTACATGCACATCATATACAAGTACGATCTCCATCATTTATATATATTATTATATTATAGAAATTTGATGTTATTATAAACAAAAAATCTTGGGATGAGTCGACCCATGATTAAATTGTGTGTTATATTTTGTTGCATTTGTATATTAGGGACCCAACAATTATCAGGTTGTAATCCATCCACTATTAGAAAAGAAAGATCAATCTCGCAGATTGCTAGAAGATGGGCCTCACTCGTACATGACCTTATTGATCATGCAATTCTACTTATACTCTATTTGAGAATGTATTTGAGTGATAATTGGCTACCACTTGCTTAAGTCGTGGTGTCCCATTCACCTAACTTAACTTGCTTGAGATAAGAATGGAATTGACGGTAAGTCCTAAAATTGAATATGAAATCTAATCAGCATTGCATGTGAGGCTTAGCAGCACATGTATTAGAATAGCACACATGCATTATGTGCCATGCTTTAGACGAGGCTCATAAATCAAGCTGATCTATTGATTAAATATGCTACGCTAATTTATGTCCCCATGATCACTATGAATTTAGGATGACTCGAACTAAAACACTTTATTCAAAAAAAAAAAAAAAAAAATCTTTTGGTAAAATTTATTAAAGGAGTTGGTAGGTTTTGATTGTCTACAAAAAAATAGTACTATTACTAGTAATAGTTTGTACCAATAGCTAAGATAATGTCCAAATAATAAATATGGCGCATGCAATTATCTTCGACATAAGAAAGATATGAGGCTAAAGAGAAATAAAAAAGTAATTTTATACCAAACCACTAACATTCTTGTGAGATATGTCCAAATAACGGTCATTAAATTTAGTTATGTTGGAATGATTGGAACTATTCATATGATGAGCCTTACGAAGTATTATGTAAAAGAAAATTTTAAATTGGATTAATTCAACCATTTGATCACTTGTCCATTTTATTGTAAATATGGTTATCACTTTAAGCAATATTTTATAAGCAATTTATGGTGGTGGAAGATCCCACACATACTTAGTGTAAGCAAAACAAAACCATACAAGAAATAAAGAAACTAAGCATATAGATTTATGTAACTTGATAATATTATTTACATCCATGAGGCAGCAAACAGAGCTTTATTTTTCAATAAATTATGAGAAATCACATAAAATAGAAGATTTTTTCTCTCACCCCCACTGAGATATTTTCCATATCCTAAAACACATAGTATTTCCATTCATAAATAATACATTTCAAAAAAATATATATTTACTTAATCCTCATAAAACTGAGATTCGTAAATAAGAAAAAGACGAGAGAAAATAATTTTCAATTAGAAAATTCTCCAAACTGATGTAGAGCGGGTCGCGGACAATTACATGGCAAAGATGGATCAGAAAAGGCCCGGTCGGCGACAGAAGTGATCTGGACCATCAGACCTTAAATCAGGCGTATCTCGCAATCCGGGATGAGTTAGCCGACGAAAAATATATGATTTTGGGGTAGAACGAGCTACTTTAGCCAACCAACCCTGCTACGTGGGGTTGCGACGCTCAGAATTGCGAAAAACCCCTGATTTGACGGTCATTTCCCTGTTTCAATTTCGTTTTTACTATAAATAGTAAGTTTTAGTTTGCTTATAACTCTTCATCCGTCGGGCTTTAGGAGTTGTGCCCAACGTGAAAAGAGCTTTTAGAATAATTAGGAGAACGGGTTGGTGAAGCCAAATAGGACACTTACTATTTTTGGCCGAAAACCTTGCGCACTAGTAGACATCACGACCGTCTATAAATAGTAAGTTTACTATTTATAGTAAGTCGCGAATTCTAGGAGTCCTAGTTGTAGTTTGATTCTGATTTCTTTCCCATTGCTTAGTACCCTTATTTAAAGGGTTGTGAACTCATTTTTATGGATTAATTAAGCTATTTCGAATTTATTTAGAATTTATTTCTATTTTCTACTCTCTTTTCTCGTGGATTCGAGAAGTCTCTGTGAGGAGTCCAGAGAAGTTCCGTGGATTCGAAATAGTTATCCTCTTGAGGAAGACGGTGCTCGACCTCACGTCCTCCCCTGCGTCACTTTGGTATCAAAGCGAGGTTTCTCCTCAGGTCGATGGCTTCTAACGACGGGTCGGGCAACAATCCCATAGGCTGTGCTCCAGGAAATTTTCCTTTAACGGCGGTAACTTTTCAAGCAGCGCAGCAAGAGAATCGTCAAGCCATGCAAGGGCTGCAGGCTTCCATGGACCGCATAGCGAATCTCTTGGCAGAAACCCTAGGGCAACTCCGTGTTCCTGGTGGTAATCCTCCACCACTAATTGCTGAAACCCGCAATCGCCCTGATCGCAGGATAATACCAGCAGTGCATCCAAGGGTCGTCTCTGAGGACGGGGGTTCCAGTGAAGAGGAGATCGATGTCGTGATCTTCCAACACCCCAGGCAAGGCGGCGATCGGGTAGATCGAGACTTCAAGATACGGGTTGATATTCCTAACTTCAATGGTCAGCTACACATTGAGGATTTTCTCGATTGGCTTTCTGAAGTTGAGCGGTTTTTTGATTATATGGACATCCCTGAAACAAAAAAGGTCAAGCTTGTGGCCTACAAGTTGAAAGGAGGAGCTTCAGCTTGGTGGGAACAACTACAACTCGCACGAACCAGGCAGATGAAAGCACCAATCCGCACATGGCAGCGAATGAAACAGCTACTACGTGCCCGATTCCTCCCTAGCGATTACGATCAGGTATTATTCCAACAATACCAAAATTGTCGACAGGGTAGTCGGTCGGTGAGAGAATACGCAGAAAAATTTTACCGCCTAGCGGCGCGCAACGATTTGGTCGAGACTGAATTGCAGCAAGTCGCCCGATTCAACAGTGGATTGCGTATGGCGATCCAGGATCGGGTCCAGATGCAGTCCGTCTGGACGATGAATGATTCGATCAAGTTGGCTACTCGGGCAGAAGCGCAACTTGAACGTTCTAACACACGGGCCTATCCTACTGCAAGGATCACTACGGCAGATCCACCCCAGGGAGCTCCACAGCCTAAGGGGAAGGAGCCCGTAGGAGCACGCACTCAACCTCCTACGTCTGAGAACCGAGATCAGGGAAGCGGGCAAGCTAGACCCCAAAGGGGCGTATCGACTGCCGCTGGTCCAAGTACAATCCCGAACCCTTATGCTCGGCCAAGGCCCAACAACTGCTATCGTTGTGGCCAGCCCGGCCACCTGTCAAATACTTGTCCCCAACGAAAAGTGGCAAACCTCGCGATTAATGATAGTAGTGCTGATAACGCTTATGAAGATCCAGATATTGAAGAACAGGAGCATACTGCCAAGGACGAGGTAGATGATTCAGATTGGGTTCAGCAAGATCACGGTGAGTCGCTCGTCGTGAGGCGGCTATTATATGCGCCAAAAAAAGAAGTGCATCCACAGCGGCATAACATCTTCCGCACTAGGTGTACGGTGAATCGAAATGTTTGTGACGTAATCATTGACAGTGGAAGCAGCGAGAACATCGTCTCCAGGGGCATGGTGGAAAAATTGCAATTGAAAACAGAGCGTCATCCCTCTCCATATACAATCGGTTGGATCAAGAAGGTCAGTGAAACAAAGGTAACTGAACAGTACACCATATCTTTTTCAATTGGCAAACATTATAAGGATGAAGTAGTATGCGATGTGGTTGACATGGAAGCATGTCACATACTACTCGGTCGACCCTGGCAATCTGACCGTGACGCCACTCATAAAGGGCGAGATAACATATATATCTTCGTCAAGGACGGCCGGAAGACCATATTGGCCCCTATGGATCCAGAAGGACCACCTGAAACTTCTAAAGTGGGGGGTCATTTTCTCTTAACCATTCGGGACTTCGTGGAAGAATCCAAAGAAACAAGACAGACTTATGCATTAATTGTAAAAGGGGAAGAACTCGAGCCTACCATCATCCCTGAAAAACTAAGGCCCTTGTTACATGAATTCCAAGAAATCTGGCCCGAGGACCTTCCCGATGGGTTACCCCCTATGCGAGATATCCAACACCATATCGACTTTCTCTCTGGGTCCAGTTTACCTAATCGTCCTCATTACTGAATGAGCCCGAATGAGTGCGAGATTCTGCAGGGACAAGTGGAGGAACTGATCCGTAAGGGTCTTATTCGAGAAAGCATGAGCCATGTGCTGTACCAGCTCTGCTAACTCCAAAGAAAGATGGGAGTTGGCGCATGTGTGTCGACAGCCGGGCCATCAACAAGATCACCATAAAATACAGGTTCCCTATACCACGGTTGGATGATATGTTGGATATGCTAGAGGGCGCAAAAATATTCTCTAAATTGGACTTAAGGAGCGGTTACCATCAGATTCGAATATACGCCTGGTGATGAGTGGAAAACAGCCTTCAAGACCAAGGAAGGATTGTACGAATGGATAGTCATGCCTTTCGGTCTTTCTAATGCGCCTAGCACATTCATGAGGTTGATGAACCAAGTTCTGAAACCTTTCATTGGGCGGTTCGTTGTGGTTTATTTTGATGATATTTTGATATACAGTCAAGACGAAACCACCCATATGGAGCACCTCAAGAAGGTCTTTCAAGTGCTCACTGAAAATAAACTGTACCTCAATTAAAAAAAGTGTATCTTCATGATTGATAGCCTATTGTTTCTG
The DNA here is from genome assembly GCA_021015155.1 of Magnolia officinalis. Lineage (NCBI taxonomy): Eukaryota > Viridiplantae > Streptophyta > Magnoliopsida > Magnoliales > Magnoliaceae > Magnolia > Magnolia officinalis. The sequence continues at coordinate 43,825,966 of JAJHSJ010000018.1, read as the reverse complement.
GGTTTTGTGGTTACATCCACGGGCATTCGAGTGGATGAGGAAAAGGTGAAGACAATCAGAGAATGGCCGGTTCCCAAAAATATTCACGAAGTACGAAGTTTCCATAGACTAGCGACATTCTATAGTCGGTTCGTGAAAAATTTCAGTAGCATTGTGTCACCGATCACAGATTGCATGAAGAAAGGGCAGTTTCAGTGGACTGACGAAGCCGACAGGAGCTTTACAGAAATCAAGCGCAGATTATCCACGACCCCGGTTCTTGTACTTCCCAACTTCGACAAACTGTTTGAAGTCGAATGTGATGCCTCATATGTCGGGATTGGGGGAGTTTTGTCTCAAGAAGGTAGGCCGGTAGCCTTCTACAGTGAGAAACTTAGTGATGCACGCAAGAAGTGGTCTACATATGAGATCGAGTTGTACGCAGTGGTCCAGGCACTGCGACACTGGCGACATTATTTGATTCAAAGAGAATTCATACTTTACACGGACCATCAAGCCCTCAAGTTTATTAATAGTCAAGCTAATATTAACCGTGTGCATGCTAGATGGATCTCATTTTTACAGGAATTCACATTCGTACTAAAGCATAAATCAGGGCAATAGAACAAAGTAGTCGATGCGCTGAGTCATCGTGCAACTTTGTTAGTCACTATGAGCAATGAAGTTGTCGGGTTCGATCGCCTCAAAGACATATATGCCGACGACGATGACTTCAAGGACGCATGGGTTAGATGTCAGGAAGGTCACCCCGGTGACTTACATATATAAGACGGGTTCCTTTTTAAGGGAAATCGACTATGTATCCCAAAGAGTTCGCTAAGGGAACAGATAATCCAAGAGCTACATGGAGGTGGCCTCAGTGGACACCTTGGGCGAGACAAGACGCGAGCTCTTGTGGAAGAACGGTATTACTGGCCGCAATTGGTACGTGATGTGGGAAAGGTAGTCCAACACTGTTATATTTGTCAAACTTCCAAGAGGCAATCTCATAATACGGGCCTCTACACCCCGTTACCCGTGCCTGACGGCCCTTGGGAGGATTTATCTATGGACTTTGTGCTTGGTCTCCCACGAACACAAAGCGGCATGGATTCGGTGTTCGTGGTAGTAGATCGTTTTTTCAAGATGGCGCACTTTATTCCATGCAAGAAGACTCTCGATGCAACACACGTGGCGAATTTATTCTTCAGAGAAATTGTGCGGCTACAGGGGGTTCCCAAGACTATTACTTCTGACCGTGACACGAAGTTCATAAGCCACTTTTGGCGGACTTTGTGGACTCGATTCGATACACGCCTTCAGTTCAGTAGCGCGTACCACCCACAGACTGACGGTCAAACTGAGGTTGTGAATCGCACATTGGGAAACCTCCTTCGATGTATTTCAGGAGAAAAACCAAAGCAGTGGGATTTGGCCTTGTCTCAAGCGGAGTTTGCATTCAACAACATGGTGAATCGCTCGACAGGAAAATCCCCGTTCCAGGTTATTTACGGACGAGTACCTCGCCATACACTAGACTTGGTCCCTCTGCCCAAGCTCCCAGGCATGAGCATTGCAGCAAAACATATAGCAGACAAAATTATGGGCATTCATGCGGAGGTACAGAACAAGCTACATGCCTCGAACGAAAAGTACAAGGAGCAAGCGGACAAGCATCGGCGACAGAAAGTGTTCGAGGTGGGCGACTAAGTAATGGTCCATCTGAGCAAAGAAAGATTTCCGACCGGAATGTACAACAAGTTGAAGAATAAAAAGATTGGACCGGTACCAATCATCCGAAAGATCAATGATAACGCTTATGTTGTTGATCTTCCAGATGATATGGCGATCTCACGAACTTTCAATGTTGCGGACCTGACTGAGTATCATGAACCAGCGCATAATGATAACTCGAGGACGAGTTCTTTTGAAGTGGAGGAGACTGATGTAGAGCGGGTCGCGGACAATTACATGGCAAAGATGGATCAGAAAAGGCCCGGTCGGCGACAAAAGTGATCTGGACCATCAGACCTTAAATCAGGCGTATCTCGCAATCCGGGATGAGTTAGCCGACGAAAAATATATGATTTTGGGGTAGAACGAACTACTTTATCCAACCAACCCTGCTATGCAGGGTTGTGACGCTCGAAATTGCGAGAAACCCCTGATTTGACGGTCGTTTCCCTATTTCAATTTCGTTTTTACTATAAATAGTAAGTTTTAGTTTGCTTATAACTCTTCATCCGTCGGGCTTTAGGAGTTGCGCCCAACGTGAAAAGAGCTTAGAATAATTAGGAGAACGGGTTGGTGAAGCCAAATAGGACACTTACTATTTTTGGCCGAAAACCTTGCGCACTAGTAGACATCACGACCGTCTATAAATAGTAAGTTTACTATTTATATAAAGTCGCGAATTCTAGGAGTCCTAGTTGTAGTTTGATTCTGATTTCTTTCCCATTGCTTAGTACCCTTATTTAAAGGGTTGTGAACTCATTTTTATGGATTAATTAAGCTATTTCGAATTTATTTAGAATTTATTTCTATTTTCTACTCTCTTTTCTCGTGGATTCGAGAAGTCTCTATGAGGAGTCCAGAGAAGTTCCGTGGATTCGGAATAGTTATCCTCTTGAGGAAGACGGTGCTCGACCTCACATCCTCCCCTGCGTCACAAACACAACATTCCATTTTTTTTAATCAATTTTTTTCATATTATAAAAAATGTTTCTAAAAAAGTTGTCCAATTGTCACTAACTAACAAGCAACAAGAAGCTTGAGAGAAGTCTTACACTAAACAAACTTCTCTATAGTGGTAAGCTTTATCAATATATTTACTATGTTGTTATTTCTATAAATAATTTTTTTTTTCAATTAGATATGTCCATCTTCCATCATATCACAAAGAAAGTAATATTACATGTTAATGTGCTTCGTTCGAGCATGAAATATTGGATTTTTAGCAATGGGCTCATTTGGCATCTTTACTCTAATCTAATAAGAGCTTTTCAAATAAGAGTTACTCCAATAAGCTCTTTTTATTCTAACTCTTGTTTTAAATACTCTCGTCTGGTAAAATCAAGTTTTCAAAACCAATAAAAGCTCTTATAAGAAATAAACACGTTTAGCAAAACATTCAAATAAGATATTTTTGTTAGGAATAGTTGATGTCATTTTTAAAGATTATAAAACTCTATCACATCAATGTCCACTACCCACCATGTGGAATCCACATTTGATGTGTCCATCGTGTGGGCCCCACCTTCGAATTGAGTTGTCCATCAAGTGGGGCTCACTTTTTATGTCCACCATCCATCATATGAGGCACATGTTTTATGTGGATCATCCATCATGTTGGGCCACTTTGAATATGGGTCGCTCATTATTCAATACCTTAGATGTGGCCCGTCCATTAGGTGGAGCCCACTTAATATGGATTGTCAACCACAAGGAGGCATCCATCATGTGTGGCCCACTACGTCCATTATGTGGGCCACCTTGATGTGGACCAATCATTATGTGGGCTCCCCCTTTCAATACTAATCGTTCATCATGTGGGCCCACCTTTGATGTCAACCATCCATCATGTGCGCACATCTTTGATGTCCATCTTCCATTATGTGGGTCCCACCTTTGATGTAGACCGTCGATAAAGGGGGGACCACTTAACATGGATGGTCTATCATGCTCGACCCACCTTGATGTGGACCATTCATCATGTGGGAGGCACCTTAAATATGGGCTCACCTTTGACGTCAACCGTCCATCATGTGGGCCCATCTTTGATGTCTACCATCCATTATATGGATCCCACCTTTGATGTGGACTGTCCATAAAGTGGGGACCATTTAAAGCGTATAGTCCATCATGTAGGTCCCACCTTAATGTGGACCATTCATCATGTGGGGACACCTTCAATATGGATTGTTCATCATGCAGGCTCCTTTGATGTCCACCATCCATCATGTGTGTCCCACCTTTTTTATAGATCGTCCATCATGTGGGGCCCACTTGATGTAGATAGTCCATCATGTAGGGCCACCTTTGATGTTCACCATCCATCATATGGGACCCACCTTTGATGTTCACCATCCATCATGTGGATCCCAACTTTGTTGTTGATAGTCCATCATGTCATATAGGTCCCTACCTTCAATATGGGTCATTCATCATGTGGGCCCACCTTTGATGTCAACCTTCTATCATGTGGTCCCACCTTCAATGTCCACGATCCATCATGTGGGTCCCATCTTTGATGTGGGTCATCCATCATGTGGGGCATCCATCAGGTAGGGCACATCAAACATGCATTATACGAGCCCACCTTGATGTAAACCATTCATCATGTGAAGCCTCACCTTCAACATGGGTTGCTTATCATGTGGGTTCTGTTAGTGCACTGATTTGTGTACCTTATTTATCAATCATGTGAGTTCGTGTGTCATATAGTCGGTTGAACCCTTGAAAGCTAAATATCGAAGACAAAGGAGTAGAGCTGGGCATGTCTGACCCGATCTGGTGGATCCGACCCAATCAGAACCGAACCGACGTCCTGGATCGGTGCGGATCGAGTAGAGCCATTCAAATCCGACAGTTTTTCGGATCGAGTTCGGATCGTGGTAGATCCGGATCGATCCGAACCAAATGGATCCGGTCCAGAGTGATTCTTATGAATATTTATTATATATATTTATCTTATAAATAGGTTGGATGACAAATAAACATCACTGAGGCCTTATAAATTTTTCAATAATGAAAATCAATACTTCTACTCCACTCGAGCTTTGGATATGCATCAATTTTGGGTTCAACCACTAAAATGATCTGGAAAAATGAATGGACAGCATGGATAAACCACATGCATTCACGGTAGACCCCAACAAAGTTTACTCATTACGATAAAAGAGCCCAAAAGCGGATTTGTTGGTGTACCACACACCAACTATATAGCTGTTGTAGGTACGTGTCGTGCGAAGACGAGTACTGACGCTCCTCGAGCTCCGATTTGTACAAACGGTTCAAAGGAGATCAAAGTTATATGGGCCCACCATAACGTTTATTTTCCATCCAATCTGTTCATAAGGTCACAAAGACCTGAATTAAGAGGAAAAATAAATTTCAAATTGATCCAAAACTTTTGTGACCCCAAAAAGGGTTTTAATGGTAGACGTTCAATCCCCCACTGCTTTTTTCAGTGTGGTCCACTTGATAGTTAGATCTGTCTTATTTTTTGTCTTAAGCCTTAAGACGAGCTCACCAAATGGATGAATGGTTTGGATATAACACATATTCCATGATCAGACCCACAGAACTTGCTGACGTCAATATAGCAATGCACAGCAGCCACAACTGCACTTTCGTGTTGTGCACGTCAACACACCTACACTTTCGTGCACAGCACGTCAAACAGCTGTGTAGATACGTGTCGTGCAAAGATGAGCGGAGACGGGCCTTGAGCTCCGAGTTGTACAAACGGCTTAAACAAGATCAAAATTACATGGGCCCCACAATGATGTATTTATTATATCCATACCATTTATCCATTTTTCGTGATTATTTTAGAGCATTTAAAAAAAATGAATCATATATAAAGCTCAAATGGACCACACCGAAAATAACAGCGAGGAAAATAATTTTCACCTTCAAAAAATTTGATCTGAATCGTACCTAACCCGATCCAACTCGTTTTCCCTGACTGAGTCAGACTCGGTTCGGGTTAGGCCAACCGTGCATTAGATCGGTTCGAGTCAGATGTCCTGGACTCGGTCCTGGATTGAATCAAGTTCGAGTCAGTCCATGAAGATTTCGGTCCGAATCGAGTTGGACCCAATACGATCCGACACGGTCGGATGCCCAGCTCTACAAAAGCTGATGTAGAGCATTAAGAAAGTGAAGAACAGGCAAATGAGGTACCTTGGTGACCCTAACGTTGACCCAAAACCACCCTTGAACCTCTAACTAATCATGCCTTAATATATAAAACTCTTTTGATCATCCATTAGTCTTAGAAGTCTAATTGGAACATATTAAGTAAAACTAAAAGAAGTAAAAAGTCGTCGTGAAATTGTATGACCAAAACAATAGTTTTTGAGTGGTTCTCAATCCCATTGATAGGCTATCGATGCGACTCGATGGAATCGAATGGCCACTCGATTCGATCGAAAAATGAATCTAGCAATCAACAAATATAATTCTGAATTTTTTCAATGTGATAGACAAAGAGTTCGATCCTATTGGAGGCCATTTCGATCTAATCAATGGATTTGTTAATTAGTCGTTCTATATTCATTGCAAAATGGTTTCTTATAAAAGGGCATTCGGTTGTTGGGCAATATTGTGAATTTTTTGTACAATAGAACCTTATGATATTTCTCACTCATATCCCACATGTATGCCTATAAATTCAATAAATATAAGTAATCTTCCTTGTAATTCATCACTTGAAAGAAGATTTCAACATTAATGAAGAAGATGAACTTAATCTTTACCTTGTTATAGAGATTAGACTTGAACCAATAGTCAAATCATTGTTTAAACCCTCTAGAATACTCATCTACGTGATCCCCTGAGATTTCAACTACCTCAGTAGTTGTAGGAGATTTTACCAACCTCCCATCACCTTGGTCACCTCAATGGAGCATCACATCCAAGGTGTTTGATCTTGAAACTGAAGCATTGACAACACATCAACATCAATGATTGGGGGAGCAAAATGGGAGTTAATTGAAGCACATGACATCGTCAATCATGCAACCTAAAAAGACAATACAAAATGGGCTTAATCCGACAAGTTATCAATTATAAGAGTCATAACACTCACTCCTTGTGTATGATTAAGTTTAGAGTTTATAACCCAAACTTGCATAGGTTCTTGTGTAGGATCGTTGCGCCACCGGCACGTGTGAGTACGTATATAAATCCTTATGTAGGCCATCGACATGGGTGTGCACATGGTAAGTCCTTGTGTAGGCCATTAACACGAGTGAGTACATGGGTAAGTCCTTATTTAGACCTTCGACGGGAGTATACGCTTGTAAAGGTTAGAGGTGAACCTAATTTAAAACCTTCGATAGTGAATCGGGTACATATATGAGTTGAATGTATCCACTAGGTGTGGAGTAAGAAAACCAAACCACTATACATGCTTGTATTTAGAATTACCATTTGAGCACTTGTTTAATTATGATTATGTAGGATTTCAACTACCACATTAGTTGTAGGAGATTCTACTAACCTCCTATCACCTTTGTCACCTCACTGGAGTATCACAACCAAAGTGTTTGATCTTGAAATTGAAGTATTGGCAACGCATCGACATCAATGATCGGAGGAGCAAAAGGAGAGTTGATTGAAGTATGGAACGACATCGATTAAGCAACCCAAGAAGGCACTAGAAAAGGGGCTCAATCTGATAAGTTGTCAATTGTAAAAGTCCTTACACTCATTCCTTATGTAAGATTGGGTTTAGAGTTTATAAACTAAATTCGCATTGGTTCTTATGTAGGACCACATCACCACCGACACGGGTGAGTGTGTGTGTAAGTCCTTGTGTAGGCCACCGACACAGGTGTGTACGGGTGTGTACATGGTATAGGCCACCAACACAGGTGTGTACAGGTGTGTACATGGTATAGGCCACCGACACGGGTGAATACGTGGGAAAGTCATTGTGTATGCCTTCAGTGGAAATATATGCTTGTAAAGGTTAGAGGTGAACCTGATTCAAAACCTATGATAGTGAAATCGAGTACACTCCTGCATTGAGTGCATCGTCGAGAGTGAAGTAGGGAAACCGAACCACTATACATGCTTGTGTTTGAGATTGTCAGTTGAGCACTTGTTTAATTATGCTTATGTGATTAATTAGTGAATTATATATATGGATGATTAGATGAATGCTAGGAGTTAATATTTAGCACATCCTGTACACACATGTACACTATCATATACTAACTAATTACTTAGCATGTTACATCAATTGTAGTTTATATTAGGGGTGCACATGGAACTAGTAGAACCGTTGAACCAGACCAAAACCAACCAAACGGTCCGATTTGGTCCAGTTCTAGAGTGCACCAGTTCCGATTCCGGTTCCAAAAATCAAAGAACCAATTACATCGGTTCGGTTCTCAGTTTGGGGGTATGTAGAACCGAACCGGACCGTGAACTGATCTGTAGAATCAAACTGCAAAACCGAACCTGGAACCGAACTTGGAACCGAATCAGGTGCCATGCAGCCCCACATGGCGTGTGTGTTTCATCCTGCCGTCCATCCGCTTTTATGGTGGCCACCATGGTGTGCATGTTTCCCAGCCGTCCATCTGGACGGTCTGGGTGGGGTGCACCATCATGGTGTGTGTGTGTGTGTGTGTATTATATTATATTATATTATGATGGGTCCCACGTGATGTATATGTACATCCAAGCCATCCAGGTGGGACCCACTGCTGGTCTGACGTTAGCAAGTTCTGTGGGTCGCACATGTGGTATGTGTTGGGTCCCAACCGTCCATCCATCATAGGGCCCACATGATGTATTTGTTTTCTCCACACCATTCAGACTTTGTTGGACGGTGTTAGACAATGTTTGGATGGTGCTGATTTACGTAGACAATGTTTGGATGGTGCTGATTTACCTAGACAATGTTTGGACAGTGTTGATCATCATTAGTGGGTCATGTGCCCCATGGAATGATAGTGTATAGTGATACACATGTTACACCTACAACTATTGAAATGATTTTTAGTGTGTTCCAAGCCCACTTGAGGCTCATTGGTGCGGCCCATCCATGAGGCCCATCATGATGTATTTTTAGCCCATGTGTGGGGCCCACCTGTTTGTATTGTTAGGCCCATGTCGCGTGGCCCATTTGATGTATTCGAGGCCCAGATACGTGGCCCATTTGATGCATATGAGGTCCAAGCAGTGGGGCCCACTTGTTGTATATGAGGCTCATGGTGATGCACTTATGACCCATTTGATGAGGCCCACTGCGATAGGTTAGAGGCTCATGGGACGATGCCCATTGTGATGTATCCGAGGCCCATGGGCACGGCCCATTGAGATGTATCTGAGGCCCATGGGCGAGACTCAATATGATGTATTCAAGGCCCATGGACGAGACTCAATGTGATGTATTCGAGGCCCATTGTAATGTATTCGAGGCCCATGGGCGAGGCCCATTGTGATGTATTTGAGGCCCATTGTGATATATTCAAGGCCCATGGACGAGGCCCATTGTAATGTATTTGAGGCCCATGGGGAAGGCCCATTGCGATATATGTATGGCCCGTTACGTTGTGTATGAATCCCTTGTGTGAGTAACTCCTTAGGAGCAATGCTGGTTAAATGACCACATTGATGAGCAATGATGGTTGAAAGTCCTCATTGTGACCTTCCCTTAGGCCTTATTAGGCCCATTCGCATCATTCTCTAAGTGGGTTGACCCTAGTCATTGGGCTCCATTTGCATGATCCATCTATTCTCATTAGGTTATCCCAAGATGTTGGGCCCCCATTAGTTGTTAGGAGGATTACTTCTTTTATTTTGGAGACCACCTAAGACTCATTTAGGCCCTCTAAGGCATCTGGCGGGCCATGCAATAGTATGGTGAAGGAACCCTTTCCGGATCCCTAGGATTGTGAGTAGGCCGCTTAAGCCCAACCTTGATATAAGGGGGAGTACATCATCATTATCATATAATATGCTTAGTATAGCTCCACGATCCATGCCCATACGCATTATATGTATGCTCGATGTGAGGAGTGATTAATCATAGCACATGTCCTTGGCAGATCGTTATGGGACTCCCTGATGGGGGGAATTGCCCACATGTGCACACGATACACGCAGGATTGTTGTATGACTGGATAGTGTGATTCATGCATTTCGCATTGTGTGACATGATCACTGTATGCCCTAGCGACATCAGGGTCGTAGCCTCCGCAGGCGTATCGTGGTTGGCAGGATTGGACACTAGAAATCTTATTTTACATGTGGTGCTATAAATGTCCCTTAGTGAAATTCCCTAAACCCTTATGGTACCAGGAGGTTGCTCCAATGTTTAGACCGAGTGAATGCATGAGCGTTAGTGCCGAATACTAGAAGGCCGCGCTTTCCACTGTGTCGTGGTCGGTTAAAGGGGGTGCAGCCTTATCCGCCCGAGAGGAGGGGCAAAGCTAGGCTGGGTTTGACTACATCAAGGAATGAGTCCGCTATCGACGAGCTGAGCCCGATATTGGCAAGTGAATAGTGAGGTCTCTTCCATTTACCTTGTTGCGCGCGATGAGGCGGCAATCTGGTTAGGAGTGTACTAGACCACAGTGGTATTCCAGAGTTGAATTGTATTGATATGTGGACTCAGATAAGGATTGGTATGCTTGAGTTGCATTTTGTATTGCATGGCTTTGGTATGGCCGACATCATTCATGCCTTACATCTCATAGCCTTGGAACGACCAATAATGTTCATGGATTCATCAGCATATTCCGCATTACTCTGATATTGCATAATTGTATTATTACATTGCGCACACACTTTCACCGCCCTCTAAGTTTTCCAAAAGCTTATGTACGACCGTTGCGTACAGGTGACGTTGAACCACAACAGCGCTGAAGCAAGAGCGCATAGCAGATCATCTTGGAGCTTTTTTTATCATCATTGTATTCCCTTTATGCGCACTGTACTTATAAGTTTTTTATCATAACGGAAATGTGATGTAGTTTTTTGTTGTTGTTTGTAGGTTATGCCTTTAGTTATACTTATTACAGATCAAACTGATGTTAAAAATCCTCCTTGTAGGATCCCAAGATCGGAACCTGGTAAATGGGTGTCAGGAGCCGAGAATGGGGTACTACGGAGGCTTTCGGCGATCGAAAATTTTGTGAGCTCAGTTTTCGAGTTTGGGGCATGACAACACGAATGGACATGGGCTAGATTATAAAATAAAACATGCAATTGGGTTGGATTATAAAAAGCCCAGAACCGTGGAACCGATCCGGAGCCGAACCGGTTTTAACGGTTCGGTTCTAGGGTGCTAACGGTCTGGTTCCGGTTCCGGTTCCAAATATCCTAGAACCGTTGAGAATGGTTTGGTTCCGGTTTCACACCAGAACCGAACCGAACTGACCTATGTGCACCCCTACTTTATGTGATTAGACCCACTATTGGCTTAAAAGCTTTAGTGTTAAATTGATTTACTTAGTTTAAATTAGCATATTAGTTTAAGTAATTATGTGTTAATTGGTAAAAATATATATTTGTTCCTAATCACACTCTCCCTCCCTCCTTTAGCTCACAACCTTTATTCCATAGCTCTGCCAAGCTTTCGCGCATAACCATGGTATTGTACACCACGTGTAATTTTAGGTCCACCTTAGAGAGATTATAAAGTAAAGAGAAGATTGTAAGGTGTAAATTACTTAAAAAGTTGAAGACAAACTTGTCTAAAAATTAACCAAAGTTATTTACCTGCTTAAGTCAAATAAGCTTTTTAAAAAAGTAACTTCCTCGTTACTTATTTTTTAAAAGCTTTTTGGCTAGTTTTTTTTTTAATAAGCTTTATTAAATAGTCTATTTTAAAAATAAGATCTTATTTTTTTTAGAATAACCAATAAGCTCTTATTAGTAGGGATGTCAAACGACCCCCTAAGTGTAATGTACCATCACAATAAATCGCCATCACCACATGTTCCCCTATCAATTTTTCTAGTAACCTCTTTACTATATACTTTCCTTACATATATGCGTAGCTTAGTGTAATTTGTTTAATGGTAAACAAGGTTGATCAAAAATTACAACCTTAACGTCTTGTTAATTACATCATTAGCTAAAGAGAAGCATAGTAAATGATGATCTTATTTTATCTTAATCCTCTACATAATTACATTCATGAACCTACATAAACATAAATTTTAGTTATTATAATGCATAACAATTTTAAAATTATAATTTCAGGTGATGAAGGATCTTATTCACTGTAGTCAAATGATCTATATATGAAATCGTCATGTATTTATTGAATGCCTTCACTATTTGTATAATGCCTAATTTAGTACACATTATGGTAAATATAAGACTTGAAGTGCTTATAAATATGTTACTTAAGGCGTATTTGCTTTTTCCATTTTTGTACGGTAAAATTAATCTAAAGACATTTATAACTTTTAGAAAATAAAGAATTAATTAGATTGGAATTTTATATGTAAATCAATATAGAACTCTTTTGAATTAGCTAGAACTTTTTTCCCTTTAAACATGATCATCCTAAGAATAAGATTAACGATTTTCAAATCCTTTATATCTAATTTTGTAACTAAATAAATTTCTGATATTGTAATATTATCTCTATAAATAGCTTTAAAAAATATAATTTTTGACCATGCGTCCACCATAGTTCTTGTTTTTTAAATTTTCATACATAAGCACCACAATAAAAACTTTGAAAGAACAATCAGTAATTAATTTTTTCAGATCATATACATTTTAGATTTGTGGTCTAGTATAGTTGTAGGAGAACGATTCACCAAATAATAAATCATATAAATGGATTTCACCCAAAAATATTGTTAACATATGAAAATTTCACCTCTCACTAAGGGTGTACATGGAACCAATAGAACCGGAAAACTGGATATCGGTTCGGTTCCAAAAATCAAATAACCGATTAGTTCGGTTCAGTTCTCAGTTTGGGGTTTTGTACAACCAAACCGGACCGTAGAACCAAACCATAAAACTGAACTTAGAACCGAACCTGGAACCGGACCATCTAGTCAATAAATATTTTCTTTAAAAAAAAAAAACATAAAAAATATTTTTTAAAAAACCCTAATCTCTCAAGCACCTCGCGCCGTCCAACCCCCATTCTCATCTCTCTCACAAGACAGCCATCGCCTGACGCCCATCGACCTAGTGACCCTCATTGGCTATGGCTCCAGCTTCACGCACGGTCTCTCTCTCTCTCTCTCTCTCTCTCTCTCTCACTCTTTCGTCTATACCCACCGCCACCAACACCTCTCACTCTCTCCATCTACCTCTCTCTCTCTCTCACTCTTTCGTATATACCCACCGCCACCAACACCTCTCACTCTCTCCATCTACCTCTCTCTCTCTCCATCTTTGTTTTCCACACTGGACAGCCATCACCGACCCCCTTACCACTACTGACTTCTTTCTATCTCTCTCATCTTGTTGTGAACTTCAACAACGACTTCATCATTATTCTTTGTGATAGTAATGATCAAATTTGTTGATTTTTGGTAAATATTTTATTAAATTTTAGGTGTTTTATTGATTTTTGATAATTATTTTATTGTTTTTATGTTTCTTATTAGATGTTAAGTACCGGATAGACAAATAATCTTCAAGAGCCCACTATTACTATTTCTCTCTCTCATACAAAGGTATGCCCTTCTAAAGAAAAAGGGTCGTAAATATGATGTTTGTGATCATTTTACCAAAATTGTAAATGAAGGTGATGGAAAAGCGAAATGTGCTAAATGTAACTGTTGTAATTTGGCCCATGCATGGTCGAGTGAGAATGGGACTAGGTCTTTGAGAAAACATATTTCAAAGTATCCCAATATTTCCCACAATAAAGACAAGAAACAAAGACTTTTATTAATACAATCAATAGCAGAAGATGATGGTAGTACCATTGGTGTTTAAAAATTTGACCAAGATCTATAAAGAGAAGCACTTGCAAAAATGATAATCATAGATGAGTTGCATTTTTAAGTTTGTTGAGTACGAATGTTTTCCTTACTTTTGTAGCGTGATGCAATCTAATTTTAAAATAGTATCACGTATTACAATGACAAGGGATTGTATGGCATTATATGTGACTGATAAAAAAATTTGAAGGATTTGTTAATGAACTCAAATCAAAGACTTTGTCTCATTATGGATTCATGGACCTCAATGCAGAAGATATGCCTTACAACTCATTTTATTGATAGAGACTGAAAATTGCATAAAAGAATTTTAAACTTTTGTGTGATTTATAGTCACTAAGGTCAAGAAATTGGTTGAGCGGTGGATGCATGTTTAATAGAATGGGGTGTAAAAAAACTATGCACGCTTACTGTGGATAATGCAAGTTTCAATGATGTTGTTATTGCATATTTCAAGATAAAAATGTCTAAGAAGAGTGACACTTTCATTTTAGGCATCGAATTCTTTCACATGAGGTGTTGTGCACATATTCTTAATTTTAATTGTGAAAGATGGGTTAATTGAATTAAAAGATTCACTAACTCAAACTCGTGGGACAGTGAGGTATGTTAGGAGTTCTTCACAAAGGGAACAAGGAGAGGATAACATAAAAAAGTTCTTTATGCTTAAATGTTCAAAATAAGTGGAACTCCACATATCTTATGTTAGATGTTGTAACAAAGTTTCAAAAGGTATTTGAGATATTAGAAGAGGAAGATCCATATTTCACCATAAAACTTTATGATGGAATACTTGCCACTAGTGATTGGGATGATGCTCGAATTTTTACAAATTTTTTGCAGAAATTCTATGATGTCACTGTTCGCATGTTTGGTTCTTTATATGTCACTTTAATTCATATTTTCATGAAGTTTGTGGCATTAAAAGTTTCTTATCTGAATGTTCAATCAGTTTGGATTCCACTTTAAATACCATGTCTAATAACATAAAGATTAAATTTGAAAAGTATTAGGGAAATATTGAAAAGTGAATATTATGTTATTAATTACAGTTGTGTTAGATCCCCGTTATAAATTGAAATATGTAAAGTTTTGTTACTCTAAACTTTACGAACCTATTATGGTGATTAAGCTCATTAAAACGGTAAGAGTGACATTCAATCGTATTTATGATGAGTATCAAAAGTTTCAGTCAAATAATTCTTCAAGTCAAATCATTAATGATATAGAGGTTGACCAATCAAGTATTAGTATGAGTGAGCAATTAATTTCTCTCAAATCGATGTTTAGAAAACATTTGAAAGAATAAGAGAATAATGGAGGTAAGTCAGAAATGGATAAATATTTAGAGGAATCTTATGAAAAGGATAATCTAAACTTTGAAATTTTGATTTTGTAGAAGACGAATATAGTATAAAGTTCTTTCTCAAGTTGCAGATGATATTTTAGCCGTTTTATATCTACCCTTGCTTCTGAATATACTTTTAGTACCGGAGGTTGTGTCCTATATCAATTTCGTAGTTCTCTTACCTCTAAGCTTGTGGAATGCCTAATTTGTGCAAAGAATGGTTACATACTTCACATCTCCCAATTGAAGTTGAAGAAAATATGGCTAAAATTGAAGCTCTTAAATCAAGTAAATTTTCATTTGATCAATTTGATTTGTTATATAATTTACTTTTAGATATTTTGTTCTTATTAATTTTAATAAATTTTTATATTTTTACAGCCTAAACTTCTATTCGAGGATTTCCATATCGAGTTTACATTTTGCAACATATTGTTAGTCTGCTACTATGCTATGAGGTATATTATCATGCTTAATTGGTGTAACGTCCCGTCCAACCAGCACAGTGTCCCGGGACGTCCACGTAGGATTTGTCGCAGGACCATTCATTTTAACTGCTCATAGTGAGGTACCGCAAGTAAATTAATCTAGGATTAGCCCAATTAAGTAGACCTGACGGGTCATGATAGGACCTGGTGCGGGCCGCCAAGCCAGATGGTTGTTTACACTTAGCAACAGCCCGTGCGGGCCATACCGCGACGCGTGAAGGTCAGAAAATTATAAAAATTTAGGAAAGCATAGATTTCACTAGGCTTGTGGTCCATTGCGGACCACGGTCCCAGTAAATGTTTAGAAGTCAATTATCCACTCCATCCCAGCGGCACTTGTAAAGGGCAACTCACCCCAGCTCACTAGTCTGAGAATCTGTCACTCTTAATTGAAACTGAGATATAAAACATTTCAGCAGTTGGATTTCTTCTAAATTTACGGTGGAGGTCTAATTTATTTTTCTACACCCGTTAATGAAATCTGGGACCTGATCGTGAAACGGTGGCCTTTGATCGCAAATCGAACCCGTACGACCAAACCCCCTATCCGATCATTCCTAAATTTTGTATGGCCTTTCATCAAGCCATGAAGCACCTATCCTATAAGTTTCAGGGCCAAGGGGCCACCAGATCAGCTCCAATCACCGGAATGGACCCCATAGGGCATTTAAAGGTCAGAACCGTATGATCAAACCCTATATCCGTTCATCTGTTTGTTCTTAAATTTTGCATAGCCCCTCATTGGGCCATGAGACACCTACCCACCAAATTTGGTGGCTGAGGGGGTGTTAGGGCCACCTCAACACTAATAGGGAGTCCTAGAGGGCTATTTTGGGAAGTTGTTAAATCTTGGGGCCAAAGGGCCCAAGTCTAGGAGATAAACCCTAGCTCTCTCATAACTCTCTCATTTACCATAACTACTAAGGAGCAAAGGGGGAGCAAGAGAGTAAAAGAGAAGAAAGAGAGTGTGAAGGTGAGCAAGGTGGACCCTAAATCGAGGTGGGGTCTAAGGAAATCAAACCCCACAACTCCCTACCTCTTCTCCAAGAGTAAACCCTCCTCCGTGACCGCCCATTCATTCCGTTCATCATCTAGGTAAGATCCATCACCCATTTTTCTTGAAATCCTTATGATGAGAAAGGATTTACATGAGATTCTAACATATAAATGTTGCTTTAGGGATTCCGGCCGTTCGACCCCAAAAAATCCTCATTCCTAGGTCGTCTTCCAAGCCTTCAACGATCCGAAGGTGCGGACTATTGTTCTTAGTTGACTTAGCACCAATTTCAATATGAATCTAATGATTTTGTTTGTTGGATGATGTATTTGGGCAATCTAGCAAAACCTAGATAAGACCTTACACTTTAAATCCCCCAAATTAATGTGGAATGATGATGGAATGATTGTTGTTTCTCAAATGTAATTGGGTATGTTAATGATGATTGCTTGTACATTCCTTGCTCGATTCATGTATGATGTTTTCCCCATAACATGTTTGATGCGCTAACCCTTGTGTATATTCTGGTATTAGGAGATATATGAAATGCTTGCCTTTCACACTAACCCACACAACACTTGCACCTTTATTCTATTATATTGTTAGCATTTACCTTGTAAAAATTTAGATTCTATAATGGTAAGTATGAATGTATGCTATTACCTATGCGAGTTAATAACCCATGTTAGTCAGCATGCTACACATTACCATCAAACCCTTGGGTTGGTCAGGAATATGAGGAGAGTGAAGGTGGTCCCGTTGGTAGGACTATCCTGAGGCTAAACCCATGAATTTGGGCGGGTGCGCGTGGGCAACAGTAGTTAGACTACATGGGTCGCTTGTACCGGATGTCGTCTCTCACGTGCTTGCTTGAAACTCGTGCGGTCTAGCTAATTACTGACTAACCTTGATTGTTACCCTTGTTTGCTCACATATGTATGGAACCTGGAACACCTACCACCGTTGTAGTCCATCGATAACCAGATTAAAACCGATCTACCGCCTCGTGAGCCGGGCATGGTGGAATGTGACACTATGTCCGAGCTGCCGCCTACGCTGGGGTGACGTGCCTCCCCGTAGTGACCGCGAGCGATCCCTTTTTCTTAGCACTCTCCATGTACTTAAAGTCAGGGATGAGGAACTCGATGGGATCAAGGATAGCGGGGTCTTGGTCTCACACGTTGGGGGGCCTTGACCTCGCAACCAGTTCAGGGCATTGATACGTGGGGTGTATCAGTTTTCCCAACCTACTGGATGAATGAAATTAATTAAGAACTTGACTAACATTATCATTGCATCACACTAGCTAGGGTGGCGACTTGGCAGTCGAGGTCGCTCTAAGGGAGTGTTGGTCATACACGATCGTTAGATGGAATCGCTTAAGGGAGTGTTGTGGCGAAGGCATGTATCATGTCATCTATCATGCATATCCATTAATAAGATTAGTTAGGTATTTATGAATGATTGTTTTTCATTAAGTTCGTAATGTAATTAATGTCTGTTATAACTTAAGATTAATAGCACCTACTGAGTTGATCACTCACTCCCACTCTGAGACGGTGTTTTAAAACTCCAACCAGACTCGTCTATAGATGCAGGTGATATAGATTTGGAGGAGCCTGGGGACGCGAGCCTCGAGGAGGAGGATGAGTTCTCCTACTTTCAGCTGATGAGCGAGTCTTCTTCGGATCAGTAGATGGAGCGTTGGATCGCTGAGTAGTGGACTCAGTTCATTCTTTTGGACATACTATTCTTTTTATGATTTTGTTGAGCAACGCCATGGACGGCCCATTTATATTCTTTTGGACCTGTTATATACCTGATCTCTTTCATTTCAGTAGACTTGTATGGTTATGCTTCATGTTCTAGAAAATTTCAGGCTGCGCATTTAAATCTGATTAAACGCATATTAATGAAAATCGGTTATAAGTGACCCCGGGAACTCGGGAGTCGAGTGTATGCACGACTCCCGATTTTCAGGGTGTTACAATTGGACTTGTCTTAAAGCTATTTTATGAGTTTACAATATATTTTACTTGTCTATTTGACTTATGATTTATGGTTTACAATACACCCTTTAATTGTTTCGTAAATCTCTTTTTGTATACCTTACACAACATCTAGACCATTCATCAAATGAATCACAACACGAATGGGCATGGGTTGGATTATAAAAAAAAAACATGCAATTGGGCTATATTATAAAAAGCCCAGAACCGTAGAACTGAACCAGTTTTTATGGTTCGGTTCTGGTTCAGTTCTACGGTGCAAACGATACGGTTCCAGTTCTGATTTTCTTAGAACCGTTAGGAATGGTTTGGTTCTGGTTTCACCCTAGAACCGGACCAGACCAAGCCGTATGTACTCCTACCACTCATTTCGCATGCCCAACATCACTTCGGCTCAGTCCATGAAGCCACAACACCATAATGGGCCGGTGTCATCGGGCCATGTTGACCCAGTGCTAAGGTGTCCCGACGGCACCTTGACATTACACTGTCACAGGCCCCCGATAACGCACATCGAGGTACTAGCCCAGTGGTGCCCCTACGCGATGTCACCACAACTGGCAGTAATATAGTGACGCCACAACCCAACATCAGCACCACTGCAGCTCGACAATAGCTTAATAGTGTGTAACAACCCGAATCTTCAGGACCCGAGTACATGACCCGTTTCCCGAAAACCCAAGTGTTAACCTTAAAGGATGGTCAAATTCGAGTGTACACACATTTTTTTTCTTTTATCAGAGTAAGCAGATGAGCGTAGTGTGGACAAATCGACATAAGGAAGAATTTCATTATTATTCAAATATACAAGAAGCTGCCCATAATGACTTATATAAACTAATGTCTCAAAAAAAATAGTAAATACAAGGATTACATGATCTAAATACATGAAAAATGACAGAAAGCACATAAATATAAGCTGCAATATCGCACAGCTCCTCCAGGCAAATACAGGCATGTAACCCTCGCACTTGGACTCGGCTCCTCATCAGCCTGAACCTGAAAATCACTTAAGCTACCTGTGCTACCTGTACGGTTATATTTTTTATGGATGAGTGGCCAACTTAGTGTGAATTCTCCTCAAGATTACACACCGCCGCATTAGGTAAGAAATAGTATAAAGCACCCAAACAACTAAAATAGAGTAAATGCAGTCTTATTAGATGCATGGATGCGTGAATGCAATCATCGCCCCGGGGATGCTCATCCGTGCGGACAGTGGGCCGTCACCCATGCAGTCATCGAACCTGGGAAATATCATCCAGTTGGAATCATCGAACCTGGGAAATATCATCCAGTCGGAACAATACGTGCCATGTATGCATGATTAGCCAAGTCATTATTAGTCCATTTACAACCAGCCAATTTAGGTAAGCTCAAAGGTCACTATGGGGAGCACATGGCCCAGCGTAGGCCGACAGCTCGGGCATAGTATCCCATACCACCATCCCCGGCTCATGAGACTACCACCTTAGGATGTTTAATGGTACCCCATTGACTAGTGGTCAATCATATTACAATATATAGGGCTTACCATCGCATGGCTGCACGGTATAAAACGTCGAACCCATATAAGGAAAATATCAAATAAAACCACGTAGGGCGAGTATCAAAATATGTCACATACGGCGAATATCAAAACCATACGATAAAGACCATCCTTAAAAACCATTGGGCACAACAACCCTGGATGGTAGGCCCACATCAATGATCCATCTAGACCACCACTCAATAACCACCACGTCGAAGGTCCATTATAATCACAACTAGTCAGGTTACATCCCAAGTATGGGTGTACATTTATAGGTGGGGTTTCCTACTAATGTACCAGTTTAAAGTCCATAAGCAATACACAAGCATGAACAAATATACAGGATGAACATTTAGCAAGCAATATAGCAATTTAATTTCCACCAGCTAACACATGTGATTATAAGAGAGAGATATCAATTATGAATTTAAATAAAAACTATAACTTAAGCTAATGAGAAGATGGAAAGTTCAAGGGGAAGAATCATCACCTTACACTTTGAATCGCCTACTAGTGCCGCAAAGTGTTTGCGCCTTTAGAATTGAATCCTAACAAAATTCATGAACTTTACCATTAGACCCAAGTTCCACGCACTACTTAGGTTTTTAGATCATCGTCTAGGGTTACCCTTTAGGGTTTTAGTGTAGAATTCAGGGTTTACATCCTAGGGTTTAATTCTAGGAGTAGAACTTGTGATGTTTGTGTAACTTAAATACAATGTAATAGTAATATGGTTAGTTACAATTTAACTTTAATGATATAACTATTATTTGTGACCCTAGTAATAATTAGTATTAAAATTGTAATAAAATATTATAACCTATTATTAAACATAATATTTTCAAGTGATGGACACCATGCCAATATCGCTAATGGTAGTTTTATTTATAACAACTAATATTATCCTAACATGTTAATAGTAATAATCATGATGATAGTTAATATTATGATAGTATTTAAAAATGGCAAGTAAATTACACTATTCACTCATTTTAGTTTCTTTTATTATAACTAGTTCTAGCACAAGCTACCTGTCAATGGTTAATCATATATAATATTAGCAATCCTAATAATAAGACTGCAACAGTGATATTAATACAATGAGGTAGGTCTAGTCTAGAAAGGAAACATTGACTCATCGAGTCGACTCAGTTGAGTTGGAAAGGTTACCTGATGACGATGCCTAGCACTGGGATCGGGACTGGGAGCCCCAATATTGTCGATTTACCGAATGAGTATAGTCCCCGAATAATATGGGATTCAGGTCAACTCGATTCAGTGAGTTGACTCGATCCAACCAACCACCCTTCTTTCTTCCTTTCTTTTCCTCCTTCCCTTCATCCTCTTCTCTTTTCTACTTCCACCCCAACACAAGCCCACACGTCCAGTGAGGTTGCTGGAGTAAACCAGCACAACCCAACTGAAACAAGCCTACTCAGGCTAGACTCGACCCAGTTGACTCGCCAACGAGTCAGCCCCTAACTCAGCCCCATCTCATTTCTTCTTCCCTCTTTCTTTTCCTTTTTCTTTTACTCAAAACCACATGCCAGCCAGGTTACTGGACTAAACTAGACCTGCCTAGCTCGCACAGCATGACCCAGTGAGCCCCAGCCGAGTCAAGTTGACTCGAGATGGGTCCCACACACTCACTCACACTCTTCTTCCTCGATTTCTCTCTTCTCCCTCCATTTCTTTCTTCTTCTTTTTTTTTTCTCACTTCCTCAACCCATTCCCTCTCATTCCTTACTACTGGAGATGCCCAGCAACAGTTGACAGACCCGGCCCGAACTTGGCCTGAGTTCGGGTGCGGTGCAGCGACAGCGGGCTGCAACTGCACCGCTCCATCTCCTTCTTCTTCCTTTCTACTCCTTTCTCTTCTCTCCCTCTGGACAACACCAGTAGGACCAAACCCGAGCCCATCTCAGCGGTCTCGGCAGCGAGTTGGGTCGTCTGGCGTGGTGCAGCAGCCGCACCATTCCATCTTCTTCTTTCTCCTTTCTTTCATTTTCTTTCTTCTTTTCTATTTTCTTTCTCTCCCTCACTCTCTTTTACAACATCCCGCAATCCCCTGGACCAAGACAGATTCGAAATCTGGCAGTGCGGATTAAAGTGTGGCAGCAAGTGACGACGAGGGAGAAGACAGGCAACAATGGCAGATTCGAGATGGAGCTCCATTTCTTCAGAACGTTTCTTTTAGAAGGTCAGGACAGGTCCATGGGAGCTTAGGGAGGTGGTTTTTTGAAGCTTCTAAGAAGTTTAGGCAGTGGGTTCAAGTAGAGTAGGTTTCGGCCGATTTTCTGGTTGTAGCTGCAAGAACGGATGAGCAGACTGATTTTTCTCAATCCACTCCTTCATATGGGAAACCCTAGCCCCACCT
This sequence comes from Magnolia officinalis, assembly GCA_021015155.1. NCBI lineage: Eukaryota > Viridiplantae > Streptophyta > Magnoliopsida > Magnoliales > Magnoliaceae > Magnolia > Magnolia officinalis. The sequence continues at coordinate 43,803,573 of JAJHSJ010000018.1, read as the reverse complement.
GGACCGTTGGATGGAAACCAAACGGTCAGGATTTAATCTGCCCGAAAACCGTCCCTCAAAGCCGTGGGTAGAAACCGAAACCGACCCCGGTTTTGCTTGAAACGCCCTTAACGAATCGGACGGTTGAGATCTCCCCCAAATGGATGGCTGGGATGGAGGTTTCCCCTCTCACACGGATCGTGCTAGCTGTTACACGGAACACACAGTTTCCGTTTTTGGAAACGTGTGTAAGATGGGTCTCTAGTCGGCTGCGATCGTGCGCAAGCACGTGTGACATCACATGCGGGACCTACATGGTTTTGGACGGGACAATCCACCCAACACGATGGACGGTTTAGATCATCAAGGTGGGGATCATATGGTGGGCCACATATCGAAGTTTCGGACCTCAGTCCGTCGGCTGGCAACACGAGAAGAGAGAGAGAAACCTTCCATTTTAAGCAAAGCACGGGTCAGACCCGTGCTGACCGATTGCTGGTGCGGTGTGGCGCGGGAGTACACAGGTGGTGTACTCCGATCTCTGGTGTGGGGTCCACCGTGATGTCGGTGATAAATTTACTCCGTCCATTCCACAAGAGGGGTCCCAACAAAGGGTTTTGACCGTTGATCAGCTGATCAAGGTATAGGTGGGGCCCATGACTTGTTTGGTAGATCTAAGGGTGGTTTCTCGTCAACCTAGTGGTCGGATGATGCCTAGGTTGGACTTCAACGGCTAAAAGATCCTAATGACCCATTTGTAAGGCTTTTGCCATATATTACTAACCGATACTATTAATATAAATTATTTTTTTTGTTATTCTTGTATGTTATTTATAATTACACTTTATTTAGAACCTCATACATATATAAATATAATTTTAAATACTAACATGCTACCATATACTTGTTATTGATCATCTATCTATTAATATGAGATTCATAATATACAATATTATATCATACCTACATAAAAATTGAAAATAGTACAATATCATATTTGAAATCACATTGTTAAATACTCGATTTTATTTAAAATCTCTAACAATTTTTGTTTGCATATTTATGAAGGATATTTAATGTTACACTAACATTTATAATTCAGCTATACATTGTGAAATTACCACTCATTATGTTTATTTAATATGATATTAATTTCAAAATATTTTGTATACATTAAATATATGTGTATCACCCTATTCCCTACATTTTCAGGTAAATTATTAAAATACACCTATAAAGTTTGATCTATGTTTGCACAAAATAATATACTTATGAAGTATCATTTGATGTCTGGATGGTTTGATTTATCTATCAAGTGATTGAAATTTTAATACAAGATTCACCTGATGATATAGCGGTCTTTACGTTTAGGTTTATGCTAGGACATGGGGACATTTAATTTAGTTAGACTAGTGTTTATACTAAGCTTGGTTATGTGGCAACACCCGAGTACTGAAAAGTACGGGGTGTTACATAGTGGCTCAGCGGCAGCACCACAACCTCTAGGGCCACCGCGGACCTATGGTAATGTAATATTGGAGTTACCCGGTGGTGACACTCCGACATCAGTGCTATCGAGACCCCACATGAGGCAAACTGCTTCAAATCTAATAAATACCCTTTAGGGGTCTCCATTTCAGGAATTCAGAAGAAACCTTTTTGAAGACCTTCTGCAAGTATTCTCTCTTCCTCTACGTCTGCTCATAAACTAGGGAGAAGAGATGCCCACTCAAACATATATGTTAGTGGGCTTAAGCGACGACCCCACCAAGTTACCGAGATAACACACGCCATCAACATCCCGATGGAGCACAGATCTATGCTCAGTGTTGCTTTTGCCATCATATTGCATAAATACAACCATGCACTGCCCACACAGACACGACTACGAGTTCCTTGCCCACACGGACATAGCTTAACGCTCCCTGCTTGCCCAAACATAGCTTTGGGATCCACATGACGGATGAGCACATCAAGGTGGGCTCCACATAATAGGTTGTCCATATCAAAGGTTGGTTCTAATGATGAATGGCCCCACATATCAAATGACCCCACATTGAAGGTGGGATGTGGGTTCCACATGATGGGCAATGAACATTGAAGGTGGGCACCATACGATGGACAATTAACATTAACGATGGGTCCACGTGATGGATGACTCACATCAAGGTAGGCCCCACATAATGTAGTTTGCATCAAAGGTTGGCCCTAATGATGAATGTCCTACATCTAAGGTAAACCTGGATGATGGGCGAACCACAATGAAGGTGGGGTCCACATGATGGATGGTTTGAATCAAAGTTAAGCTCCACAAGATGGGCAGTGGACATTGAAGGTGGGCCCCACACAGGGGTGACCCACATTAAGGTGAGCCTTGGTCCACATCAAAGGTCGGCCCATAATGATGAATAAGCCACATCAAATGGGGCTCACGTGATGAACAACCCACATTGAATGTGGCGCCCACATGATAGATAGTCCTCATCAAAGGTGGGCTTCACATGAAGGGTGTTGGATATTGAATGTGGGCCTCACATAATGCATATAGTCCGCATCCAAGGTGGGCTTCACTTGAAGGGTGTTGGGTATTGAAGGTGGGCCTCACATAATGTATGGTTCACATCAAAGGTCGACCCATATTGATGAATGGCTCACATCTAAGGCGGGCCCCACATCATAGTCACCCCACATCGAAGGTAGGGCACACACAATGGACAATCCACATCAAATGTGGGCTCCACATGATGGGCAATATATATTGAAGGCAGCCCCCACATGATGGACAATAACATCGATAGTGGGCCCACATGAGAGATGGACAATATCAAGGTAGGCCCCACATGAGGAAATTTACATTAAAGGTCAACCCTTAATGATGAATAGTCCACATCCAAGTCAGGTCCACATTAAAGTTGGGCCCGTATGATGGACGACTCAGATCCAATGTTTGGCATGGTGGGAATGACTTGCATTTGAGGTGGGCCTTGCATGATGGGTAGCCCACATTAAAGGTGGGCATTGCAAGATGGTGAGTACGTGTTGAAGGCAAGCCTCGTGTGATGGACAATTCAAATTGAAAACAAGGCCAAAGTGGGTCTAACATTATAAATGGTCTAAATCAAAAGTTGCCCCCCGCCAAATGGACGGTAGATGAGTTACTAGACAAAAATAAATGACAAATACTTATATGATGTTGGAAACTAAACATACTTTTTTACTTTTTAGTGAATAAATATGCTATTTACACAACATAAATATCTCGTTTACAAAAACGTACTTATTTACTGAATAAGTAAAACTAAAGACAAATTACTTAAGATATTAATTAAGTTATTAATAGCTTATATAAAGTAACTTAAACGTTCCAACCGAGTAGCAAGGTGTTCACTAATCTACTGTAGGGCTTGTTTGGCCGGACCGATCCCACTGTATTAGGAGAGATGGGATTGCAATATCCTGGGATATGCATGACGAGCCAAACAGACCTGGTGAACTTGTCCTGGGATATAAGCAATCCCATGGATCTTAAAACAATCCTGACATCACCATCATTACCTTAAAATTGATCTCATCCCCTGGTTGGACGGATTGGAAGGTAAAATCCCAGGATATGCCAGGGCGTGCCAAACAGACCAGTGAACTTGTCTCGGGATATAGCAATCCCATGGATCTTAAACCAATCCACTGACACCACCATCATTACCTTAAAATCCATCCCATCCCCCCTAATCCCATGGGATTCGCTCGGCCAAACAGGCCCTTAAAAGTTACAGTCTATTACATCTTAAGTGGAGCTCACGGTTTGAACGGTTAAAATTGAATTACTTACATGAAAATTGTATAATCTCCTCTCACCTCCATACCGACCATAACACCCCGAGTATCATAGCTTTAGCTTGTAAGTATCACACATGTACGACACGTAAAATTCGAAAGGGGAGGTGAAGTTAAGAAAGTTTGGTAAGAGAATCCAATCCTTCTGGCTGTATCAGTGGCTTTCAAGGATGAGTCGCTTTTACCATTATAACTGGTGTTATAATTGTAAAGGCAGCTATTAACTGCAAGATTCTGCATTGGCGAGTACATATCACCCCATGATTTATATGCGTGCTGGGCCATCCATGCCATCATTCTATTTCCCACATCAGTAACCCAAGACCCACCTATTTAAGGTAGGGATTTTCAGATGCAATTTCTATCCATGGTAAGGCCTACCGGATTAATGGTCTGGATCACTAAACATTGGCCCATCTGATGAGCGGAGTCCATCTGTGAGATTTTGTACAGACAAGGACCATCAATCGTTGATAAGTAGGAAGCAGATTGCGTACTGAGTAACTCCGTGGGTTATACCGTCATTCATGCATTTCATCTGTTCCGTCCATCTATTTTACCAGATAATTTTAGGGTTTTAGCCCAAAAACGAAAGATATCCAAAGCTCAATCGGAACACACCACATGGAACTGTGTGAATCGAACATCTACAGCTGAAAAGCTCCTGGGAGCAGCTATAGAAGTTTTAGATCAAGCTGATATTTGTTTTTTTTTCCCTTTATTCATGTTTATGTGATCTCATGAACAGGTTAGATGAAAAATAAACACCACTGTAAACCTTAGGAATGTCTCAACGATGGAAATTGATGCTTCCACTTTTTCCTGTGGTATGATTCACTTGAGCTTTGGATATACTTCAATTTTGGGGTTATACCATAAGGGCGTGTTTGGGCAGGTGGGATTACGAGGGATTAGGTGGGATGGGATTCAAAAAACATAATTATTACCTATATCAGGGATTGTTCCTGTTGCCATGGGATAAGATTAATGTCATGCTTTGTTGGTAATACGGTGGTACATTGAATGTATATACCTATCATCATTTGAAATTACTGAGAATAACATACGTGTGTTATATCTAAACCGTTCATTTGTTTTGTAACCTCATTTTATGAAATGGGCCTAGAAATGAGGTAAATCCGAAACTTACGTGGCCCCAAAGAAGTTTTCAACGGTAAGTATTCAATCCCCGTTGCTTTCTATGGTGGAGTCCACTTGAGCTTTAGATTTACCTGATTTTTTGGCCAATGCTCTAAAATAATCTCGAAAAATGGGTGGACGGTGTGGATATAGCCCGCACATCATGGTGGGACCTACACAACTTGCTAACATTGAGTGAAATTGGCAAGGACCTAATGCAATTCCATCTAATCTAATTCCAAGCTTTTCCATTCTTCTCAAACATGGAATCCCATCCCACCTAATCCCTTCTAATCCCACTGCCCAAACACGCTGTACAATGATATGAAAAACAGATGAACGAGGTGGATAAACCACGGTACACAGTGCGATTTCTGATAAGTAGAGATGGATTGGGATATGTGGTGACGGTGGGTAACTAAGACATTCGTGACAGTTGGTTCCGTATCAAGTCGGATATGTCATCTCAACGGTTTGGATTACATCTTCATGAGGAGGACTGAAGACGTGAACAACAGCAAGCATCCATTCGTGTGCGAGATCCCAACCATCTACAATGTAACCCCCAATGTGAAGTTACCCTGTCAAAAAATCTAGGGCAGTTTAGCTATCAGGGGGCCACAAATGTGATTAATATAAGTAGTTGGGAATTTGTTTTTAGCCGTCCATTTTAGCATCCAATTTTATAAACAATGAGGACTGAACATCTTGAAACATTCGTAAGGCCACAAATGGCTACAGAAGTTTTAGGTAAGACTAATATATATATATATATATATATATATATATATATCCGTTTTAGTTCATCCCAATAGAAATGATTTTGAAAATGGTATAAATGACACATAAACAACACATGGGACCCTAAACAATTTCAATGCCAAGCATTATCTACTGTTGGAGAAAAATATGATAAGTCCGGAGACTCGGTTATGAAATGAATCAACTCTGCCCGACACTACCGTAATGTCCGAGGCTACAGGTCAGATCGAGAGAAGAGAAAGCCTAAAGGAGAGACTTGACTCGGATTGCAAGAAGTAAATTCCGCACAAGCAATATAAAGTCTGGATCCATAGGTAGAATACACAAGACACATAAAGTTGTCTCGGTCAACGAGGCAGCAATGTCTAAAGGGACCGATTGAGGCCTGAATGTTAGAAGCCCCCGCCCGACCATAAAATCGATCCACATAAGGTCGGTTACCGGATTAAGGAAGGATATCGGTTCGAAATCGATTCTATTTCATCCGATGGAAGACTAAATAGCTCTATCCTCGCGGCAAGCTGAGATTCATCTACTACTATAGTCGATTAAGGTCGGACCGAGCAAAGGAAAGACGGTGTAAATGAAAACACCGTGCCGAATATCTCGTAAAAGGATCCCCGATCCCGATGATCTCGGGATCAGACGGAGACCAAAAGTGGATCAAAATCAAATCTCCGAAGATCAGGAAACGAATCCCTACACAATGGGACCCTCCCATTGTAACATCCCGGATTTTCGCCAACCTGGAATTAGACGTCCTTAGGCGATGGGTCAATCCTAACATAGGTTTAACTTCCCAAACGCTCAATTAAAGCCTCAAATCTCTTTTTAAACCATTTTCTTCACAAATCCCACCCTTCACTACCTTGTGCTTTCAATTTTTCAAAGCACTTTCGCCTTAGACACTATCTTAAACTAGCTAAGTAGTAAAACTTGGATCACTTTATATACAAACTACAAAGGCCTAAGTACCATCTCAACCAGAAAACAATTAGGATTAAATCCTTTAGAAATTTAACAAAGTTAACTAAGTGCAAAACTCGATTAGCCATGAAATCCGTTGGGATCGCTTTAAATACGATCTGCAGGACCCAAAACTTGTAAAATCAGTGACTCTAGGTTACCCTAAAGTTTAGAACCAAAATCTTTTCCCGGCTACTCTCGGGAATGACTTGAAACTTCGTATTAGGTCTAGACCGCACATCGGAAGTCCGATTAACATGAAGTTAAGGAACTAGGACCGCCTCACTGGGCTTGACAATCATCTTAAAAATCAGGTTCAGCCGATGTCCCACGGCCATTCGTTTGGATCCGGAGCGAGGGTGTGTGAAAAACACTATTCCCTTTACAAAATAAATATCTGGAATAGTGATCTGGCACCATTCGCTTGCGCATCAGTATTAAGCAACCAGACCGTCAGAATCAGACCAAATTACACCTTCGGATTAAGAAAAATTTTAGGAACATTTACATGTACTTGGAATTTCGGATCGTGGCCCACTGACCGTTGAACTGAAACTGGTCCGCCACGTGTGATCTGGGAATCCGATCGAGTCAAAAATGTAATCCCACGTAGATCCATGTGTGGAAAGCTTAAGTCTGACGTTTGGCTCAAGGAGGGCCACCAGAACCTCTCTTTTAAGCTGGAAAAGTGACGAAATACCTATATTAGCAGTAACCCTTGAACAGGAGTCTATTTCGGTGAGTTTCGAGACTATATAAGGACCTTAAACCCTCTCTCATGGCAGCCATACGAATTTGGGATTTGAGAGAGGGAAAAGAGAGAGAAAGTGTGGGAGATGTGGGAGAATCTCCCTGCCGTCCTTCCTTGCTGCTATCCATGCTCCACCGCATCGTTCTCATCGCTTTCCCGGCGATTCCAGCTCCGTTTCTAGGTAAGAAACCCTAACCCTAATCTGATTTGGGGCTTGGGTGGTTGTAGGTTGTGAAATAGCTAACTATTTCGTTCTATAGGTTGCCAAACTGCCGAATACGGAAGCTTAGCAAACCTATCAACTCCGTTACGATTCTACGACAAAAGGTGCGGACTTTAGGTGTATAGGTTATGGTTTTCAACGCTTTCAATGTCAGATAATGATAGATTCATGATCTGCATGCAATTGCACAAGTACAAAGTGTTGTCTGTTTTCCGTTTCGATTAAAGATGAAAAATATGGAATTCTACATACTCTAGGTATTTGTAGAAAGTACGGTATACGTATTTTTTTTGAAAATGTGTTTGACATGTTTATTTGTTGTATGGATATACGATACATGGATAAATACTATTTGGCGAAAGGATTCGCATAAATACATGTTTTACTTATATACACTATGTATGTTGAAATTGCGTATTCTAGAAAATACTGTATATGTATAAATTTTGGAGATATATTTATCATGATTATTTGTTATAATAATATGTTATACATGGATAAAATACTCGCTTGGCTAAGGGATAACTCTAATACATGTTTTGCTAACATGCACCATGTATGTTGTAATAGTGTATTCTAAGTGTTTGTGAAAATGACTGAATGAGTATAGAATTCTCATTCGTGCTCGCCATGACTAATTGTTATGGATTCATGATTGTTATATTGGCGATACCGCTTTGACGAAAGGATTTGCCCTAAATCACGTCACGGCCATATACACTATATATGTAAAAGGTGTGGCCCAAGTTTGTGGAAATGACTAAATGAATATGGAACTTGGATTCCTGCTGCCTTGACTATCCGTCGGGGTGTACGCGTGTTATGATTGGGGCAACTCCCTAGTGAAAGAATTTGGCCTAATGCCTATGTGATCGACATATGTCGTGTATGTTGATGTATGTTTGTTTAAGTGTTCTTGAAATGTCTAAATGAGTAGTAGTTAGCAAATTGTAATGTATAAGGGTGTTGAGATATGATTCTCAACCTCTTTTAACTATGTGTATGATCCCTTTGATAGTTGTGTGATTAGGAATTGAACATGTACAAACTCATGCTTGTGTTGTGATTCATAACATGCTCAACTGCTTTATGATTTTAACTATGTAATGCATATGTTTAAATCATATTTACGTTGTATGATCCGTCATGGGTGATGGGGGAGCGAGCAACGAGTGCGTGCAACAGCCCTGACAGCCCTAATGGATAATACCAGACCTGACTGTATGAGTTGAATCTTGATGCATTATGCTTTATCTATCTGCAATTGATTGTGTTTGGGGCTATGATTATGGCCCAGGCAATCGGTAACGAGATTGAATTCATGGCTGAGATTCATTTGCCATGTAGAATATGTTCGACGAACTCGAGTCGTGCGTTACCTGTCGGCAGTGGCTAGGCCACACGAAGTTGTTTATGCACTTCATGTCGTGCAGCTCAACGGACGATCGCGCTAGTCGAGCTCGTCAAATAACCCGATCTGCCTTATGCATGTTCACCCTGTTTGAACGCTACTGCTTGAACCTAGGGTACCAAACTTACCAGTGAAACCCCTTTTAACCATAGTACCTCGATCCGCTAAGACGCATGAGCGGGCATGGTGGTATGGGACACCGTGGTCGAGCTGTCGGACTACGCTGGGGCCATGTGCCTCCCCGCAGTGACCATTACGCAACCAAACTCGTGAGCCGAATACGGTGGTATGGGATACTATATTCGAGCTATCGATACTTACGGCGAGAGCCAAGTACGGTGAGACCTGTGCTCGTGCTGACGGGCGACGAGTCCTCCATAGTATCTTCGAGTATACTCCAAGGGTCTGTGATTGGCGACGAGTCTTTCACAGCAACTAGAGTATTAGTTGAGCCGAGTACGGTGAGACCTGTACTCGAGTTGACGGTTAGTGATTGAGCCGAGTACGGTGAGACCTGTACTCGAGCTGACGGCCAGCAATTGAGCCGCATACAGTGAGATCTGTATCCGTGCTGACGGGTGATGAGCCCTTTGCGATGCCTTCACTATGCTTCTCAAACCATAATATCGTATGAGATTAACTAGGATTGACGACTCTAGAATGGATCATGTTTGGGAATGATACAAGGGAGGTACCTTAGTTTCCCAATACTGCTGTTTGAAATGGACTAATAATAACTCGGTAATCATGATCATCATCGCACCGCATGTGCTTAGTAGATGTAGCGCACTGAGGGAGGTAAGCAATTGAGTCGCATACGGTGAGATCTGTATCCGCGCTGACAGGTGACGAGCCCTTTGCGATGCCTTCACTATGCTTCTCGAACCATAATATCGTATGAGATTAACTAGGATTGACGACTCTAGAATGGATCATGTTTGGGAATGATACAAGGGAGGTACCTTAGTTTCCCAATACTGCTGTTTGAAATGGACTAATAATAACTCGGTAATCATGATCATCATCGCACCGCATGTGCTTAGTAGATGTGGCGCACTGAGGGAGTTAAGCATTCGCGAACGTAAGATGATGTCGCATGAGGGTGGTTTGGCAAGGGCATACAGCATCATGTCATTTCATTCTCGCACTTAATAAGAGTAGTTAGAATTGTTTGATTTGTACTGCTTTATCATTACTGCTTGATTGAATTGATAACATGTTAACCTATGCTTTACTGTTCCACTGAGTTGATCACTCACTCCCACGTTACGGGATGGTGTTGTACACACCAACCAGATTTGTTGAGTTTCAGGTGATGGCGATGCTTGTGAAACAGAGCCGGACTACTTCTATGATGATAGGAGGAGTTCTCCTATCTGTATCTCTTTGGCAGGTCAATGAAGACCTGATATTGTATTGACGGGGCTATGGTACTTGGGATAAGAGACATTACACTTTCTCACATTTGGTATATTTTAAAACTGTACTTGTAATTATTTAACCTGGTAATGATATCACACTCTGGAGACTCATCATAGTTTATATATTTTATCTATCTATCACAGTCTTCCGCTTGCAAATTTAACTGTCTCTGGAGTATGATATACTGTTTTGGCTTAATCTCACTCATGTTCAATGCACGATTACAGTCAACATTCAATCATCATTCATTTTGTTGCATAAGTGATGTTCTGGAACTCGGGAGTTGAGTTTATGCTCGACCCCCGATTTTCAGGGCGTTACACCCATTTCTATAAAAACAAGAAATCTCCAAGCCAAGAGGTACGCAGAAAACCCTTCGCAAAACCCTTCCCACTTTGTCCATCCCCGACTTAAGCATCGGAGGGTCCACTTTATTTCATCCTTGTGCAAGTGGCAGACATTAAAGGAAGGCTCACTATTTTTTTGCATCAACATCTACTAACTTTTTCTTCACATGCGGGCTGCCTGAGTTTGGTATCTGCCTCATTTTTAAGCCAATGTCCTAACATAATCTGAAAAAACAAAATAGATAAATTGATGGATTTCTCACAAACATCAAGATGGCCCACCTACATTCACATTACAAGTTCTTCATGGGAAAGGCTTTGGCAATGGGCGTCCGTTCATGTAGGAGTATTAGATTAGGTGTGGCTCTGCCATCACCTAACACCATATGGATGGGGAAAAAATATATATCAGCTTGATTCAAAACTTTAGTGGCCCCCAAGAAGTTTTTAATGGTGGGTGTTCAATTAACACCGTGTGGTCCACTTGAATTTTGCATCAACCTCATTTATGAGCTCATACCATAAAATGATACGGAAGAATGGGTGTACAACATTGATGAAACACATACATCATGGTGGGACCCATGGAGCACTGACCACTAGCCATTGGCTGAGTAGCAGATCCCTCTCCGTTGGGACCGTAGTGCTCTCCTTGGTGTAAATATTGTGTATCCATGTTGTTCATCTGCATGAAATAAAAAATGAAGTAGATCAAAATCTTAGGTGGACCACATCATCAGAAAAAAAGTGGTGATTGAATGCACACCATTAAAAATATCCTAGGCCCACCATAATGCCCACCGAATGTTTTTTGCCATCCCATTTGTCGATAAGGTCACATGGATATGAATAAAGGAAAAATAAATAAATATCAATTGGATCGGAAACTTTTGTGGACAATAAGTTTCTAATCCTCCTCGTGCTATGGTCCTCATATGTAAGTCTACTCTATTTTTGAGCTCATGCTGTTATGAGCCGGCAAAATGGATGGATGACGTGGATATACAATACATAAATCAAAGTGGGCCCACGTCAAAGAAAGCATTAGGAGAGGGATGAATGTTGCACACGTGACATGCATAAAATGGATAGGGATTGCGTATGGTCTAAAGTGGAAAAACTGTGGACCTAACCATGATACATGTGTTTTATTCACTCCATTCATTCATTTTTTTTCTAATTTATTACGGGGCATGAATCTAAAAATAAGGTAGATCCAAAGCTTAAGTGGACTACACGGTAAGAAATAATAGGGATTGAATGCCTTCTATTGAAAACCTTTCAAGGACCACGAGAATTTGATCAAGCTAATATTTGTGTTCTCCCTTCATCCATTTCCGTGTGACCCTAAAAAGGTTGTATGGCAAATAACCACCGTGGTAGGTCTAGGAAGGTTTCAATTGTAGTTATCATTATCCTCGTCGCATCTTGTGGTGTGGTCCACTTGAACTTTGCATCATTTTCTGGGTTCATACTCCAAAATAATTTGAAAAAAATGAATAAACAACATAAATAAAACACACACATCATGGTGGGGCAGGCAGAATTTTGCCACTCATTCACATTATTAATGTCTGCGCTGTGCTCGACACTATGCAATCCAAGTCCATGTAAAACCAAATATGTGGGTCCCACTGTTAGACAAGTCACGGTACCAAAAAAAAAAGCCCAAAGAAAGATCCCAACCTCTGACTCATGAACACTTATTCCAATATTCGGCCATATCTCATGTCAGCCATTCAACAAATGTTGTCTGATTTAGTAGTTTTATATAATTAAGTTATGCAGTTTTTGGTTCTTGATCCATTTATTAAAGTGTCTCACTATTTCAGCTATTTCGTTTGATCTACTTTTATGCCACGTCTGTAGTTTAGTGGCGCCTGCTCATCAACAGCAACAGTCTAACAGAGTACAGTTTTTTCTAGGAGAGTTCTATAATCTAGCTGCCTGTGATGCTTGATACACAGGATCTTGAAAACGGTACACGTGGAGTAAATTAAATCAAATTAAATCAATTAAATTATGTAACCTACTGTATTTAAGTTACAATCTGAAAATCAGATCATTCAAAAAATCTTAACCTATGATTCGTGGCTACTTTTTTGAAATAAGATTGCCAGATGTTTTCATTTTTGACCGTCCAATAAATGTCCGTCAATCTAATAATTGGATAATTAAATAAAGGTAAATTTTGGTTCATGA
>JAJHSJ010000018.1:43738530-43790436 GCA_021015155.1 Magnolia officinalis | reverse complement strand
TAGTGTGGTCTCTTCCACTTGCTTGACTGTGCAGCTAGGGAGGAGGCAGTCAGTGTGAGGTGTATTAGACCCCGGTGATATCCAGGGAGGAACTGTACTGATATGTGTACATGATGAGGACTGACATGCTTGTATTGCATCTCGCATATGACATTCGGCTACGTAGGCCTGCATTGCGTCGGTATGGGGGCCTATAGCATTCATGTTTCGCATCGCATGGCCTTGGTATGCCCGATATCATTCATGCCTTACATTACATAGCTCTGGTACAGCTGATAAACAGCTGATAACCTTCATGGACTTACCGCTATTTCTGTATTACTCTGATATTGTACACTTGGCGTTTGCCTTGTACACACACTTACCACCACCTCTAAGCTTTTGTAAGCTTTATGCACGACCGTTACGTGGCAGTAGCATTGGACAGCAATCAGCGCTGATAGCAGGAGTGTGGATCAGATCATTTTGGAGCCTTTTGACTATACTGTATTTCCCTCCCGCATTGTACTAAAAGTTTTTGTTATAGTGGATATGTGGTCTGTTGTTGTTTTGTGACTTGGTTATGCTTGTGGTTATGCTCCATTACAAAAAAAAAATTCATACTGAAAATCCTCCTTGTAGGATCTCAGGATCGGAAATTTGGCGTATGGGCGCTGGAAGCCGAGAATGGGGTACTACGGAGGCTGTCGGCGCCGGATTCGGCGATCGGAGAATTTTGTGAGCCCGGTTTCCGAGTTTGAGACGTGACAGAGGCCGATTCCGTATGTCGAGGCCGATTCCGATTATCGAGGCCGATTCCGTTTAGTTGAGGACGATTCCGTACGTCGAGGCCGATTCCGCTTGACGAGGCCGATTCCGTTTGATCGAGGTCGATTCTGTTTAATAAGGCCGATTCTATTTGGTTGAGGCCGATTCCGTTTGGTCGAGGCCAATTCCAATTGTTGAGGTTAATTCCGATTGCCGAGGCCTAATGTAATGTATAATAAGCCCATGAGATTCGGCCTTTTGTGATGTACATTAGGCTCGTGTTAGAGGCCCATTGTGATGAATATGTGGCTCATGTGATGCGATCCACTTGATGAATATGAGGCCTAATGTGACGTATTTATGGCCATCCATTGAGGCCCACCTTGATGTGATGCATAATGGACCCGTGTGAGAGGCCCATTGCGATGTGTTTGGGGCCCATGGGTTGTGGCTCATTGTGACGTATCCAGGGCCCATGGGACGTGGTCCATCCGATGTATATAGGCCCATGTGATGCAGCCTATGTGATGTGTATTAGGCCCATGTGATGCGGCTCACTTGATGAATATGAGGCCCAATGTGACGTATTTATGGCCATCCATTGAGGCCCACCTTGATGTGATGCATAATGGACCCGTGTGAGAGGCCCATTGCGATGTGTTTGTGGCCCATGGGTTGTGGCCCATTGTGATGTATCCAGGGCCCATGGGACGTGGCCCATCCGATGTATATAGGCCCATGTGATGCAGCCCATGTGATGTGTATTAGGCCCATGTGACACGGCCCATTATGATAGTATGAGGCCTATTGTGGTGCATTTGAGAGCCAGGCTATGGAGCCCATTGTGATGTATGTTAGGCCCATGTGAAAGGCCCATCGTGATGTGTATTAAGCTCTTGAGTGAGGCCCATGGTGTTGTATTTTTTGCCATTGTGTGAGGTCATGGGTCCACTGTATGTTAGGCTCTATGTGGGCTATTCCTTGGGGGCAATGTTGGTTAAATGTCCACGTTGTCGAGGTCGATTGTTGATGCCGGTTGTTGATACCGAATATGAGTATGTGACAGCATAGCATCATGATACATGCACATACGCATCATCCACATGTTTGTTATGAGGTGCGGTTGACCATCCAATATGTTTTTCTATTTTTTAGCTAATAAGCATGTTGTTCACCAAATATACTTATCTGCTAAACAACCAAATATACTTATCTGCTAAATAAGTAAAAATCAAGATAAGCTACTCGTGGCATAAATAACTTATCTAAAGTAACCAACTATCCAAAGACCCCCTCATGAGAACATGAGAATGTCCACATGATGGATGAATTAGATATCATGTGCACATCAAAGTAGGCCCATATATAGTGCATTGTAGAATATGCCTATTCTAATAATCTTGTAAAGTATCCATGGTTAAAATACTCGGCAACTTGGATGGGCACATCCATTGTATATGTCATTGGGCAGGTTGTTATGAAACTCCCTGATAGGAGGAGGTTATCTCACATGAGCGCACGCTATGCGCAGGATTGATGCATAATTGGATTGTGTGACTCATGCATCTTGCATTGTGTGTTGTGATTACTGTACGCCCTAGCGACATCAGGACCGTAGCCTCTACAGGCATATCGTGGATGGCCAGATGGGACACCAAAAATATGTTATTAGCATCGGACTGTCATAGATGGCCCTGAGTGAAAATCTCTAAACCCTCTTGATACTAGAGGACGCCCCAACGTCGAGACCGAGTGGATATATATGAGTGCATTAGGGTCGTATACCAGTAGGCCGCGTCTCTCACTGTGTCGTGGTCTGTTGGGAGGGGGTGTGACCTTACGCGCCTGAGTGAGAGGGCAATATCTAGGTTGAGTCTGATCATCTGGAGGAATGGGTCCGCTATCGACAAGCCGGTCCCGATATTGACAGACGGATAGTGAGGTCTCTTTCACTTACCCAGTTGTGCGCTCGGATAGGGGCAGTAAGCTGGTGTAGAGTGTAATAGACCCCAGTGATGATCCCAGAGATGAACAATACTAATATGTGGACTTATTGAGCAGGAGTTGCAACTTATTCATCCATTCATTCACTATTCACTAGAGATGGTGGTGCGCAACTATTTGTTACGTATACCTTCGCAATGGCCAGGATTTCGGTTGGGGCGCACTGTGATGCCCCGGTTACTGCTTCATGTGGGCGGGCTCCCAGGGGTAACTGACAGGCTACTGTGTGGCTGGCAGGCTACTGTGCTGGTGAGCTACTGTTGCAGTTGACTGTAGCGTAACTTGTTCGACATCGGAAGAGTTGTCTTGAGTTGTAGTGGTTATATGTTGGGTTCCTCCCTTAACAGACATGACGCGTTCCTATGGAAAATAAAACCACTACCGCTGCGTACTCTGATGGGTGTCAGTTAGGTTGGACAATATCTTGTGGGATAGGTGTGGGCGGGACCACGGGAGCACCGAGTCTGTTTGCGAGCTACCCTTCTCCCATATGACACATTTTAAAGTCGTGAGCTTCGACAAAGCAGACAATATCATGTGTTGTGGGGGTGGGCCTTACAAATGGTATCAGAGCCGAGGACGGCTCTGCCCTCGGTGGGGGATAATGTGATGCCCCAGTCACTGCTTCATGTGGGCGGGCCCCCAGGTGTGGCTGGCAGGCTACTGTGCTGGGCGAGCTACTGTTGCAGTTGACTGTAGCGTAACTTGTCCCACATTGGAAGAGTTGTCTGGAGTTGTGGTGGTTATATGTTGGGTTCCTCCCTTAACAGACATGACGCGTTCCTACGGAAAACAAAACTACCGCTACGTACTCTGATGTGTGTCAGTTAGGTTGGACAATATCTTGTGGGATAGGTGTGAGCGGGACCACGGGAGTACCGGGTTTGTTTGCGAGCTACCCTTCCCCCATATGACGCGTTTTAAAGTCGTGAGCTTCGGCAAAGCAGACAATATCATGTGCTGTGGGGGTGGGCCTTTCACGCAGACTAACCTAAGATCAGGAGTTTACTACATTGAGTCTGACTATCCAAATTAGGTATGAGACTAGTTTGGATAGAAGTCCCTTGTGATGGACCCTATAACCTGCGATACTACGTACTATCATCCCGACTTCACACTCCAGCATGGTCATTCTATTCGCACCGCATATTGCATTACATTCGCGACATATGACATTTTGGGTTACTGTGTTTCTGCATTTATATGGTCTAGGTACGGTTGACGGTATTCGTGAACTCATCAAGAATTGTATATTACATTGCATCCTCAACATCTGATATTTGGCTCTTATGACTCTTTATTTGCATAGCTGATCGGTATTGTGTACTCTGTTATTGTTTGACTTATGGACTTGTTAGTATTTCCGCTTACTCTGATATCGTAGATTCATGATCGTATCGGTATTTTCGCTTATTCCGATATTGTATGGTTTATGGCATTGTAACGCATACTTAGTACTTACCTTGTGCACACACTTTCACTACCCTCTAAGCTTTTTATAAGCTTTTGCACGATAGATGTATGCAGGTGGCGTTAGATCGCAGCAGCGTTGAGCTTGGAGCGTGCAGCGGACTTTCAGAGATTTGATTTTTGACATATGTATTTTCCTTCTAGTATTGTATTCAAATGTTTATATTAATGGATATGTGATGATGATTTTCCTTTATGATTTGGGTATACTTGTGGTTATGCTTATTACGAGTTAAATGTACAATGGAAAATCCTTCTTGTAGGATCTCAGGATTGGAATCTGACGTATAAACGCTAGGAGCCGAGAATGGGGTACTACGGAGGTTGTCAGCGCTGGATTCGGTGATCGGGATTCCTCTGAATCCGATTTCCAGATTTGGAGCGTGACAACCGAGGCAACGAAAGAGCTGCACAGAGCAGTCTCCCAGGCGAAGGAGGCCCAACGAGCTAAAGACGAGGCTTCCCTGGCCTCGGCTGTGGCTGTCGCGATAGAGGCCTTCAAGGCTTCAGAGGAGAGGGTTGCCGAAGCTACTAAGTTTTACAACTGTGGCTTTGACGCTTGCCTCGATGTCGTCCGGACCTTAATCTTGAACCTCTGTTGTCTGAAGATGCCGGGGAGAAACCTTCCGGAGACGCTCGCCCGGATCAAGCTCCTGCCTCCCAAGCTCCTCCTCCTCCGACTGAATAGATTCCAATACTCTTTTTATGGCATTTTTTAGAACTTAGTCTTTTGGTGAATGGTTTGATGGATAATATTTTTTGACCCCTCTAGAGAGGGAGTATAGATGATGATTTTTTTTTATATATATTAATCCATAGTTGGTTCTTGGATGTTGATTGTTGAGCTGATTTGTTGACGGGTTGATTTGCCTTGGGGCATTGCTGACCCGACCCCTTGATGGGTCAGCTCATTTCAATGCCGTTTTGTGGAACTCTGAATTTTTGTAGTATTGCTGTTGTTGGTTCGAACCCCTAGGGATCGATTCCTCCCACGATTGGCGAGCGACGTTAAGTAATCTCTTTGGTCGGGCGACGAACCGACACCTCTGTCAGGGAGTCAGATCATCTATTTGGCTTTTCCCTCGAACATAAGGAGATGCCCAGTAGAATTTTCGTGGGATAACATACTAACCCCTTCTTTAAGGGATCAGTCCACTGAGCTAGCCTCTGCTTACGAGAGGCAACCTATTTATAGTAGACAGTCCGCTCAAAGTAGATTTATTTGGAATGTGGATTTTATTGAGAGCCTTAAAAGCTAGTTGCTCGGAGGCATACACTTATTGAGGGGGCCTTAAAGGTCATTTCATCAAGGATAGTAGACTTTCAGGTGCTCGGCATTCCACGGGTGGGAGAGTTAACGACCCTCGAGATCTTATAAGTGGTAAGAGTCGGGTTTGGTCGATCGGACCACACAATATGGTCCTTCCTAATTAGGTCCGAGTACTCCAGCCCCCGGTTCTGCGGTGTTTTGGAAGACTCAGCGAAGGACTAAGTCCCTTGGGCGGAACCGCCTAGTCTTGACTTTAGAATTGTAGAATCGCGCCACCTGTTGATGTCGAGTAACGACCCGGAGTTTGGAGATTCGCTTATTCAAGTAGATCCAAGTTGGCTGCTATTTGTTCGGTGTTTTGGTTTTCTTGATAATTTTTTACCTGAGCTGTAGGGAGGCCGATTTCGACTGGCACCATTGCCTCCGAGCCATAAGAAAGCGAGAATGGAGTCTCCCCAGTAGACTACTGTGTTGTGGTCCTATAGGCCCAGAGGACGAATGAGAGCTCCTCAGCCTAACTGCCTTTTGCTTTCTCCAAATTTGTCTTGAGGTGATGTTTGATGACCATGTTAATAGCTTCTACTTGTCCATTGGATTGCGGGTGCCGATGTGAATAGTATGCGTTACTGATGCCGAGCCCCCGGCACATTCCTCGGAACTTGTTGGTATCGAATTGCTTGCCATTATCGGATATAATGGTGCATGGAATCCCAAATCGGCAGATGATGTTTTTCTAGATAAAATTGATCACTTTCTGCTCCATGATTTTTGCAACGGGTTCAACCTCGGTCCACTTGGTGAAATAGTTGACTGCTATAGTAGCGAACTTGACTTGCTGTTTCCCTGGGGGCAGAGGTCCGATGATGTCAATCCCTCACTGAGCAAACGGTCACGGTCCGCTCATGGGAGTCATTTCCTCCGCAGGTTACCTTGGCACGGCTGCATACCGTTGGCATTTGTCACACCTTTGAACATAGTACTTCAAGTCCTCCTTGATGGTTGGCCAAAAATATCCTTGTTAGAGTATTTTCAGGGCCAGGGCTCGGCTGCCAGAGTGGTTTCCGCAGATTCCTTAATAAATCTCTCGAATCACATAATCTGCCTCGTCGGGTCGGAGGCACCTGAGGTAGGGCTGCGAATGCTCTTTCTTATACAATGTTCCATCCAGGACTACATACCGCGCTGCTCTGACTCTCAGGCGCCTTGCTTCCAACCTATCCAAAGGAACCTCGCCGGATGTGAGGTAGCTATAAATCGGGTCCATCCAGCTCGTAGTATTATTTACCGGATTGACTATTTTCTTCTCCGTCTGGTCGATGATCAGATGTTCTATGAACTCCACAGGAATGATTCGCGAGATCCTTCCTTCTGTGGCTGAAGCTAGCTTTGCCAGGGCGTCGGCCCAGGAATTTTCTGCTCCAGGAATCTGACAAATAGTGCAGCTTTAGAATCTTTCTATCAATTTTCTTGCCTCGTCTAGATAAGCAATCATCTTAGCTTCATTGGCCTCATATTCGGTGAAAATATGATTCACTACCAGCTGAAAGTCGCACCGTACCTGAAGGGACTGAACCCCCAAACTTGCCGCCAGTTTGAGTCCAGCTAGCAGAGCTTCGTACTCCGCCTCATAAGTAGAGGCCTTGAAACCGAGTCTGATCGCATACTGGATGGGTGTGGAATCAGGCGCGACCAGGATAATCCCTGCTCCGACACGTTTGACATTGGATGACTCGTCTACAAAGAGAATCCATTCCGGTTTAGGTTCCGTCTTTTGATCACTTGGGGGGAACAGGCGAGGGAGTCATTTCGACTTCGGCACTGATCCCTCCTTCGCTTGGAGTGGTGAATTCTGCAATGAAGTCGGCCACGACTTGGCCTTTGATTGCTGTCCTCGGTCGAAACTGAATGTCGAACTCCCCAAGTTCGATGGCCCACTTGGTTAACCGACCTGATACTTCGGGCCTCTGGAGGATTTTCTTGAGGGGAGAGTCGGTCAAGACGACGATGGAATGAGCTTGGAAGTATGGACGCACTCTCTGAGCCGAGACAACGAGACTGAGTGCTAGCTTCTCCAGCGCCGATATCTTGTCTTAGCGGGCACCATGGCTTTACTCACATAGTATACGGGATGCTGCTTGCCCACTACTTCTCTGATCAGGGCCGAGCTAACAGCTGAGGCCGAGACCACAAGATATAAGAACAGAGACTCACCTTCTTCGGGTTTAGACAGTAGGGGTGGTGAACCTAAATACTGTTTCAGTTGCTGGAAGGCCAGTTCGCATTCCGACGTCCATTCTACCCTTATGACCCTTCAACTGTTGAAAGAAAGGGAGACATTTGTCCGTAGCTCTGGATATAAACCGTCTGAGCGCTGCTACTCCTCCAATGAGGCATTGTATCTCCTTTACAGTCTGAAGTGAACTCATGTCGAGGAGTGTTTTGATCTTGTCGGGGTTCGCTTCAATGCCCCTCAGGCTAACCTAAAGCCCGAGGAATTTACCGGAGCCAACTCTAAAGGTGCACTTCGCGGGATTCAGCTTCATCTGATATTCTCGGAGGATGGTGAAAGTTTCTCCGAGATTTGACAAGTGATCGGACGCCTTGACGCTCTTCACAAGCATGTCGTCGACGTATACTTCCATGGTGTGCCCGATCTGTTTGGCGAACATCTGATTCACCAGCCTTTGATATGTGGTCCCAGCGTTCTTCAGGCTAAATGGCATGACCCGGTAACAGTAGAGCCCCTTGTTTGTGACAAAGGTAGTCTTCTGCCTGTCTGGGTGATGCATTACGATCTGGTTATACCCGGAGTAAGCATCTAGGAAGGAGAGTAGTTCGTGTCCTGCGGCGCTGTCTACCAACTGATCAATTCGAGGCAACGAGAAGCTATCCTTCGAACATGCCTTGTTCAGATCCGAGTAATCTACATAGACCCGCCATTTTCCGTTGGCTTTCTTGACAAGGATCACGTTTGCGATCTAATCGGGATAGTGTACTTCCTCTATGAAGCCGGCGTCGAGCAAAATCGAGACTTCGTCGGCTATGGCTTTGTACCGCTCGGCATCGAACAGTCTCCTCTTCTGATTCACGGGTTTGTGATCCGGGTCTACGTTCAACCAGGGAGATCCCGGGCATGTCCCTGTGTGACCATGTGAAGACGTCTCTATGTTGCCGTAAGAAGGTCAGCATTTCAGACCGTTGTTCAGGGTTCAACGATGTTCTGAGTTGAACAGTTTTGCTTGGGTTTGCCTCGTCGAGTGGTACCTTCTCCAAGTCTTCCATGGATGAGTTTTTTGCAGGTCCTCTGGGATCTAGAATGTGGACGGTGAGTTCTTGCTTCACAGACCCTTTCTTCATTGCTATTGTGTAACATCTCCGAGCCTCGCGCTGGTCGTCTCAGAGGTCGCCTATCCCGCCTTCAGCGGAAAATTCCATCATTAAGTGATAGGTGGAGACGACTGCCCTCATTGCATTGAGAGAAGGTCTGCCCAGAATGACGTTATGCACTGATGGCACGTTGACAACAAGTAAGTCCACCATGAGGGTGGTTTGATGTTGTCATTCTCCCGTGGTCACGGGGAGGGGGATGGCTCCTTTGGAGATTACCATTTCTCCGGCAAATCCGTGCAGGGGGGTCTTCACAGGTCTGAGATGTGACCTTGAAATCTCCATTCTTTCAAAGGCTTTGGAGTAGATTACATCGGCCAAGCTTCTGGTGTCGACCAAGATGCGGTTCACTTTATGGTTTGCTATGGTCATAGTAACCACCAGGGCGTCGTCGTGCGGGTACTGAATTCCGTGCACATCGTCTTCCGTGAAGGTCAGACTGCACGGGTTGACCCGGAGTTCCTTACTAGGCCGCTCGGTCAAGTGGACGTAGTGCTCCGGATCGGACTTCCAAGAGTAGGCTTTTCGAGCCCGATTTGAGTCTCCTCCACCAGACGAGCCACCGAAGATGGTGTGGATTTCGGCTGGCTCTTCGGGGGGGGTTGCTCGGCTGTTCTTGCTCTCGCTCTTCCTTCCGAGCGGTTCTTTCTCTCTTGGCGTATCAGCGCAGATGTCCCTTAAGAATATGGGTCTCGATCTCATCCTTGAGATCCACGCAATCAGCTGTGTTGTGGCCGTGATCTCGATGGAAGCGACAATACTTGCGCTTGTCTCAATGATCGGGGTTGACCTTCATGCAAACTGGCCAATTTAGGAGCTTATGTCCTCTGATGTCCAACAAAATTTGCTCGATAGATGTGTTGAGGGGAGTGTAGGAACGAAACTTTCCCTCTGGTTTTCTGCTCGGGCAACGATCGCGATGGGTGCGGTCATCTGGTCCCTTGCTAGATGGCTGAGATTCTTCGTTTCTTGGCCTCTTCCCCTTACCAGTCGGCTCTGTCACTTGAACGTTCTTGCGAGCATTGGAAAATTCCTTAGCGTTAGTATACTTCTAAGCTCTGGCGACGAGGTCAGTTAACGTCTTTGGCGGATTCTTCCCAATAGAGAAGGTGAACCTTCCCTCTTTCAGACCATTGAACACGGCGGAAAGTGTCATCTTGTCATCGTAGTCCTCGACTTGTAACGCTTCCCCATTGAAGCGAGCGATGTATTCCTTTAATGACTCTTTAGGCTCTTGCTTGATGGTGAATATGTGAGTATTCGGCTTTCGACTCTTCTTACCACTTATGAACTGGGTAAGGAATAATCGGTTAAGCTTCGCGAAGGAACCAATGGAATTGGGCTTGAGTTGACGGTACCAACTCCGAGCGGATCCTGTGAGTGTTATCGAGAACCCCCTGCACATCATCGTGTCCGTTGCTGTCTGGATTTGCATCCACGAATGATAAGCTTCCACATGCTCGGATGGGTCAGCAGACCCGGAGTATTAGATGACGGGAGGTATCCATAACCTCTGTGGTATCACCTCGTTCATGATTACCGAGGTGAAGGGAGGCTCGGTCTCTTTCATCATTACCTGAACGACGGCAGGAACTGACGACAGCTGCTGCTTCTTTTTTAGTGTCAGAATTTTGTTGTTGAGCTCCGCGAACTGTGTTTCCCAAGGATCTTTGTTCTCAGCCGCTATTTCCTGGGTGTTTTCTATTTCGGGAGTCCTCATTCCCTTCCTCCGTTCCAACTCGTGGCGGAGATCTGTAGGTGCCAGGGCCGAGGTGACCGAGGTATATGTCAGAGCTCGAGTAGCTGTGTTGCGAGCCGAAACTCGGATTTGGGTCGGGGGAGGATTCTGGACCGAAACTGGTGCCCGAGGGCATTGAGGCCCCTCGGGTCTTATACTCCTCGGCGTGGAGTGAGCTTCCACGACCGGACCAATCGGCTCAGGAGCAGGGTTTTCCTGAGCATGATGTGGTTGTGGCTCCTGTCGCTGCTTCATCTGATTAACCTCGTCGCGCATGACATATATCTCGCTTTACATAGCTCGATACTTACTTACCCGATTGCGAGAACGTTGAGAAAGCCCTTGGGCTGATTCGGCGTGAAGTTGCGAGAGAAACGGATCTGCTCTTTTTGCTCTGGTTCCGCAGCTACTACTTTCTTCTTTCATCTCGTCATTTATGCTTAAGAATATGAACCTGACCTTTCGTATCAAATTCCCACAGACGGTGTCAAAAATGTTGATGAGAAAATCTGGACCACCCTTCACTCGGCATAGCGAACCTCCAGGGAACCCTGGTCCTGCATAAACAGTGAGCAAAGGAGACCTTGGCTAAGCCCGGGGGACCCTCCGATGCCTAAGTCAGGTCAATGGAATCCGGGGCTAAGTTGGTTTTAAAGAGAGAGGGTGTGAGATGTTGCGTACCTGTAGCAATGAAGTCTCATTGTATTTATACCTGACTATCGGACGGTCCGGGTCCGTTAATCTCGGCACGATTCACTCAATCAGTGGGATACCGGGATCGTGGAGATATGATCCGTAATCCGGGGATCGTGTAGCGTATCGTGCGTATCTGCGGCCGAAACAATCGGTCATGTCTGCCTAAGGCAGTTTC
The DNA here is from genome assembly GCA_021015155.1 of Magnolia officinalis. NCBI lineage: Eukaryota > Viridiplantae > Streptophyta > Magnoliopsida > Magnoliales > Magnoliaceae > Magnolia > Magnolia officinalis. The sequence goes on along the minus strand of JAJHSJ010000018.1, from coordinate 43,778,949 downwards.
CTGGTTTAGCACATGGAACGTCCTCATCAAGCCTTGGCCTCGGCTCGGGATCCCAGGCCAAAGAAGCCCTGATTCCGAGCCTCGAACTTAGATCAACATGCACATGAGCCTCTGCCATTGAGCTGTTAAACAGAAATCATGTCCCGAGTCCAAGCCGAGCCCCGGCCCGGACTCATGATTGACTTGACTTATCTGTCGAATATTTCGGAGGGCTTCCCTCCGAGTTCTGAGGCGGACGATGGACCTGTCCTATCGAGTCGAGTTTTCCCGCAATGGGTGACAATGACGTGAGTGGCTGAGTTACCCGTTTCCGGTCGGACGATAGCGGGACGGTCTGAAGCCTTCGGTCTGAGCTTCACGCTGACTGTTCCGGTCTTAGATCACTTCGAACTGAGTGCTAGCCGTGGAGTGGGAGTTCAACTGTGAGCAAGCCGGAATCTTCCTTCCCTTCAATAATACTTATCATTTCAAGTTTCATATTTGACTCTTATGTGTCCAATCAAATTAAGAGGGTGCTGGTCCTCGGAATTGTAGGGGCCTCATATTCCCGTAACAAAAACCATATCAGAATTATCTGACCAGAATTAGAATTGTATTGAAGGTTAGATCAGACCCATCGTGGTGCAGAGATCAGACTGGCAATGGAGTTTTTGAAAAAGGCCAGCAATGGAACTCAGATCTGGGCAGATCTAAATGTAATCTTCATCCAAACTGATCTACGGTTGCTAATACTCTGATGATTGACCATTAAAAACTTAATTTTGGGTACAAAAGTTTTGGATGGACCCAAGAAAATTTTAACGGTGGGTATTCAATCACCTTTGTTTACTGTGGTGTAGTTCACTTAAATCTGCTTATTTTTAAGATTATAATTTCAAATGGGCTTTCAAAACGGATGGACGGCGTGGATGTAAGACATATAAATTGCGGTTGGCCTCAGAGTCAGGGATCCACCGAAACGGATGCGGATTGGCTGGTTTACTACGCATCACCGACCTGGCTGGTATGAGCACGTGTCGTGCGAAGACAAGCGCCGACGCTCCTCGAGCTCTTGTATGAACAGTTGAAAGTAGATTAAAGTTACGTGGGCCTTATGATGATGTTTTTTTATTATATCTACACCGTTTATTTATTTGAAGAAATTATTTTAGTACATGAACTCAAATTTACTCGTATTCAAAGCTAAAGTGGACCACACCACGAATAACAGTGAGATAATGATTCTTATCATTAAAATGTTAGTAAGGCCTACCATAATATTTATTTTCTATCCAATCCGTTAATAATGTCAAAAAGGCCTGGATGAAATGCAAAAACAAATATCATATTGATCTAAAAAGTGTTTCAACGGTAAGCATTCAACCCCAACTAAGTTTTGCAGTATGGTCCATTTGATCTTTGGATCTATCTTATTTTTCAGATAAAGCCTTCCGACGAGTTCAGCTAATGGATGGACGGTTTGGATATAACACATACCTCATGATGGGACCCACAGAACTAGGAGACGTCAACACACAAGCTGATGTATGGTACACCAGCTAATCCGCTTCATACCGAAACCACGCCCCTTCAACCAGCACCACGTGTCGTCCCTGCATATTCCCGCCTCGCTGCCTCGCCGCCTCGCATTTCCTTCCCAACTCCAACGCTTTAAAAAACTTCACAAAAACCACCCAATGCACCTGCGACCGTGCTCTCTCTCTCTCTCTCTCTCTCTCTCAGTGAAGGGAGTCATCCAACCAAGAAAGAGAAACTCTCAGTCTCTAGCCAGCTATGACAATTTCCTCTCTACTCTTCCACTGTCCGCCACCTCTCTTTCCTTACAAACCCACCTACAAACCATTCCCAAATCGCTTCCCGACCACCTGCAACCTCAAAATCAACACCACGCATCTCTCCAATGACTACAAGCTCTCATGGACATATGAGCTCAAAAAAGCATACGGGTCCCAACTATCTGAACACACTAGCGACGATGACGACTTCTTTCAGGATTTGATTGACCGCAGAGGCGTCGACAACGTCCGTATGCTCATCGTCGACTCCGTCCAGCATGCAAAAGCTGGCCACCCTGGAATGGCACTTGGTATGGCTGAAGTGGGTTATTTTCTTTACAGGCATGCAATGAGATACAATCCAAAGAACCCCAAGTGGCTCAATAGGGACCGGTTTGTTCTAAGCGCCGGCCACGGGTGCTTGCTTCAATACGTTTGTTTGCATCTTGCCGGGTTTGAGTCGATTCAGGTAAGAAGATTCATCTTTGGTGCATGTTTGGATTTGGGTTTTCATGTTTTTTCATTTTTAGGTGATATGTGAAATTTAAAAGTAGAATTAGTTCTTGGATTCTTGATGTGGGAGTTTAGAACATGCTTGGATTTCCGTTTGCAGGTTTCATATCCGTGCATTGAATTCTAGGTTGAATTGAATTGTGTTAATTCAATAAAATACAGAGGAAAATGGCGCAAATGGAGATGGGGACATTTTAATTCTTAATGGGGGCGACATCTGATTGCGATTCCATGTGCTTCAAGTTAGATTAGAAACTATCCGGATTGTTATTTGAGGACTAGTTTTTTATTATGAATGTGGGGTTATCAGTTGCTAAGTTGAGTTATGATAACCAAGGTACGGGACATGATTTAATCGGAAGCTGATCCCCATTTTGGGGCCTATTAATAAATCACACCAGGATTGTTGGAATTTTTTGGAAGTAGAAATCTAATCTTTTAAACTCAGGGAAGCGAATGGTTTAGATTAATTACCTTATACATCTAACTGATGCTGATTCCCTTTGGTGTGATCAAAGCTCTCCTGGATTCACGCCTAGTAATAATGGATGGATTTACCCCAATCCTTCTCAAACCTTACTATTGTTGTGTTTTTCTGGGAAAATGAATTTTGAAAATAAAATATTTTATTTTTTGAAAGTAAGTGATGTGGTCCGTACGGGTCCTGGTGGCAATACATAGAACAGTTTGATTGAGATAGGTGTGCTGATGAAATCAGCGTGATAAAAGTCTTTGGACAATCTACGAGTGGATCAAGCGGCGGGATTCAATGATCCTTTAAAAATGGATGTTCTGCATCTTTATAGGACTGACAATTTTCCTTCAATGGACATGTTGGAACACGAGGATTTACTCAAATGGAGGAAAAAAACTCAATTCGTTAACTATAAAAAATAAAAAAGGCAAAGAGGACTTTTGTACTAAACACCTAACCTTAATCAATCTAAACCCATCTTCTTCTTTTTTAGAAGATAAGCGACTCTTTATTTCCTCCAAAAGGGCATGTAGTCCAAAGAATACAAGGGGGCCCCACAACCTAGGCTAGGGTAGAGAAGAGAAGAAAATTGAAAGAGGGAACCCTTTACTTGAGTTGGAGAGAAACCCACAGCCCTATGGAAGGAGAAAGAAAAGGGAAAAGGGAAAGAGAAAGAGAAAGAAACCCACACCTTGGGTCAGGGAAAAGCCCACATCTTGGGCCAGAAAAAAAGGCCCACACCCTGAGCCCCGAGCCAGGGAAGAAACCCATGTTTTGGGTCAGGGAGAGGAGGAGGAAAAGAAACAAAAAGGCTAGCTCAAAGGAATGAAGCTAAAAGTAGAGATCTTTGAGCTTAGAAATTAGATCTTTTTTTTTTTCGTCAACTGATGATCTTCACCTCCCCACCATGGTCATCGATCAAAGATTTTAGCTTGCGGGCGAAGAGTCTCATACTCTAAGATGAGGAATCCAGATTGGATATTGCTTGATAACAGGCTTGTTTATTTGCTTCAATGAGGATTCTTGAAATTATGGAGATCAAGTGCATTAGAACAAAAAGGATACTAGGAAGATTCTTATTGCTTGGCCTTTGACTGTTAGCAAAGAGATTGCTCCCCACACAGTCCGGGAGGAGAGGGGAAAACATAGGAGGTCAATTGTAGTTTGATTAATGTTAGTGCACGAGAGCGTCCAAGATGGTCCATGGTAATTTGTGAAATTGTTTTAATGTTGATGAAAATGCTACCTGAAATCAATGTTCACAGTATTGGTATTGCGTGAATATAGATACGTATCGGTTATCGCGTGAGATATATCCTTTATATTGGGTAATGTATCGCACTTTTTGGGAAACATTGGGAAATTGGTTGAAATTTTCAATAAAACTTCAGGGATTAAATTTTTTTTTTTTTAAAAGACCTTAAATACACACTTCTAAATCATAACATCACAAAAAGAAGTGCACACAATAGGTTTACTTTGTGTAGGGTCCTTAGCTATGTGTTGTCTGACTGAACTAATGCAACTATACTCAAAGTGAATTCATAACATTCATAAATGTTATAAAAAAAAAAAAAAAGACATTTATGAAAACATAACCAATTCATTCAAAAACAAAAAACAAAAAAGAAGTAGAAATTGAGAAATATACATATGAATGATGTGACTAGTTGTAGCCTAGACCCACATAGAGCAGCACGGTAGCTCGTATCGTCATCTCCATCTCGACGAGGTTAAAGTAGCATTGTTGTTCCATAAATTGACAATATTTTGCCCAGATTGTAGTAGAATGGTACCAACGAAGATACTTCCTAACATAACATTGGCACTCATCCTCTCCGAATTGAATCAATACGCCCATTAGTGGGTACCGCATAATCGTCACAGTCTGTGGCTGATATGAATCTGGAATGAGCATAAATGGAAGTCCTAGGTATGCATATTGTCGGCCATATCCATATTGTTGCCCATATCCCTACCTGTATGCATAAGTGAACTCCTAGTCGTGGTCAAAAAACGATGTGCCGTAACTGCTGGAGTCACTCACCGCATATTCACTGGGTTTATATCAATATCCATGTTGTGGCACAAAACTCGAGCTACTCTCCTGTGCCTGTGATCCATATCCATACTGTGGCATGGAACTCGAGCTCCCTTCTCTCGTCCGTGCTCTAGATCTAGAGTCACCCCACCTCTCATGATCGTGCGTGTCCCTCATGGATATTGCCAATAACTGCTCCTCTAATTTTGTTAGCTTCTAGGTTTTCTTCTTCTTTAGTAGCTTCTTACGCATGTATGTTTTTTTAATGACTTGGGGCCATGGTTCATCTGGACGAGAACCATGGTCAATGTCCTACGTGGCATGATTAAAATCCATCTCCTAATGAATGGTCTAAGAGGCCTTCGAGACTTGACTCCCGGGATGAGACTCGTTGTTTCCGCCACCATCACCATCACCATCACCATCATTGCTATTGTCACTAGAGTTACCATCACCCCCACCATCATCGCTGTTATCACCATTACCATACCCACCCCTCACATCACTCTTAGTCTCGGTCTTGTGTCGGATAATGTCTCTCCGCCACATGTCCCGTGTGCGTGATAGTGATTGTCGCAAGTTGCCCTCCGAACTACTCGTTAATGGATCGGAAACTTCATCAATAAATTTTTACTGCTCCACATAAACGTCAAAATCAATGGCTTGTGACGCTGCATCCACCACCACATGCGGCTCCGGTCGCCCATCCAAACTATCTAAGTCATTTGACCTAACCCACCAATAAAGTGGGTCATCTTCATTGTCATCAACATATGCATGTTGTTCGATAGTCACCAAGTCCAATGGGTCTTTCTGTGGTTTTCTTCTTCCTTATGAGCGGAGCATCCTGTCTCATACTTTCATGTTATAGTGGCAATACACTATTGTATGAAGCCTCTCGTATCTCAATTTGTTATGCTTATTTGTGTGAATGAGTGAGAATGTGCTCAAATTCCTTTTTCAAGGTGGGGAGAACACTGTTTGTGCGAGCACAGGACAACCAGTTGTGCAAAATCTAATAATCACTGTTGTACATGGCCCACCATTTACCTGTGAAATAGGTTTTTTTTTTTTTTTTTTCATTAGTTTCACATTTGTTAAAATAATATGAAAACTAACTTTAAGTTCTAAGAGAGGACTAATGTAGCAATTCACATGCCATCATCCAACTCATTGACCTCACCGTGACCTCGCACCCAAACATTCCAAGCGTGTTGCGGAATTTAACAATATTCTAATGGCATATAACAATAAGGGCAAATATAGAATGGTTAAGATGAAGATAGGGAGAAGGTAAGTGCGTAAGATATTTACTTCATTACCGAAGGTGCCTTTCTTCAGACTTATCATACACTTCATGTACAACCTCTTCAGTGAATTGTCTTCATGGGGTTTCTGGTTGTATTGGTATTTGGGATTTAGGAAGTATGCTGAAACCCAACATGATTCAAATATTTACACATCCGTACAATAAAATAGTGATACATAGTATATGAAGAACTAGTAAAGTATTGAAGCATATAGATAAAATAAAATCATATAACTACTAACCAACCTAATGAAGTGGGTGAGAAAGGGTCATTTCCCAACGGTCATCGATTATTGCATGCACCCACTTATGAAGGCTTTAGCCTGGATGGCGTCTTTCATGGATTGTATGTACGTATACAATGAACCCATCAATGGATACGTCTCATTATCGACCTTACTCAACACAACATAAATAGGCTCCAAAATAGCCACCACATTGCACATTCACTCTTAGAATGCATTGCTCAATACAAGCTCTTCAATTCTCCCGGATAATAACTGTGTGGTTATATATAAAGGTATTGGTGAGTCATGCATCAATAATAATGGTTTTCACTGATGGCCTTTCCCTGATCGCTTCCAGCATGAGATCAATGTAATGGGCTGCGCAGGAGGTCTGGTACATATGATACTTATTCATTATATCCCTCCCTGCATTGACAATTGCACTCCCATTATTTGAAACAAACTTCACAATGTTCATCCTCCCAACATCTTACATGACATTGTACATTAGATTGTAAATGTAATCCGCTTTTTTAATCTTATTACTGGTATCTATGAACTTTAGGAACACCACCCGTCCCCTACAGTAGAATATAAAATTTATGATTGACATTCTCATCGGTCTGGTCCAACGGTCACACATGACGATGCATCTGTACATCTCCCATGACTGCTTATGTCCATCCACATAAGTCTTCATCTCCGCGTATTCATCTAAATACTTCCTCATGATCTCACAGGGCATCAGAGGCAACACACCCTCACCCCCACACTGCACTTCAATTATCATATTCTTAAAGTGTAGGCTCGCTATGGCATTCTCGAGGATTTGATCATTAAGAAAAAGGAACTTAACTATAAACTTCCCCGCCTTCTTCTTCATGTCCCCTCCACTGAATATCTCATTTAGTTTTTTTTTGTGTGTCCCTCTTACCTCTCTGTATATCCTCAAATCTAAAGGTCAATCTTGCACCTGCATGCTACTGTTACAACTCATATCTCATAACCCTCCCCGCCTACTACCCTCATCTCCACCACCCTTATAACTCCCCTCTACTCCACTAACTCATGCCAAACTCGGCCTTGACCTACTCCCTCCTACTCTACTCCCTCCACCATGCTCATAGGTAGACCATTTAAATCTGGGTTTACTTGCTTCCCACTGCCTCTGTGGATATATCTCCCACTCATCTTGTATGGACTCCTCAATTGTGCATCTGTATTCAGGATTATCCTTGTCATCGACATCTACTACATCCTGACCTACATATGCTGGCCACCCCAACTCTTCCCTAATCTCCCTCTCCTACTCAGCTCGGTCATCTCTTATCTTCACACTTTTTTTTTAACACAACACGCATTTCTACTCTCACATCCTATGGGCACTTAGCGTGGTTTACAACATTATGATACCCTCCCGCTAAATGCTCGTTCAAGCGAGGTACCCCCCTTACTATTACATATGGCCACATAAATTACATATATTCCCAAATCAATTTTCGGGAATAGGTCGGTCGTATCTTCATCCAATATGAGACTATCTCCCTCATTTTCCTTCTGACATGTTTTACTTGGAAAAAAAAAAAAAAACACGTTATGTTGGCAAAGGTAGGACCCACATTTATTAATTATAATTAAATAAATATATAATTATATTTTTGAAAAAAATCATCAAACACCTTTAAATGCTCAGAAAATGCAGCCAATTAACCGCTGGTAGAAAATAATTTTCTGAAAAAATATTACAAAAAAAAAAAAAAAGAAACACAAACTAGTAGACCATGCCTCATGCATGTTTGATTTCATGTTTGAACTGTAAGATGACAATGAATTTAAGAGAAATGTGGAAATTTTCAAATTATCCCCAATTTTCTCCAAATTGGACCTACACTCAAATCTCGAAATTAGAGTGTATGTGATAATCATTTCATCAAACACTTCTAAATACTTTGAAATTGAACATAATTGACCACTATTAGAAGTGGAATTAAATAAAATAATTATTTTTTACATTTTTTTATTAATTTTAATTAAAAAATAAAAAATTTCTGAAATTTCACAAAAATATCATAAATCAATAGATCAGGCCTTACACATTTTTTTATTTTGTATTTGGAGTGTGAGCTTGCATGCAATTTGGGAGAAATTGGGGAAATTTTGAATTTTCCCCAATTTTCTCCAAATCAGGCCACCTTCCCTCAAATCTTGAAATTGAAAGATTGCTTCCCCAATCCCGTCGAAAGCATATTGATTTTTTGAGAAGTACTTAGCCTTGTTTAAGAATGCTTATGAAGGCTAGTTGAACCAATGTGATCATGTCTTACATGCCACGTCATAATTTGTTGTCCATTGTTATATATGTGAGTGGTTGTGAATGAATAGAAGTATACGAAAAAGTTGAAAAGAGGAGAAGCAAAGAAGATAATTTTTCTCCTCTTATTTAAGCATTTTTTTTCCTTGCGTATTAAGATTTTTGTTTGTCTGATTTTGATTAATCAAGAAGAAAATTGATTAAGAGGTTTTCTATCCTATCATGGCACGTTTTGAGTATGGACTTGAATCATAATTTGACCTGAACAGGAGTCCTGACCTTCTTTTCGAATTCTAATTTTCCTCTAAACTAGACCCTACAGGATCCAAAGGGCACCCAAAACTCATCAGATTTGGGATACCCATATCCAAACTTGACAAGATTGAATCTAACTCCTCCAGTTGGATCCGGTACGGGTACACCAATACTTGAGCTAAACCTGGCCAATTGACAACCTTTATGCAGTCAAACTAGGCCAAGTTTGGTTCTTTTCACTTTGTCGACTTTCTAAATTCAATGTGATTGAGCTTCTGAGCTACCTACACTCAACTACCTCTAGCCTCAATATTGCTCTCAAGTGGGCTTATTCTATACCTTGAGAATTCCTTGGTCAGTTTGTGTTCAAGTCGAGAGAGTTGTTCCAATCACTTTGAAATCAAATTGATTTTGTGACAAGTACTTAAGTCTTATTTAAGAACACTTGAGGATTTAACTTGAGTCAATTTAATAATATCTCATGAAGTGCTTGTATGGTTCATTGGGAGGTTCCACAATGGATTTGTTGGGGGACCATAGAAGAAAATCCTGAATTCAGATCACACAATGATAAGCAAACGCAAACAAAGCATGAACAAGTACACATGAATTTTACTTGGAAAAGCTCTCTCGGGAAAAAACCACGGCACAAAGTGACGAGCAATCACCATGAAAACGAAAAGTATAAGAGATGGATGCACTTACAATTCAGAAAGCTCTCATTTTTTCCTCTCCAAACCCTAAAAACGACTTAGCCCTATTAGAATACCCTAATCCTGCATTACACCCCATATATATAGTGTTACACCCGGAATAGGAAACAAAAACCGTGCAATTACGCAAAACTACGCCCGCCATTGATCTAAGCATCGATCTATCAACATCGATTGAGCAAACCCTCGATCAATCGAGCTCCCATGTTCGATCAATCGAACATGCTCAAAACTGTCGAGAGAGTTTACATGAATTTTCTGAATTTTTTCGATCGATCGAGCCAAGAGTTCGATTGATCGAACTTTGTCTAAAAGTGTCCAAAGACCAATTTGTAAAATCCGGGGTGTTCTCGATCAATCAACCAAGTTGGTCGATCGATCGAGCCATTGTTTTTAGCACATATTGAAGACATCTAACAACAAGATTGGTTGAAGTCTTCTTTAAGAACACATGAGGATTTAACTTCAATTTAATAATATCTTGCTAAGTGCTTGTATGGTTCAATTGGAGGTTCCACCATGGATTGGTTGTACTAGAAAATATGACCGATCGGACAATCTTGATCGTCTGAGCAATGACCCACTAACCAACTATGGGAAAGTATTTTGGCAACTCTCACTTTTGAAATGAGAAAGATCCAAACTTGAGTACTTGATCCATGTGATTCACGGACAATGTTCTTATCTGTAGAGGGATTCACCAATTCTATGACCTGGATCGTGGAGCATAGTAACACACTTCTAGTGTGCTTGCCATCAGATTATGAAATTGGTGCCCTTCATTCATATTAGATTTCCATGTTAATCATCTCTCCCACATAACAAAAGGCTGGAGTGTTCTCAACTTCAATTCTCAATAGTCACAATGTGCCTTTAACATTAAGAACAGGTATCTTCTATTTTCATCTACAAATCCTTGTAGAATAAACCTATGTAAGCTTGTGTAATGTATTCTAGATGAATAAGCATATTCCACAAGGGTTGCACATGAAGCCTTTGTGGTTTGTGTTTGGCATTCAACCTGTGTCTAGCAGCATTGCCCCACCATGAAAGCTGGACACTCCAAAAATCAGTCCAATCCAACCATCATGTGGGCCACCATGTGAATTTTGGAGGTTTATGGGTGCTTGTCGATGGTTTTTATGGGGTTGCTCACCTAATGATTTGATAGACATGATTTTTGGACATTCCATCATCATAGTGGGGCTGACATAATATGCAGGTTGGATGGCATATACACAACAGGGTTGGGCCCTCAAAAGACAATAGTCTATTGGCAGGCGAATGAGCAGATGACTAACTTTTACGCTCAGGTGAATAACGTTTTATGCACAGGTGAACAGGTTTTAGAATAAACTTATTCTAGAAGAACTTGCAGATGAACGGCCTATTTTCTTTCCAAGGTTACTCATCCAAAAGAAATATACTGAATGGCCCATAAAGATCAAGCCTATCTTAACTTTGCTCATGGGATGAGGAGAAAGAATCAACACCTGGTTAAAGATCAGGATCTACTGGAAGTCAATTTCTGATTTTTGTGGCTGATTTTCTGTGAGGTTTCAGTTGACGAATCTCCTCAAAACTGAAACTGTTATTTAACCATTTTTAAAGGAGACTTTTCCCTTCATTCACGGTTCTCCAGGGTCCGTTGAATGGTTTGATTGCGGGTTGTATGAAAAACAACAGTGAGGATTTACCTGTCCCTGATGTGGTCTGCATCAAGAATGATCTTGATCATCTTGCAATATGAACTATAGATGCACAAAGCAAAAGAGGGAAGTGGCTACAGATTTGGCTTCAGGAAGCTTTTACTTCAAAATCTTAGCCAGTATAAACCTCTAGGGAGCCAAAGTAGGAGTGTGAGTCTAAAGTGTGATTTAGAAAAAAGCTCATACGGCTAGCTATACACAACATCTAATGCTGATGTTGCAAATTTGCTGAGGAAATAAAGTTGTTAGAGGATATTTCTGTGGACAAAAATAAATCTGGTTCCAACAATAATCAGTTTAAAACCAGTTGCAAGATGTTATATGAATCATGAAAGAAACGAGCTCATAAGTTATTGAAGGAGGGAATCTAATAACTCTCCTAGTTACTTGGAATCTAAAATGGATGAAGTTACTAAGGTGACCCTTATGTGTGAAAAATGTCGCTGTGGCCTGCTCAAATGCTTTTGTTGCTAATAGTTATTTGTTGGTATAGTTAATTTAGTAGCATTGGTAACATCTAATATATGTGTTTGGTAGTTACATACTAATACAAGGTTATGCCATTTAGCTTTGAAATTGGAAAAGAATGTCGAAAGTAGAATTTCTGAAGAAGACTTAACCCCTGATCTATGGCTGGGAGATAAATGTTGTGAGAGTTATGTTCTGTTGATTGTAACGTTATAAGCCTAATAATGTAAAGGTGTCTCCAAATGATTTTCTATTTTGGTATTGTTGTTGTCCCCATTTGAAGGGTCGTGCTTTAGCTCTGGAAAGACTTACTCCATCTAGAACAATCTACACTTTAAATTTTCATGACAGTTATCCAATAAAGAAAACAGAGCACTCTGTGTTAAAGAAGCTGAAGATGAGTAGATAAAAATGGAACGACCGATGGTAACTTTTCCACGTGGAATTTGGGCAATGTTACAGGACTTTTTATGCATTTATGCATTTGACTGGTCTGTCGACTTTCCCTTTATTCTCTTGAGAGAACTCTGCTTTGCTTCTTAGTAGTATAAATTCGTCACAGGAAACTGTCACATGTATCCATGTATATACATGCATGTACATGCATGCATGCATAAGCACTCACATTAATAGCATGCATGCCTGCTCAATACATTCAAACGTAGACACACATGTGCCATATAGACGAATGTAAAAGACACATTCTTGTGGATGTGCGTCCATTATCATGGGTGTAACTTTGGGTGTATATAAGTCCATCTGTGTTGTTCTCTGTGGAGACCCTTAATGAACTTAAGGCCAGTTTTAGCCATTCCTGCACTCATTGGACCCTTGTCTGTTAAGCTGAATAACAGTGTTTTGGTTTAGATTGAAGATTTGAAATGCCTATGTAAGGTAGGAAGTCGGACTCCTGGCCACCCGGAAAATGTCGTGACCGCTGGCGTTGAAGTCACAACTGGTATGGGAAATTATCAGTAATGTGTACCTCCTTTTATTTGCACAATTCTACACATGTATATGCTTTGTTAACTTCAGTTTCTCATGATAGGCCCACTTGGACAAGGGGTTGCAAATGCCGTTGGTCTTGCTCTAGCAGAGGCCCATCTAGCTGCACGTTTCAATAAACCAGATGCAGTCATCATAGATCACCGGACGTAAGTTGACTACCAAAATTTACTAGAGAATCAATCTATAAAAGCTTAGGCCTGTTTGGGCACCGCTCAAAAAGTTTATCTCATTTTAGTTAACCGCAGTTATGCAGTAGAGATCACATTTCCTTTTGGTAGTATTAAATAATCTCGACAACCAACAATCATGATTGTGGTTAACTAAAATGAAATTATCTCATTTTTTACGTGGCGCCCAAACAGGCCCTTAGTTATCAAAACATTTTTGTTGAGGAGATTGTATGGAGATTAGCTGATTTAGTTAGTCCTCCAGATATTGCATCATGGGTGACGGATGTGCGATGGAAGGAATATCCAACGAAGCTGCGTCCTTAGCCGCGCACTGGAAGCTCAACAAGCTCATATTGATCTACGATGATAACCATAACACCATAGACGGTGATACATCCCTCTCCTTTTCCGAGGATATTTCTGCCCGTTTTAAGGCTCTTGGTTGGAATACAATCACTGTGGAGGATATACACCGTGATATGGGATCATTCCAATGGGCTCTTCTCTCTGCTTATGGTGAGACTGAGAAGCCGACATTTATAAAGGTATGAAGAGTCATCAGAGTGATAACTAAAGACTACAATGCTAAACGGACAGCGTTATTTTGTTTAACCCAGCAATGTTAGAACTTGGGCCCACTTTTTGCCCATGTAACGATCCCATGAGGCCCGTTACCTGATACGCCATTTCCAAATGTATTCCCCACCATCCAACGGACATGAACAACCACAGCAAATGGTCCTGGGATCATCTAATAGGAGAGATTTTGGAGCATCTCACAATTCACCATAGGGCCACCACATGAATGACTCCAATAAGCCAGAAGTTAGGCCCAATTTGTACAGTTTGTTTGGCTGAACGAGTGCTTCATTGAGAATATGTATGTTTCTTTGTTATTTCTCCTGCACTATAAGGTAGTTATTCTTGAATTATTTTCAGGTTAAGACTCTGATTGGGAAGTTGTCTAAAAAGGAAGGAACATCAAAAGCTCATCACGGTACGTTTGACGACGATGATGTCAAGCAAATGAGAGCGAAGGTTAAGTGGGAGGATCGAGAGCCTTTCCATGTAATCCCTATGATTTGCAGGTAGGCCTTAGTGAAACTGCAAATATCATTCTTTCCAAGATGTCTATTTTCCTTAAGCATGACTTGAAACCATGGGCACTTTTGCACAATGTTCAAATGACCATTCCAGCTAATGGACAGATGACAGTTCAAAACAGCCATCTCAATTTATCCAAAGAGTTCAAAACTCGGTGATGAGACTTAAACTTGGCCAAGTCAACTTGACAAGATTTTGAGCCGGGTCACCTAGAAACTCGCTGGCAAGCTTGACTTGATCATGACTCGGCCAGACTCATAGAATCTGTTCACTGACTCAGTCGAATTGAGTCGGTGGGTGGTTGTTTTTTGAAATGAAAAGTTGATAGAATGATACTCACTGGTGAGCTTGATTCAGTTACTGCTCAGCTAGACTTGTCAGGTCGGCTCACCGACTCAATCAACTCATCCGAGTCACTTGCCAGGTGATCTCATTAAAAATAAAAGGTCGATGGGACTCGGTTATGACTTGACTAGACTCGTTGAGTCAGAAGTTACTCACCGGGTGATCTTTTTTTTCTTTCTTTCTTTTTTTTTTTTTAAAAAAAAAAAAAAAATAGAAAGTGTCATGTTGTGCATGAGGTTCGAACCTACACCTCAATATGAAGAACCAACTGCTTCTACCATCAAGTCATGCAATTTATTTGTATCCTTATATTCTAATTTTTACAGTCATATCATATTATCCATTATTACTGAAATTATCTTATTAATAATTATTAAATATTGTTTTTTAAAAAATATTATTAAATATTGTGTCGTATGAACTCTCAGCCTGACCCGGGTGGACATCAGGTTGAGTCGAGTCTTTGGGTCAACCTGACCCAGCTGGACAAAGTCGTGTCTTCAGGTAGACCGGTGGCCCCACCCATGTTCAACTTAGATTCTAACCATCTTGCTGCCTATCATTTGTTGAATAAATTATTTCAGAGAAATGCAATTCCAAGCCGAACTCGGAGAAAGCTTAGAGAAGGACTGGACATCTACCCTAAGAAAATATCAAAGCAACTACCCCCAGGAATACGAGGAATTCAAAATCCTCATTGACGGTGGCCTGCCTCTAGGCTGGGAAAATTCGCTACCGGTGATTATTTTTACTTCCTCCACTGGTCTTTCCTTTTCCAAACATAGCCCATGAAAAAAACAAAACTCACTTCCTACACTAACAAGCTGTAAGTGCTGAAACAGAGGTGGTCTAAATCCGATCCGCTTGATGCCACTCGTGGGTATTCAGAGAAGTGCTTGAACCGGCTTGTGGACGTGCTTCCTGGCTTGATCGGTGGAAGTGCAGATCTCGCATCATGCAATAAAGTCTACCTCAATGGCTACGATGAATTCAAGCAGCCCAAATCGCCTTACGGTCGCAACATCCGATACGGAGTCCGTGAACATGCGATGGCAGGGATTTCGAATGGCATCGCGTTGCATGGAAGTGGACTGATACCCTTCGCATCCACCTTCCTCACGTTCTCCGACTACATGAAAAATGCAATGCGGTTGTCAGCGCTGAGCCACGCGGGTGTTATCTACATTTTGACGCATGATTCAATTGGTTTAGGAGAAGATGGGCCCACCCATCAGCCTGTTGAGCATCTCGCAGGCCTACGTGCGATCCCACGGCTGCCTGTCTTCCGGCCTGCAGATGGCAATGAAGTGGCAGGAGCTTACGAAGTAGCAGTCAGAAACAGGCACATGCCAACTGTGATTGCACTGTCTAGGCAGAAGGTAGCGGCCCACTTGGACGGCACATCAGCAGATAGTGTTGCAAAAGGAGGTTACATTGTAAGCGACAATTCGGATAGAGAATTGCCAGAAATCATACTGATAGGAACTGGGTCCGAGCTATGCTTATGCGAGGGAAGTGCGGAGCGGTTGAGAAGAGAAGGGAGGCGAGTGAGGGTGGTGTCGCTGGTGTGTTGGCGGATCTTCGACATGCAGCAGGAGGACTACAAGGAGCATGTGTTGCCTCGGAGTGTGCCAAAGCGTGTGAGTGTCGAGGCAGGCTCGCCGCATGGGTGGAGGGAGTATGTGGGGATGGATGGTGTGGTGCATGGGGTGGAGGATTTTGGGGCCAGTGGGGCCTACCTTGACACATTCAAAATGTTCGGATTCACTGAAGAGAATGTTACAAGGATTGCAAAGTCTCTGCTGGAGAAATAAGAGTGGACCATTGTTATTTAGGTTTGTGGTGCAAGGACAATGCTTGTCGTGTTGGTGGCTGATCACGGCCTTATAACAGGTGGGCCATGTATGTTGATGGACTTAATTTGCACTTGTTTGAACTCTCCATTACAAGACAAATGGTATGGATGACATAATGCAGATGATGAAACCGAATCTCCCCACATCATTTGTAACGGTCTTTATAACATCATGGCCCACCTTACTCTGATGCATTTTTGCATTGTAATAAATTACTATCTTTATAACATCATGTTGCAATTTCCGAGTGCACCTGATTATTCTTAGGCGCGTATCCACTCAGTGAGGCCCACATAATGGATGGATTGGATAGTTATGTAGAATAAAGAACGTTGTACAAAAGCTGGATCATCAGGATCTTTCTCAATCTAGGTGGGGCCTAGTATTTATCCATCAGGCCCAGAAGTTTAGGCCTGGCCAGCCACCTCAAGAAGTGGCCGTATGTGGCCCTTGTGAATCGGTGTAAATAATCTTGGCCATCCAATCGGTGTCTATTTGGAAGACGTGTAATTGGGTAAATGGATTTTCATTGCTAACCTTTATTATTATTATTATTATTTTAATTATTACACACGCACACGCTCACGCTGGTGGAATTTCACCACCTATGGGTACTCGAACCCTGACCGGAGTTGAAACTCCTGAGAGTTTACCACCCGGGCAAGAGTAAGGACCCACCAGCGTATTCATTGCTGACCTTATATACCTCTTTGGTAAGAGTATTTTGGGATTCCTTTGCCTGATTTATGTTCATGGAATTTGGACCTTAATTGCCCATTTAGTGACCACTAGTTGGATGGTAATTTGGATCATTCTATCAATGGGTTGTCAAGATTCTAGAGCTGGTTGTCTGGATTGGCATGCACGTCTCATTTGATGGTTATTGATTGGATCGTTAGAATCACTAGTGTGAAGACTCCATCTAAAATGGGCCAAAGAACTTGAGTGGTTTGAAATTGATGTTAGCTAATTCTACACGACTTTGGTGGTGGGGAAGAAGAGAGAATTTGGCCGATGGAAAAGGACCCAAGTCTTGGGGTGTAGTCTTCTGCTTTGGCATTTGATTTTTGAATTATAGGATTTGCTGCTGAGCTGGGCCTATTTCTTAAACGTAGGCGGGTGATAATTTGATTGGAAAGTTTGAGGTTGATTAGGAGCCAATAGATGGAAATCCTAAGAGGAGGGAGCGGATTAGGTGAGACCCATACTCACCCAAAACAGTACGGACCTTACTGTAGGGTCCACCTTGATATATGTATTCTATATCCATGCCATCCATCCATTTTTCCAAATCATTTTAAGGAATTATTCCAAAAATGAAGCAGATTCTATTATCAGGTGGACCGTACCATAGGAAACAGTGGTGATTGAACACCCTACCATTAAAAGCTTCCTAGAGCGCATCCTAATTTTTCCATAGTGTTTATTTCCGCCCAATCTGTTTATAAGGTGAAGCTTATCACTTATGTGACCTCATAAACAGATTGGATAAAAAATAAACAATATGGAAACGTTAGCGTGCGCCCTAAGAAGCTTTTAATGATAGGGCATTCAATCCCCTCTTTTTCGTATAAAGCTTTTAATAGTAAGGCATTCAATCACCGCCTTTTCCTATGGTATGGTCCTGATTATTGGATTTGCTTCATTGTGGGAATTAGTGCCCTAAAATGATATGAAAAAACAGAAGAATGGTGTGCATACATGATATGTACATCAAGGTGGGCCCCACCATCTTAGGTGTAGTCAAAGGATAGATCTCCCTCTTTTTCATCCTTTAGTTTGGGATGTTGAAATCTCTTATAATCGTTGAGCTTCATCAGTTGCCTCTTTCAGTTCACGAACAAAGGAGGTTTCCCTACCCATACCTGTGCAATGGCCTCTAATATTAAGATAATGAATTTGTTAACTACATGTAAGCGTATTAACGAATCTTCCCAAAGAGGAGTGGAGCTGGTAAGTCTCTGAGACTCTTCTCCCTTATAAGCCATTGATCAATTCATTTATAATCGAGGCTAGGAACATTGCTTCATCTATGCACTTATTCAAATATCATTAGCAGTTTCAGTTATGAAACTCTCCCAGCTTGATTATCCTTATACACCCTTACCCCTACACACACCTTGTGGTCATTCTTGTACACATTGTGCTATCATTTATCAATCCACCAGGATTGATAGATGCACTCATGATTGGCATAAGTGAGTGCATCTATGTAGGAGCTTGCGATATACACAATAAATTAAAATTAAAATTAATATAAAAGAAAATAAATAAATTGTGTATTTAAGTTTTGACCTGAATAGTCAATTTCTAAAGACAGATATTTTGCCATTTTTCTAAAAATTTCAGCCGGTGCAAAAGAATGAAAATAGTATATTATCTTCAAGATACAAGGAATACGCAAATCAAAAATTTAACATGAAGATTTGCACATTAAATGTTGGACAGATCTCCAAGCTTAGATATTGTTGCACTTTTCAAAAATGTTTTAAAAGGACAATTGCAAGAGGGGCATATATGAGTATGTAAGGCTTTAGATGGCTTGATTTGAAGAGAAAAAAAAATAAAATTGTCCAATGGGCTGTAATGCTCGGGATATATAAAATCTAAAAGAGCATGAAGTCTTTTCTGAAGAGATTTTTATGCCTCTTTACAACAAGCATATACCCATTCACTTCAAATAGTCATTTTCTCCACAAATGTATATAACTTTTGTGTGTGGTAGTTATTTCTCTTTTAGATAAAAACAATTTAGTAAAAAGTTGTTATGACATGTAATACGTGCAATTATTTGTGTAACTACTACCTAAATCCTAGTCGGCATAATTTTCATCACATGTACCATAGGTGGCACCGATGTTACATGTCTGTCCATGTGTCAAGCATACTCAACTAACACTATGGGTAGAACCTTAGACACTACTAAATTATATCGCTAACTAAACTCTAGTTCTCCCTAAATGCACCATGGCTCAGATGGGTTCGAACCACACAAAAATTTAAAAAAATTACTCTTAATGACGATGTCGAAGTGCAAAGTGTGCCTTATAAAGCACCAAAAATCATCCAAAAAGTTGTAGAGCCCACACTACATGTGGACATGCACAATTAATGCGAACTTGTGGAGATTTGAACCCAAGTTCTTGGGACAAAAACTCCTCGTATTACCATTAATCCAATCAATAATATTTTTAATAAAGTTTTCAAATATAATATATTTATTTACATTTTTAAATTAAATATTTTATTTTTAAAATTTATTTTTCTTATAAAAACACAATACACTAAACTTTTTTATTATTAATTATTATTATCTTACATCCTACTATCTCGCATGATGATCAATGCTCCCTCATTTGAAAGCCTTAAACCCCTCTTCTCTGCTAGCTTCAAATATATTTGCCCACTAAAGAGAATCTGTAAACAGCTAGTTTTAAATAAATAAATAAAAATCCTTCTATAAATTCTCTTTTGATAAATCAGCCCTTAATCAATTCCCGTGTCGAGGAATTTAGAGGATTATTGGATGCAAAAATCTGGTCAATCCTTCATCACTTCCTGCGAGCCGGAGTACCTGTGATTTAATGGAAAACAATTGAACACATTGAGGGCGCCAATTAAATCAGGATATTTATTATGTCTTTACTCGTGGTTGCAAGTGTATTTATAGGCTTTTGAGGGCGATGACATATATGACAATGCCTCTTGGATGGTGATTGCGTATTACGAAAGAGATCTTCTTCTGAATGTGTCGTGGTTATCTTCCCAAGATCCACGACGAAGATCTCGAGAAGATGTTATCTCAATATATTCTAATTATATTTGTATTTCGAGCAAGTGGTTGATTTTCGAGTCCGACCTCCGAAATCGAGGTCTTTGGTCGAGGTCGACCTCCGAGGCCGAGGTTGGTACCCGAGGCTAAATTTGGCATACAAGGCCGAGGTTGGCATCTGAGGTCGACCTTAAACGCTGGTAACCGAGGCCGTGGTCGGGGTGATTTTTCGGCCCTCAAGCAATCCATAGTCTTTAAGTTTTTACATCTGGTTAGTCTATTTTTACCCATAATAGTAGTCCCCTTACTTCCAAATGTTCTTCAGGAGCTTGGGAAGTAGGTTAGTGTGGATTGACACTGTGATACCTTGCGTGAAAGAAGTCGGACAGAGTAAAGCAAGTGGGCCGAGCAATCGTAGGATTGATAAGTTGATTGTTTAATGGTATATCACATATGGTAGAATTAATAGGTCGACTGTCAAATAATGGACGTTATAGTAAGCCAAGCACTAAGGACTTTCTTCCCTTGCACTAAGGGAAGTCCTTTTGGTCAATCATACAGCTTGGATAGTTGAAATTTGAAAGAAATTCTCCTCCCCTGACCTGGGGAGGTTCTTTCATAGTAGAGTTCACAATGGAGGACTTTCTTCCCTTTCACTAAGGGAAGCCCTTGTAGTTGATCGCATAGCTCAAATTGTGGAGAAAGAGATTTTCTTCCTAATCTGGAGATGCTCTTACATAGTAGAATTCATGGTAAAGGATTTTCTTCCCTTGCACTAAGGAAAGTCCTCGTAGTCGGTCGTGTAGTTCGGATGGTCGAGAGATCAGTAAAAGATTCTCTTCCCCAAATCGAAGGAAGCTCTTTTATTGTAGAACGCATAAATGTAGACATAAACAGTAGTTTTTCAAGCACTTTTTTCCTTTGAAAAGGGAAATTGCCATTGTCAACTAGGTCAATCAGTTGATGTGCTTCTTATTATCTGATGTCAAGGTCGGGGCTAGCCGATGAGTCTTATTACTGAGCATGGTTGATAGGTTCAGCTTGGTCGTAAGGTTTCCGTGCTCAGCCCAACTTCCTCAAGTATCTACTCTGGATTGGTGTTCAAGGGAGTGTAACGATGGAAGCGACTTTTCGGATGTCAGTTGGTACGATGGTCTCGGTCATTGTCATCATCTCTCTTTCTTTTAGCGTTAACGACAGAGGGTTCCCTTTCTTCCCTTCGCTTCCTATCCTTAGCCGAGTTGTTTCATTCTCAAGCAGCTTTTCATAAACTAAAGAACTCCTTGGCATTGGAATATTTTTTAGCTCGGTTAAGTAGGTCGGCGAGTGCAGTTGGATGATTCTTACCAATAGAGAAGAGGAACTTTCCTTGTTTAAGGCTGCCTACCATAACGGTCAGAGCAATTTGGTCGGAATAATCGTCGACCTGGATAGCTTCAGCATTAAAACGGATGACTTAGTCTTTTAGTTACTCATCCTCCCTCTAAGTGATTGTGAGAAGATGAGTTGATGGCTTTCTTTTGTCTTTCTCACATATGAATTGTGTGATGAAGGCCTTATTAGGTTGAGTGAAGGAGTTGATAGACTTCGACTTCAATTTCCTGTACCATTTCTATGTAGTCCCTAACAAAGTTAGGGAGAAGGCTCAACACATAACCGAACTTGACGCATCGTGGAACTCCATCCATGCCTTGAACAATTTCAAATGCTCGGCCGGGTCACCAGACCCGAAGTAGGAGGCGATTTGCAACATTCAAAATTTGGGTGGGAGTTGGGCTCCCATTATGTCGTCGGTAAACGACGGCTCAGTGTCCTCTACCATATCCTCGACGGAGGTCGGTATTTGGGTGCGGTAGGCTTGGCGGATATCATCGATCTGACCTCGCAGTTCCTTAAGTTCTACCATCTGTGGGCCCTCGTTCTTGGCTACCACCTTGGGAGCCTTTCCATACCTCTTTTTCTCTAACTTATGAAGCAAGTCAAAGTTGACGGGCATAGCAGTTCTCGAGGTGTGGGAAGGCGCATTTATCGGTTTCCCAAGATGTTGATTGGTTCTCCGTGAGTTGACCGGTGCTTGAGGTGGTGCATAGACATTGATGGTTTCCTATGTATCTATCTCCTAGTTAGGAGGTGAATTTTGTCTCTCCAAGATCTGAATTATTCGGTTAATGTTATTAGTTAATGTTTTGACTTGATGTTCCATAGAGACGAGATAACCTCCTTAGTTTTGGGACCACTACGCAAAGCTTGTGGGTGCAGAATCAGCTTAAAGTTGTGAGGGTAGGTCTTCGTGGTCCGCAAACTACTCCGCTGGTGGGGGAGCAATTGCTACAATCACGACCTAGGCCATCTTCCTGCTTTTCATCATTGTAGAATCACTATAAAAGATGTGAATGACTTTGATGTCGTTCTCTCAGACGGCGTCAAACTGTTGATGCAAAAATCGAGTCGATCCTTTCTCACTTCCTGCTAGTCG
This sequence comes from Magnolia officinalis, assembly GCA_021015155.1. Classification (NCBI taxonomy): domain Eukaryota; kingdom Viridiplantae; phylum Streptophyta; class Magnoliopsida; order Magnoliales; family Magnoliaceae; genus Magnolia; species Magnolia officinalis. The sequence goes on along the minus strand of JAJHSJ010000018.1, from coordinate 43,756,422 downwards.
AGGTACCTGTGATTTAATGAAAAATAAGGAAAGACATTAGGGGCGTCGGTTAAGGTCGGGAACCCTCCGATGCCTAAGTCAGAGTAGGTTTGTATAAAGTGTAAAGGAATCGGGATATTTGTTATGTCTTTACTCATGATAGCGGGTGTATTTATAGGCTTTTGGAGCGGTGGCGTATATGACAATGCCTCTTAGATGGTGATTGCATATTATACAAGAGTCTTTTTCTGGATGCATCGTGGTTATCTCCATGAGATCCATGACGAATATCTCGGGAAGATGTTATCTCAATATATTCTAAGGGGTCATTTGGCACCATGGATTTGGGGGGATTTGAAGGGATTTCAAATCCCCTGGTTGCTTGGCAGCATAGAGTAACAGGGGGTTTCAAATCCCCTCAAAGAGGGGGTTTTAAATCCACCGTGAGAATTTGGATTACACCTAAAATCATTTCAATAGTTGCATGTGTAACATGTGTCTCACTATACTATTATTCTATTGGACATATGGCCCACTAATGATATCAAAAAATAATTAGACTATCAATTTCTCACTATAATTACTTTAATATGATTATCAGCACCGTCCAAATATTGTCCATGTAAATCAACAGCTAGAAATTGTTCCTTAGTCACTCGAACATGATCTTGTGCTTGTGGCCCATCCAAGACTTGGAATTTCATCATTTTCGGGTAAAGCATATATTCCAACGGGCTTATTACAACCATTGTGTCAAACATTACATACATAACTAATTAGATATATTAAAGTTGATTTAGTAATTAAATTCAAACCCCTATAAATATACCATGCATAGCTATTCCCAATCCAGGGTGTCAAACACAATAGGAGGATTTTAAATTCATAGGGTTTTGAATCCAGGGCGTTCCAAATCCACACTCCCGAAAAGGCCTTAAGTATATTTGTATTCCAAGCTGGTGGTCGATATCTGAGTCCGACCTTCGAGGTTGAGGTCTTTGGTCGAGGTCGACCTCCGAGGCCGATGTTGGTACCCAAGGTCGAGGTTAGTATCCGATGCCGAATTTGGTACCAAGGCCAGTTCGACATCCGAGGTCGACCTTTAAAGTTGGTAACCAAGGCTGAGGTCAGGGTGATTTTTCAGCCCTCAAGCAATCTATAATCTTTGAGTATGTACATCTGGTCAATCTATTTTTGCCCATAACAAGTACTACTGCCTAAGCTATTATGACAGTGTTAGCTTTTATTCATTCCTCAAGCCATTTTGTCAGGGCTTATTCTGGGATAGTCCCTTCGTTCATTGCGCTTGTGAAATTATCTTTTGGAATCCTTCTTTTTCTTTTTTTAATCTTTTGGAAACTTTCTTTTTATCTTTTAGAATTATCTTTTGAAATTAAAATTAAATTTTAAAATTATCTTTAAATTTATAATTCAATTTTAATTTGATTGGGATAAGGGAGAGATATCAAATGAGATGGGATTATCCTTCCCTTATCCAATATCTTCGATTCCTTATAGAAGGAAAAATAAAAGAGAAGAGTAATTAATACCCAATTGCCCATCAAACCTGTCTCTAGATGATATAAGCTATTGATTATAGTCGAGTATCATTTTAATCATATAATTAGAGGTGTGATAAGATTCACTCTACTCCCATTTTTGTTAAACAAACTAATGGATATAGATTGTCCATATTCACCTTTGCAAGGAGATTGCAAACATATGGATCTCTGATTTACATAGAATAAATTGCTACGAGGTAAGTGCCTACCCAAATCCAAAATTTTTTAAATTTATTATGCCTACTATTTAATTAATACATCAATAATGCATGTGCCCTCTTTAAAAAAATAAAAAATAAAAAATAAAAAACCTAAATTGTAATATTAAGCCACCAATCATAGAGAGATTGAGGGCATTAATGGAAATAGATTGAGTTTGAGTAATAAAAAATAGAGAGAGAAAATAAAATAAAATAATAGGGAAGAAAGGAACCTAGTAAGGGAAAGAGAGAAAAAGAAGAAATGGGTAATAATACTTGATTGTGGGCTTATTTTATAAGGTAGAATAACCTTCTTGAATATGGACCCATTTTTTGAAAGATTTTTTTTACTACCTCTAAGGCCCAAATAGAATGTACATGAAGGCCACACTTTGTAAAGCTCATGGACAACCAACATTTTTGTACAATAGACCCTTCTTATGCCAAAATGTAGAGACCATAATGCAGTCTCCACATGCACTTAGACAATCCAAGAGACCCTATATTTATATGCAAACCTCGGCGGGCCCAATGTAAGCCTTGAGTCTCTTTTAAATAATTAAAGAGAGTGAGAATCTTTTCAAGAGCCATCAATCAACTGTTTATGGGCTAATTTAGTACAATTGTTGAAAAGTGACTTGGGGTTTTCCAATGAGATCCAACCAATGGTGTGGTATAATAGATATATGGATTAAGATGCGAATTTCTTGCGAAAGTTCTTCTATAAGGATACCGAGTGTGGCTCACCATGCTGTTTGCGAGAAATATATTTCATCCATTCGTAGATCCAAAACTCAAGTTGTAACGTTCATTAAAAAAAAAAAAAACAAAATTGAGTGAGAGATATTTGTTGATCATCTCATTTCATCTCTCATTATCACAACTCTCCCTCGTATCTCGTAGTCTCTTAACAAACCCTCTTTTTTAAGAAGTGAACATGTGAGAGCAAGAGTCTTACTAAGATTCAAAGAACTAATGAAAGAAAATTGTATATATAAAAAAAAAAAGTGGAAGAGATGCTTTTGAAATTGGTCTATTCAGATTAGTATAATGATCTTTTCTTTATTTTCTTTCTGCGGTAGTTTAATTCGATATTGATTTACACATTGGACAGATTGGATCAATCAGGTATTTATTGTGTATGTCTAACTCATCAATGTGGAGAGGTACACTGATGTGCATGATTTTAAGGTTGATGCGCAGAAGGAGTGATTTTTCACGATGGACAACAATTGATATGATCTGTACTGTTTAGGGGTTTTTTAATCATGAATTTTTTAAGACTTAATCACATAATAATTTCAAGAATCAAACATATTCGACAGCTCAATAGACTATAGGGATCAGAAATTTACTAAAATTCTTCCTTAATTTAAGGAAATTGAATTAATATCGGACGAGTAATTCTCTGCGTAAGCTACAACTTGGCATGGATAATTATATGACATAATCTGAGATGTGTGATTAAATCCCTGTCATTCATCATATTTCTAAAAATAAAATTATTTAAAATCTCAAATTTTAGATTGATTGGATCATCGAATGGGCCACATCGATCTGAGATAATGGTAGATAATGAATCATGTGTTGATTTATTGTGTGGAACCAATGGATGGTTGAGATCCAACTCGCTCTGAATTAAATATCAAAATTCAAACATTAGATGATGTGTCATCCATATTTGATTATCAATCTCACCATCTAGTAGGCTACATTGACCAATCAATGTGATCATTAGGAATTGTAATAAATTAATGTACGGATGGTCGAATCGAGATGATTATTGGCTGTCCCTTAAAATTAATCGAGTGATGATCAATAGTTGGCATTGATCCATTTATCAAATGTGATTTGAACATTAAATTATCAAAGTAGACAAATTCTCAAAAAATCGTGTAAATCATCACAAATCGCGTAAAAATTCAAAAATTAAAGGCTAAAATAAAAAAATTTACGAAGTTAGGGAGTTCTGGCATAAAATTTCGGAATGTTACAGAATGCAGCTAAACCTTCAAAAAAATCAACTTTCGGAACTGCTGTTGAAAATATCCTAAATTTGAATAAATGACAGGGGCCGAATTCTAACACATTAATTTTTTTTAATATCATTTCCTAATTTATAAATTCATTTAAATGAGATATCTTTTTATTTAAATAAATTTACATAAATTAAGGGTGTGCCCTACCATGTGAATTACGAGATTAAAAAATAATTGCATATGCGTGATTTTATGAAATTTTAATTCAAATCAAACAATTTGTATATGGAATCATTTCTACTGCATTAAGGTGAGTGATCTCGATGTGTTTCCCCTCCATTAAGTTAAAATAGATTCATTGATGATATGTTGTATGTACGTTTTAACATTGTTATTATGATCTTTTATTAGATTTGATTGAATGTATAATTTTGATTTTTGTATTACTAATTATGTAATTTGTTCAATATACTAGTATAGCCAATGATCTGATTTACTGTGTTGGTAAACTTATTATTTGATTTTTCTGTATAATTACAACTAGTGATTTGATTCGCTGAATGTATATAACTATGAATTGATGGTTGTGATGATGTTATCAGTTAGCATGAAAACTACAATGATTCAGTAATAAGAATGGGAATGATTATATGATATATCATTTACGACTATTTGATATGTTTGTGCATCCTTCATTTGTATACACAACACGTTGAATTTTTAGGGGACCTCCCTGATCAATGATATACCTGGTAGAATCATTATCAAAAGCCCACTATACTAGTAGAAGCCTATTCAAGGAGTAGATATAGACATTGCCTATACCTACCAAATAGTAAAAGCCTGTCAAAGGGCAAATGCAGGTTGATGGGTTTCCAACTCGAGCAAGTGATGGATTCTCACTTGATGCATTTAAGGATTCACACATTACGTACATTTACATTTTCTTTCTAAACTTATATTGTATATGATTGTTTTTATTATATTCTAAATTGATGTGAAGTATTATGTCGTGACTTCTCACTAAGCCTGCTCAGCTTACCCTGTATCGATGTAAAACCATGTAGATGCGATTGAAGGTGAGCCAGTAGCTCAAAAACAAGAGTACGTGGTTGATATAAAAAAGAACCCAAGGAAAACGTGGACAGAAGAAGAGGTTGCTACCCTAAACCAATTATGATTGTCATTTTAATTTCATTTGATGTTATTAAATTATTATTTATTTCTTAAGTTTGTTGGATAAGTTATATTGTATGAGACCCTGAATGGAATGGTACTAGGCTATGTTAATAACTGATGGTTGATTTCTTATTAATGATATATGAATAAGTATAAATGAAAGATAGATCTATGATTGTATTATTGGTTAGGTGACTTTTATGTAAGTATATCAAATAATTTAAGTACATTTAGTACATAAATTATAATGTGAATTTGTAATCTAAAATATATGCCATGTGCTCAAAATCTGGATAGTGACACAAGTAGGTCACATGCAGAGAGAAAATTGAAGAAAGAAATGGCCATCGTTGAAACCTTTAAGGGCTCCATCTTGATGTTTATATGCCATGCAAACCGTTTACATGGTCATTCCCAGGGATGAACTAAATTAACTTATTAATAGGTTGGATTTCAAATAAGCCCAGTGTATCCTAATAAGGTTTTAACAATGAGTCACTCTCCCCACTGTTTTTTGTGATGGGTGGACTCGAGCTTTATACCTGCCTCATTCTTTTGCTCCTACCCTAAAATGGGAAATGGATTGGCTACTCCCCCTTGACACCAGCCCCGGGGCTGGTGGTCGGTGCTCTGTGGGCCCCACCATGATGTATTTGTTTCATCCATTTTTATAGATCATTTTATGGCTTGATACCAAAAATTAGGGTATATATATCTCAGATGGACTACACCACATGAAAACAATAGTGGTTGGATATCCATCATTAAAATCCTCCTAAGGCCCACTATACTGCTTATTTGACATCTAATATGTTGATTAGGTCATACAGGCCCAGATGAAGGGATAAAACAAAAATTATCTTGATCCAAAACTTTTATGGCCACAAAATGTTTTTTAATGGTCGACGCTCATTCAACACTGTTTCATGTAATGTGGTCCACTTAAGATTGGGATATACCTCATTTTTGGTCTCATACCGTAAAATGATCTGTCAAAATAGATGTACGGCATGGATGAAACACATACATCATGGTGGGTCCCACGGAGCACCGACCACCAGCCATTGGCTGGTGTCAGGGGGAGTAGCCAATCCGCGTCCCTAAAATGTTCCCTCGAGATAAACGGTGCAGGTACAACACATACATCATGGTGGGGCCACAGAACTTGGTGACGTCACTTTAGTAGGGAGTTGGCTCTCAACCTGTCACTAGCTAATCCGCGTCCTCGGGCGAGAGCTCTTTAACTTTTCGGCTGCCGTTCATGACGAGTGGGCCCTTTGTAAGTGATCGAGATTCACGGTGTTGCGGGTAAAAATGGTCTGACTACCCATGGGTTAGCTCGGACTCACGAGCACATAAAAAAACAAAAAAACATAAGAAACAGAAAACACAAGATGATAGAAGAACAGAACTACCATCTTACCATTGATCGATACAATATTACGGCCCCATAGCAAGGACCTTCCAACCGATGCGATTTTTGGTGCATGGACCATCCATTGTATGGCCCATCGCATAAACGTCTCCGATCACTCAACTATGGCCCCACTTGCACAAGCTACCATTGCATGATATCTATTGAAAGAACACCTACACCCACAAAAAGAAGAAGATAGAAAGAGGTAAAAGAAGTAGAATGATGCCCTTAAACAGGCGCAGTTCTACTGTAACTAGAACTGCCCATCTCGGCATCCCCAGCAGCGGCAGTGCCATTGTCTTCCACATTCTCCCCCGACATTTCCTCGAGCGACTTCCCCTTCGACTCCGGCACCAAAAACGTACACAACAACCCCAAGAAATTTATACACCCCAACAAGATAAGGGAATTCCTCATCCCAATCCCCGCCGGATACCCATGATCGGCCTTCGCTTTATCTTGACTCTGGGCTGCGTACAAGAACCCAAACGCCCCCACAATCGCCCCCGCCTTCCCTGCAGCTGCTGAAATCCCATGACATGTCGATCTCAATCGAGCTGGGAAAATCTCCGCCGGCACCACAAACGTAGTGCTGTTCGGCCCGAAATTAGAGAAGAAGAACGTCAGCGCGTACATGATCACGAACCCGATCCGATTCTCCCTCAATGTCCAGTGGTGATATGGGATCGCCAGCGCAAACATGAACGCCGTCATGAAGAAGAATCCCATCAGCTGGATTGTAAACCGTCCGATACGATCAATGAATGCGACGGTGAACCAGTATCCAGGAACGGTGCTGCAGAGTGCGATGAGTGTCTGGGCACGCGCGATCTTGTAAACCTCCTCGATTGCGTTCATTGTCTGGGCTGGTGGGATCCATCCAACTGCGCTGAAGATGTCTTTCTGGAATAGATTGGAGCTGTAGAAGGCAATGTCGAGCAGGAGCCATGTGCTTGTGGTTCCAAGCAGGTGAAGCCCATGCCTGCGCATGAACTCCTTGGAGAAAAGCCCGAATGAGTTCGACTCGTCCTGAGCCAGTTTCTCGATCTTTTCCTGCTCAGCTTCGATTTCCACTTGCAAGACATTGGACATGTCTGCTGCTGCCTTCTTCGCGTTCTTCGCAACTAGGGCTGTGTAACGGGCTGTTTCGGGCATCTTCATCCGCCAGTAGTAGGTGAGCGCGGCTGGGAGGACCCGAACATGAGGATGAGTCTCCAGACATAGTCTGCCTCAGGAACCGTCGACGCCGCCCCGACAACCGAGTACGGTGGGGTGGGGTACTTGGCCTTGAACGCGGCTGAAACGATGATCGCGACCATCCCACCGGCTAGGATTCCGAAGCCCTGCATGGCGAAGACGGCAGCGATGAATGCGCCGCGAGTCTTCTTGTTGGCATATTCGGACATGATGGTGGCAGAGAGCGGGTAGTCTCCACCGATTCCAAACCCGAGCCAGAAGCGGAAGAAACAGAGAGTGCTCATGACAGCCTTGGCTGACCTGCCGAAGGAGAGGGCGGATGCGACGGAGCAGATGACCATGACCATGAGGGTCATGCCGTAGACGCGCTTGCGGCCCATCTTGTCACCGAGCCAACCGAAGAAGAGCTGGCCTGCGAGGGTGCCGCAGAGGGCAACACCGTTAACGGATGCAGAGACGTTGGGGGGAAGGGTGCCGGGTTTGGCTGAGCCGTCGACCGTGTAGTAGATGCGGCCGAGGAGTTTGGTGACGAGAGAGATGCAGAAGAGATCATAGGCATCTGTGAAGAAACCCATGCCGGCAATTACAATCGCCGTGAAATGGTACCATTGGGTCTTGGCGACATCAAGTGCATTCAGAACCTCGAGCTGTTCTCTTGCCATGGTTGTTCTTCTCTGCAAGAAGATGAACTGAGTCAGCTGAGTTTTGGTTGGTCGGTTTTAATGACTCACTGAGTTGACTCGGGCAGCTGAGTTTTGGTTGGTCGGTTTTAATGACTCACTGAGTTGACTCGGGTGAGTCTTTTATTTCAGAATTTGAACTAGGGTCTACCCAATGTCGGGTTGACCTGTGACCCACCCGACATTGGGTTGGGTTTGGGTAGGATGTATCAGGTTTGGTCTGGGGCTAGCTAGACAAACACCAACCTGATAAAACTTGGGTCGATCTTGGGTTGCCTGATCTAACATGAATCGATTGATATATAAGTTACTTATAAATTATAATTGAGTGTGCATCATTGTCTTTGATGAAGGCACGGGAAATTCCAGTGTCGTTGGGCCTAATTGGTCCAAATTATTTCTAATGACCCAAGTTAAACCTTAACCTATAACCTAAACCTATACTTATAACCCAAAACTAAACCCGAACCCGAACCCGATTTTCTAAACATAAACCTACACATATTCTCAATTTCCTAAACCTTAACCTATGACCTAACCTAAACCTAAACCTAAACCTATAACCTATACTTATAACCTAAACCTAAACCTGTAATATAAACTTATAACCTAACCTAAAACCTAAACTTATAAACTAAAACATAAACCTAAACCTAAACCTAAAACCTAAATGTATTCTCAAATCCCTAAACTTAAACCTACACCTAATCATAATCTCAACTCCCTAACCTAAACCTAAACCTAAACTTGAAAACTCAAACCTAAACCCGATCCCGAACCCAAACCTGATTTCCTAAACCTAAACCTAAACCTACTCTCAATTCTCTAAAGATATAACTTATAACCTAAACCTCTAAACCTTAACCTAAACATTAACCTATAAGTTATAACCTATAACCTAAACCTATTACCTATAACCTAAACTCAATTCTCTATACCTTAACCTATAACCTAACCTAAACCTAAACCTATAATCTACACTTATAACATAAACCTAAACATAAACCTAAAACCTAAATGGATTCTCAAAATTCTAAACCTAAACCTAAACCTAATTCTAATCTCAACTCCTAAACTTGAAAACTCAAACCTAAACTTGAAAACCAAAACCTAAACCTGATCCCAAACCCGAATCCAATTTCTTAAACTAAACCTTAACCTATTCTCAATTCCCTAAAGCTATACCTTATAACCTTAACCTTAACCTAACCTATAAACTTAACTAACATATAACCTTAGCCTAAACCTAAACTAAACTTAAACCTATAACCTTAACCTAATATACGGTTCTCATGAGCTGGACGTATATATATATATATATATATATATATATATATATATATATATATATATATATATATATATATATAATAAAATTTTAACGCCCATGAGGTCGAGCTGTGTGGGCCCCACTGATGTGTTTCGAACATCTATCCCATCAGTTAGATGCACCATTCCATCGTGGGCCTAGGTCTCAAAAATCAAGTCAATCCGTGACTTGTGTGGGCCACACCACATACAGAAGTGGAGAGGGGCCGTGCACCATTAAAACATTCATAACCATTTTTGAGGACCCACCGAGATGTAGTTTGTAAATCCAACCCATCCATTATGTGTGTCCCACTTGAATGAGGGTTTAGACCAAGTTTCAGGCACATGCAAAACTCAAGTGGGCCCCACCAAGTGCTTTTATATGTTTTAATGGTGTCTTCACATAATTTTAGATGGTATGACCCACCTGAGTTCCGTATACGGTTGGTTTTTGGGATATCCCATAATTTAAAGGGTACCCATCAAATGCACGGTGTTGATGGTCAAAAACGCATCACGATAGGGCTCACACAACTCGACTCACAGGAGCTACCTTATATATATATATATATATATATATATATATATATATATATATATATATATATATATATATATATATTATATATATACAATAAAAAGACTGAGATATAATAGACTAATGTAATAATGAAAATATTAGCATGTATGCCTGCTTGGGTTGGACTTGGATTGAGAATTCTCAACCTGAGGTTGGGTTGGGTTAGGATTGAGGTATAGGGGGTTGGGCTAGGATTGGGCACCAACCCGGCCCAACGGGGCTTCCGGCCCTAATTTGAACTCACTGAGCTAAGGTTAATGAGGATGTGGAATTACATGATCATCAAGGACAGCATGCTCGGGTTTTCAGGTTGTAAAAGTGGGGGCCCATGGTTTGATGATCAGATCATTGGTACGGTGGGCCCAGTCTTGATGGACTGATAGTACTAACCTTTCAATCTGTAGCCTGCAAATAGATGGTCCACGTTCAACCGAAAACAAGGCCCAAGTTCGCTGGCTAGAATCTTGATTTAGCCCATCAAAACAATGCTTTGGATAGCTGGACCGTCGGCCACACAATATGCACAAGTCCCAAACACGAAAGATTCCTCCAATTGATAGTAAGGCCCTAGATCGATGGCTAGGATCTCAAGATGTAGGCGGCCTTGAAGGGTTGTGGCACAATTCAACACACTTTCGGGCCCAGCGGATGGGCGGTTTGGATCACCAGGGTTGGGTCCAGCAGTTAATGGTCCGCGGATTACTAGACAGATGAATTTTCGCAGAACAGAAGAATTACCTGCAGAATCAAGATCGTTGGCTCGATGGGCCATAGCCTCCATGACCACGGACCAAAAATCTCCCATAAAAGATCCTACACATCAGATCTTTAGCCTTTCCAATCAGAAGGATAGGATTCGACAAAGGACACTATTTGGTAATAATCTACCCACGGTGGGGCCCATTAGATAAATGGTCCAGATCACTAAAGAAAAGGCCCAACGTCGGTAATTCATCGAAATACCGAGGGGTATTCTTGTCACATTAGGATATTCTCTTTCCGTCTTTTTTCCAACAACCTAAATTGTCCAGGAAACCCGGGAAAGTTCAATTTTTAAAGCGTGACGGTTAATCGTAGCTCATAGGCCTATGTGGGACCCACCGTGATGTCCGTCCATCAGCTGTGCCAGCTCTATATACGATGTGAAGCCAGAAATCAGGATGATGCAAAACTCCAGTGGGCTACACCACAAGGAACGGTGGTGATGAAATCTCCAACGACTTAAAACCTTCCTGGGGCCCACGGTGCTATCAACCCATTCAGAAGGTGAGTCCGGAATCCAAAATTTCGAAAATTTCGGTGGGACCCACAAAGGTTTCAATGGTGGCCGTTCGTTGGCCTACTTGATCTTTTCGATGGATCTGTTTTTGTACGGAGGACGGTGGACCCACAGAACTTCGTTGTTGCACGCTCTGCAACATGTGTTTTGGGAACCGCATCCATCGGACGGTTCCCATCATCGGACCATCTCATCACGTGGGCCCAAATCCGCAAGACACGCTGGAGGTCTTGAGTCGTGCGAAGAGGCGAAACGGATTCCAGAAGAATCGGTTATGCCATAGCCAGACTGCCCACACGTGTGTTCATCGCCGGATGATCACAACCGGCCGTCTTCTATATGATCCTGACCATTGATACGGTTTGCTCAATCTTGAGCGTAAAAAAGACAACTCTTAATGGTCCCCATTCGGATCCACAAATCAACGGTCAGATTTCTCCTTTCACCGTGATTACTGGATCGTAAATCGTTTCGAATAGCACCAAGAGAAGGGACCGTTTAGACCCCGAAACCGTATCTGTATGTGGGGCCTACGGAAATTTCCCCAATGAAAGAAATCAAGAAAACCAAATCCCTGATGGAGAGAGAGAGAGAGAGAGAGAGAGAGAGAGAGAGAGAGAGAGTAACCTGGTTTGAGCTTTCCTTCACATGAGAGAGAGAGAAAGAGAGAGAGAGAGAGAGAGGTTGTGTTGGAGTTGGAGGGAAAGAAGGGGGGAGCCGTTGCGTATTTAAGTGCACCGCTGTCGAGAGTAAGGGACAGGCACAGAACGGAACCTTCGGAGGTATATTCCGTTTTCACAGTCAATATCTCCAAACGCCGTTTTCCTTTCTTTGAGGGTTCTGTTATAGTCAGCTTCTCTAAATTGGCAGGGTTATGTGAGCCCTCGAGAAGATTTCAACGGTAAGAGTTTAATCCCCATTGTGTGGTCCACTTGTTGTCATGGATCTTCCTTGATTTTGGTTCGATATCCTGAAATGAGACGGAAAAATGGATGAACGGTGTGGATAAAACCATAGTGGCCACTCAGAGCCCCTACCCGTTTCCGATCAGGACGGGCGGGGGTAAGACGCAATCCGCGTGTATACTGCATAATGTCGCGCGGCCGCGAATTGCCTGCGCCTCGTACAGAGGAATTTCCTATTGTCGGAAGCTCTGTGGGGCCCACAGAGATTCCTGTGATAAATCCACTCCGTCCATCAGTTTATAAACATTGATAGAAATGAAAGAAAAAACATAGATCCAAAACTCAACGAGCTACACCACACAAAGCAGTGATAATAGAAATGTTCACCATTGAAACCTTTCCGAGTCTACCATGATACTTACAAGACATCCAAACCATTAATAGGGTCTTTAACACTCATATAAGTTGTAGGAACAAATATAATCCTCATACAAAACCTCTGTGGCCCACAAAATATTTCCATTGGTGAGCGTTCAATTCCAGCTGTTTCGTTTTTCTTGACCACCTGGTCCTTGGATCTACCTTACTTTTGAATTTCTGCCTAATGTGTGTTATAAACTGATGGACGGAGTGGATTTGTCACGGACATCTCTGTGGGCCCATCTAAGGACCTGAACGTCTACAACCTCCGTTTTACGCGGCGTCTATGTTATTGTACTCATTAAATCTATTCCGTTCATCAGGTGGGGGCGATTATTTGAACCGTAAATAAAAATATAATCCATGTAATAAAAATTCGCATGGCCCACCTGAGTTATATATAGATCTCGCTGACTTTTATTCCTACAGCTCAGAATCATGAGTAAATCCCGATGGATGGAGTCGATTTTACACCTGCAACCTGGGTGTCTCCCAGTGCATTTTTACGACCAAGGTCAAAAAGGTGTCGTAGAGAATTACGGTTCTCTCTCCACCACACACATGGCAGTGCAACTGATCGTTGTGGACTGTCCATGTAGTTTCTTTGGTGAATGGTCACATGCATCTGGACGTATGGCGATTGCATCCAGTCGGGTCATTGGATGTGACCTCAATGTTAGGTCCAGATCCAATGCCTGATTCATTACTCATGTGGGCCACACCAAAGGAAATAGGAGAGGTACCGAGGTCTGGATCCGCCGCCCGCCATAGATACTTCAAGATGGAATGTAAAATCCACGTTGTTGTTTATACGTCATGCAACCCACTCATCAGGTGGACCACGTAAATTGAATATATGGGTTTAAGGCCACCGCTGAGTTTCACCAGATACATGGCTCGGATAACATATGCACATCATGGGTGGGCCCCACATAGCTGGAACTTATTACATTATGTTAGATGACAGGCAAATTGTTCAAAATAAACGTACGTAATATGATCATGTCATCTGATTAGCAGTGTTAAAAGCAATGGATGGGATTGAAAGAGAGAGTCTGTCTACCACGGGCCATGGAGCCGGACCTAATAGCATAGGAGCAACTAGATGGACGGCCCAATTGATACACGGCACTTCCAAACATAGTGTCCATTCTCTTCTCCAGTAGAAACGGAAGCGGATTGGCTGGTGTACCACACACCAGCGATCTGGCTTATGTGTTGACGTCACCAAGTTTGTGGGTCCCATCATAAGGTACGTGTTATATCGAAATTGTCCGTCCATTTGGAGAGCTCGAAGTAAGTCTTGAGCCTAAAAATAAGACAGATTCAAGGATCAAGTGGACCACAGTGCAAAAAGCAGTGGGATAATGAAAGCATACCATTGATACCCTTTTGCTGGTCACAGAAGTCTTGGATTAATATGATATTTGTTTCTCCTCTTCATTAGGTCTGTGTGAAATTATGATCAGATTGGATGGAAAGTAAACGTTTTGGTGGACCCCAAGAATGTTTTAACGGTTAGAATCATTGTCCCACTTATATTTTTTGTGTGGTCCAATAGAGTTTTGGATACGTCTCATTTTTTACTAAATGCTCTAGAATGATCTCTCCAAATTAATGAACAGTATGGATATAATAAATACATAATTTTGGGCCCATGTAACTTTGATCTCCTTTGAACCGTTCGTACGACGCGGAGGTCGAGGAGCGTAGAGCTCGCCTTCGCGCACGCGGATTAGGTACTATCCCCGCCTGTTCCGAACTCGGGACAGGCGGAGGCTCCAAGGTGTATTGATGGGCCACCGGGATTTATTAATTTTATCCACACCGTCCATACAAATTTTCATATCATTTTAGAGGACGGGACCAAAAATAAGACAGATCCAATTCTCAAGTGGACCACACCACATGAAGTAGCGGTGCTAAGGATGGCCACCATTGAAACTTTTGTAGGGTCCACCGTGTTGTTATTTTCCATCCAACCTGTTTATATGGTCATATAAAACTGGATGAAGTGAAAAAACAAATATCGTCTTGATCCAAAACTCCCGTGGCATCCAAGAATTTTTCAACGTTGATATTTTAATCCCCATTTTGTGGTCCATTTGTGCCTTGGATCTTCTTTATTTTTGTTTATGTAATCTAAAATGATATTTAAACTTTATGGGACGGTGTGGATAAAATTTATAAATCATGTTGGCCCCTCGGTGGCCATCGGAGCCTCCGCCTGTCCCGAGCTCGGAACAAGCGGGGGTAGTGCCTAATCTGCGCCCCGTCTTCGCACGACACGAACCCACACCAGCCAGGTCGGTGATGTGTGGTATACAGCAATCCGTTCCCCAAACCGGGTCTTCCGGCTCCACTGTATTTCATCCCATATGGTTTTATCTGGTACGCCAATTGCCTGTGCCCCACGCCAACCGGTGATGCCACTGAAATTCCCCTGACAAATCCACCCCCTTCATCCGTTTCTAAAGCTCATAATAGGATAGTAGTATAAATATTATGAATATCTAAAACTTAGATGGGCCACACGACAGAAAACAGTGATAATGGAAACACCAACCGTTGAAACCTTCCTGGAGGCCACGATGATGTTTATATGTCATCCAAACCGTTCATAAGGTTATTACCACTGGATGAATTGTAGGTACAAATATCATCCTGATCAAGTACTTCTGTGCTCCTCACAAAGTTTCCGATGGTGGGAGTTTAATCGCCGCTGTTTCCAGTGACGTGGTCCACATGAGTTTTCGTGTCAGCTCGAGAAACCGATAGACGGAGTCGATTTCTAACGGGCATCTCGGTGGGCCTACGTAGCTTCCGCCTACCGGAAACACGGATTGCCTACTGCCTGTCGAAGTGCTGAGACAGGAAGCTAAGTGGGGCCCATCGTAATGTTTCTGAAAAATCTATTCTGTCCATCCGTTTTGCCAAACCATGGGGCTAAAACTGAGGCCGATCAAATACTTAAGTGGGCCACATGGTGGTGAAATCCCACTACAGTGTGTGTATATGTGCGTGCAAAAAAAAAATAAAAATAAATAAAAAGAGAAAGTGAGCCGCATGCGGGAAACAGGAAGCGGATTGGCTGGTGTACCTCACGGCTATATAGCTGCTGTATTTACGTGAGCAAGTTTTATGGGTCTGATCATGAGGTATGTGTTATATCCAAACCATTCATCCATTTGGAGAGCTATGCTTAAGGCTTGAGACGAAAAATAAGTCAGATCTAACTATCAAGTGGACCACACTGCAAAAATTAGTGGTGGATTGAACGTCTACCATTGAAACCCTTTTTAGGGTTATAGAAGTTTTGAATCAATATGATATTTGTTTTTCCTCTTCATTCAAGACTTTGTGACATTATGAACAGATTGGATGGTAAATAAACGTTATGGTGTGCCTATAAATTTAACAGTGAAAATCACTATCTTCATTGCGTCCTGATGATATTTGGATATGATTCATTTTCTTTGAGAGTCCGGATCCTCTGTTACCCGGTCAACAGAGAATTCCTAATACCATAAAATTCATTGGTCCACGTCAACACTCACTCAAAAAATATAAAAAATAAAAAAGAGCTTCGGACGCCAAACCACTAGGGTAACAGGAAAATCCTGAACTGGGAGCTTGAGTAGCGTCAGTGCTCGTCTTCGCACGACACGTACATACAACAGCTATATAGCTGTTGTGTGGTACACCATCCAATCCGCTTCCCTGAAAGCAGTGGGATTGTGGGAATAGTGAGGATTTAACGTCCAGCGGTTGAAACATTACTTTTCTTCCTTCAGTTTCATTCCAATAGATAGAACCGCATGGATGTCATATACACATCAGGGTAGAGCTAGAGAGGTTTCAACGGTCGGCAATTTTCTACCAACTTTTTACTGTCGTGCAGCCCACTTGTACATTTGATCTGCTCATTTTCGGCCATGTCATGACATGATCTAGAAAAAATGGATGGATGGATAGATTTCTCAAAAATATCACGGTGGGCGCCACCTATCTTCCTCGCAGGAAGTTCGTGCGACGTTCACGTTCATTCGCATCCGTGTATATGTATGCACTCAAAGCAGTACGCATAAATTAATATTGTGCTCAAATCCAACCATCCAAATCGTTGAAGAAACAGTAGGTAGGTTACAACCCATAGACCAGATTGTTTGAATTACATTTCTACCAGTTGACCAAGCTTGAATATAGAATGTAGACCAGATTGTTTGAATTACATTTCTACCAGTTGACCAAGCTTGAATATAGAATGTATTTACATTGGTTTTTGGCACTTGTGTGTAGATGATGGACAATTTGATTTGTATGTTGAGAATATTATTTACATCTATCCTGACACCTAAAAATTAAACTATCACAATCCGGAAGACGCATGTGGTAGCCATGCTATATATGGTATATATAACTTCATGAAAAGTTATATGAGTAAGCATTAATGGCTAGAGTTTTATCAAAAGTATTCTATTCAAAAGCAAGTATTTCTCTTAGCATTAAATGTCAAAATTGTGACAAAGTACCTCTCTATTTAACATTAAATTCAAGTGATGTAAAGTCTCCAGTAACTTTTCTACCAGTGATGTGTGAACTCCAATTGACGTACAATCTGAACAAGCGAGAGTCTTTCTCTTGTACATGTAGTTCTACACAATAGGCTACACTGGTGCGGAAAATCATTGAGATTTGCACAACTAATTGTCTAAATCCTTCACAATGTTAAAGACTATATGAGGCCATCCTCCCTAGAAGCATATAAAAGCAGCAAATTGATGAAGAACTAGAGACCTCACATAATTACAACTAAACTTAACTTTATTTATTTGTCAACATGTACGTCCACCATAAACATTTATCGCTTTTTTTTTTTAAAGTTTAACCCTCATTGCTCTTCAAAGCATGAGGCCCTAGTTTTTAATCCTAATTAAGTATATCCCTATACTCTTCATACACGGCATCCTGCTAGATCATAAGGAAGATCGTTTTGTTTTCAAATGGAAGGTTGCAGGGCTTTTATATTATGTGATAGGTAATTCTGTCGGCCATCTCGCCACGAAGTTTGGCCTACACCAGATGATAAATGGATAGTCGAATTGCGACTGTCTCACCACATACTTGATTCCCACTGAGACCACGAATAGACTGTCACCTCACCGGCCATCTCGCCATGGAGTTCGGTTCCGACTGAGTAACGA
>JAJHSJ010000018.1:43594878-43738430 GCA_021015155.1 Magnolia officinalis | reverse complement strand
CTATTATCTCAGCCACCAATTCACAAACTACGAGTCCAAATACTCTCCAATTGAAAAAACATGTCTCGCCCTCATGTGGGCCACTTAATGCCTTGTCAATACATGATTGCTTATTCGATTCTCCTGCTCACACGTACAGAACCATTGGAGTACCTGTTTGAGAAATTGGCGTTGATTGGTAGAATAATAAAATGGTAGTTGTTGCTTTCCAAGTTCTCTGCACGACTACTAGCTAATAAAGACTTTATTCCCCGACTAAAACATCCTATTCCTCGAGGGTGAAGAAGGGCTAGTGGTAGACAAATAGATCTTGTACTTTGATGTTGCATCTAACGCCAAAGGAAGTTGAGTAGGGGCAATCCTCTACTTCTAAGATGGCATCCCAATTCCTATCTCGAGAAGGCTAGCTTTCAGATGCACGAACAATAGTAGGCTTAAAAGAATGAATTATCCTGGGAGTAGAGAAGCTAAGGGTCTTTGGTGATTCTCAACTTATCATCAATGAAATGAATGATGACTAGAAAATGAAGGACGGGAAGCTAGTTCCGTATCACATCTATCTCAAAAACCTCATCGATGAATTCTACAAAGTCACTTTTACATATATGTTATGCACCAAGAATCAATTCACAAATACTTTGGCTACACTAGCATCCATGCTAGAAATTTTCCAAAGGAGCAGTCCAACGGAAACTCTTAATTGAACTTCAGGAAGAACCGACATTCTACTTACAAATTGTAGAAGTTGAAAGGACATCTGAAGGACATTCATGGTATACTGACGTTAGGAAATATCTAGAAGATCGGGTGTACTCGAAAAGCACCATGCCAACGGACAACCGTATAATTTAGCGACTGGTCACATAATTCACAATTAACGGTGGCATCTTATACTAACGATTCTTTAACCATATCATGCTATAAACTGTGGACAAGATAGAAGCTGCGAAAATCATGGTCAAAGTCCATGAAGGAGTTTGCGGCCCCACATGAACGGGCATATGATTGCTAAGAAGATCTTACAACTTAGGATACTACTGGTTGATTATGGAAACAGACTTTTGCCAATACGTCAGAACATACTTCAAATGTCAAGAACACATGAATTAGATCCATGCCACTACTTTTGAATTATATAACCTGAGAACACCCTGGCCCTTCTTAATGTAGGGAATCAATATCATCAGAAAAAAATAAGCCCCAGAGCATTTAATGGCCACAAGTACATCCTGGTGGCAATCGATTACTTCACCAAATGAATGGAGGTAGCATCCTATACCACCATAGTAGCATCACGTATGATTTCTAAATAACAACATTATTAGCCGCTATGAAGTACCACATGTCATCATAATAGATAATGGGACACCCTTTGTAAATTGAAAGATGGACGAATTTCTTAAAAAATTCAAAATCAAGTGGCACTGATCAAGCCCTTATTGATTGTAGATGAATGGAGGGGTTGAAGCTGCCAACAAAACTCTTATTCGCGTCCTAAAAAAAGATGGTAAAATATAGCATGACTAGTCAAAATAGCTTCCATCTGCACTTTGGGCTTATCAAATGTCCATACGCACTATGACGGGTACCACTCTATACGAGCTCACATAAGGAATGAAGGCTTTTTTACCAGTCGAGGAAGAGATTCCCTCACTATGCATACTGTTGTAAAGTGAAGTTAAAGAGGGAGAATGACTATAAGCCCACTACGATCAGTTACATCTGAAAGATGAAAAGCGTATACGAGCTCTATGCCATTCTCAAACTTACCAGAAGAGGATTACATGAGTGTATAACAAGCAGGTATACATAAGAACATTCAAAGTAAGAGACATGGTAATGAAGAAAATCATACCTCCTCACTTGCTTGATCCAATGGGCAAATTCAAGCCCACTTGGGAATGCCTACTCATCGTTTGAGAAATATTTTTTTGAGGCGCAATCTACCTCATTAGTATGGAGGGTGAAGATCTTCTTGAGCCAATCAACACTAACCATGTCAAAACTCACCATGGATAATGGGGTGGATGCAAATACCACCCAAGGTCAAGCCCCATCCCTTTTTATCAACCTCCCCCACCTTTTAAAAGGCCCTAACCTTGGCCAGAGCATTTCGAAGCCGTCCACTACCCTAAAGGCTTCCATTGGCCGACAATGATGGAATACCCAACCACTGAAAAGAAAAGAAAAAGGTGAAAAATAAAAATGCATCGAAAAGGAAAATGGGTGAGGTGAAAACCAATAAGGGCACTTTGAGTAAAAACTGTGGATGCACAACGAATCTGGTTAAAACTTGAAATGGCATCTGGGCAAAAAGGCAAAGCAGCTAAGGGACAGGTACGAACAAATACTTGGGATGTGGTAAAAACCTAAAATGGTGTCACATGAAAAAATGACAGGCAAATCTAGACGTAGTGAAAGCCTGAAAGGGCACTACAGTAAAAAGGATAACAAAAAAAATGTAGGGTGTCCCTCAACCTCAAGCTGGATAGTTATCTTCGAAGGAAAGGCGTGAAAAATATAACGTTCAAGAACTTTAAACTCGGCCCAGATTTAGAAAGGAACTTCTAGTCTATACTTATAAACGTTATGAAAAAAATCTCTCAGGAATCAGATCAAATCTTATAAAGGGTAGACGTTGGAATGGTCAAGTGTATGATCCCTGCAATCCACGACACCAAAATCCAAACTACAAATCATATAGACAAGACATGCATAAACAACTTTTTATAAAAATTCATATTCACCTTTTCCAAAAATAAAATAAAATTGGTACACATGCATGTATATAAGAAAATAATAATAAATAAATAAATAAATCCGTCGTTGTAGGTTGCATCACTCAAGCCATGTGTGTTTATTTAGAACACCCAATCCACCAACAACCACAACCAACTGGCCAGGTAAGTCTCGCTCCCTCCAATTCATTAACCATCTAATTAAAAGTAGTCTTTTATTCTCTGCAAGTACAAAAGTACTCTTGATAATGAAGAGAAGATCATTGTGTTGACTTATAACATGCCAGAAGTTAGGCACTGAGCAACGATCTCGTCTAATTAAAACTAATTTTGATCGCATCCACCAAATTATGAGACAATGGACTAGATTAATTTTCAAGAAAATAAATTCAAAAAAAAAAAAAAAAAACAATAAAGTCAACTATAATTTCAACCATTGCAATTCTCAATGGATACGAGAGCAAGTCAGACCTATCCGAAAATCCAAAAAACATGATCCAAATAAAAAAGCCACCTGGGTCCACACACGAGATTGGGCAAATTTCTTGGAAATAAATGGCCCAGAAAAGTCTTTCAAAAATATTTTGCGATAAAAACCTCGTGGAACCATGTTCTACAGGTGGGGATCATTTTAAAAAAAATCTAAAAAATAAAAAAAGTTCAAAAATACCAATGTGCATGGCACCCGAGGCACTAGGTGGTCCTCCATATTTCTTGGTGGGTGTTGACGTAATACTAATAATTAATTTTAGTTTTCTCCAACTTGTTGGTTTTCTCCAAGATCATATGCAGAACATGGGGCAGCTGGCTTGAACTTCTAGTGTCAGCCCAATCGTCTCAAAATACAGAATGATTACTTTTAGATTAGTGCAATCACACCTCTAGCTATAAAAAAAGTCTATTATGACTTAAGTGATGAAATCAAGAACTCAAATGGTAAAAGAATAACTCGGATGCATCTAGTTCGGGACACTTGTAAGCCTAACACATTGTAATGTGGAAGATTCGGAAAGTCGTAGAATGCACAGGCAACTGCTCATTATAAATGACTTGTCTTATAAGCGATCATAATGGATTGTGCAACATCAAAAACTACATTTTTATATAAAAGTGTGTTACCCTTGTAAGGCCGCAGAAAGCATAGGGGCTCTAACCACCCACAATCCAAACTTGCAGACTTTCTCGATGCACGCATGTCGATCATGACATAAAAATGTTGCAATTTGATGCCCCATAAAGTTGTAGAACACGTAGGGATAAATTGCAACATTTTTCCCAACCCTTATGAGACATTTAGATTAATCTTTAACCAAGCGTGCCTTTTGATGACGACACTCTGGTGAGGAATAGGCTAGATCGCGTATACATCTAATCTATGGGTGGGGTATTCACTCGCTTTGGCAATCGGTTACCTGCAACCTCTGCAAACGGGGGGCATCGGTATATACCCCACCTGGATACGGTGGTGTGTAAATTGCATCTATAGATGTAGTCTTACATGCACCGCATATAGGTGATGGTGGCACGTTGACAACTGTAGACACCTCACTTGGATGCTATGGTTTATAAACCGATGCAATCCTACATGCTACAACACCTCTCCTGAAACCTACTTATTGACTTCGGCTAATCCCCAACCAAGGCACATGTATGGTGAAAAATATGCCCTGAAAATATCCCCCAGATTGGATTAACCTAGGTCAGGGCATACAAGCAACATGCCAAAGGAGGGAGCACGACCTCTGGTGTGTCCACAAAACAACGAATTAAAAAAATACCTTACCCAGATGCAGTGTTTGGAAAACCGCATTCATGGATGCGAATTTTGGCCCACCGCATCCAGCTCATTTACTCTCATCTTTGTTATGTCGTGCCTCGGTCGTAACAATGGCCAATCAGGGCCAACACATCTTTGGCCAACTGGCCCATGTGCCAATCAAAGCAAATTTGAGCTTGTATCCTCTTCTGAGCCTACCACTTGCTCGACATGTCACAATTTGGCTCAGTCCGAGCCACACTATTAAGGGTACTGTTGCGCAGCACGCTAACAACGCAGTGAGCCTAGATTCAATCTCAGGCCTCACCCACAAACGGTAAACAGGAAGAAATATAAACTAGAAGCAAAATCAAAGCATTCAACAAACCACAAGATAAGATATATGTGGAAAAACCCCAATTTAGGTAAAAAAAACCACAGATACAAACTTCCACTATGAAGAACAAGGATTACAAGGCAATATACTAACCTCTCCTTTGGAAGAACATAGAAAACCCTTTGCCCACACCTTAGAATAACTTTCCCTTACTTTTTCAATACATAGAAAAACCCTAGGAACCCCTATTTATAGTTTAGGTAACTCCCCTTTCCGCATCCCAACTGCAAAAGGACTTGCGACACGAAATCCTCGCAAAATCATGGAACGAATCTGCGTAACCTCGACTGGTCGTGCAACCTACACGACCGGTCGAGAGGACGCCACGACCGGTCGTGAATGGGCCACGACCGGTCGAGCACCTTGGGATAAAAAAATAGTGCTCGCTGGACTTTGAGTCGAGCCGGTCCACGACCGGTCGAGCCGGACCCTACGACTGGTCGAACATGGCTCTCGACCGGTCGAAGACGGTCCCATATGTGGGTCCACATCTCAACAATCTCCCACTTGGAGACACATCGCTAAAAACCTTCGTCTTCTACATCTGGAGTGCACCGCCTCCCCATCTTCAAGCCTGGAGACCAATCAATGCTGAACAAAGCTTCAACTTCTCCCGTGTGACCGCCTTAGTCAGCATATCTACAGGATTTTCACTTGTATGAATCTTCTCTAGAGTAATCGATCCATCTTCCAGTAACGAGCGTATGAAGTGATATCTGATGGAAATATGCTTAGTCATTGAATGAAAGGCTGAATTCTTAGCCAAGTGTATTGCACTCTGACTGTCACTGTACAGCTTACAATCTGCTTGCTTCTTACCCAACTCTTTCATAAAACCTTGGATCCACACCATCTCATTGCACGCTTCTGTAGCCGCAACGTATTCTGCCTCTGTCGTACTGATAGATACTATCTTCTGTAACTGAGAGACCCAACTGACTACAGCACTACCCAGAGTGAAGACATAACCTGTAGTGTTTCTTCTGCTGTCGATATCTTCTGCCAAATCTGAATCTACATAGCCTTATAGCTTGATTTTCGATCCACCATAACACAGCCTTACATCCTTAGTACCTACCAAGTATCTAAGGATCCACTTTACAACTTCCCAATGTTCCTTCCCAGGGTTGTTCATGAACCTGCTAACAACTCTCACTCGATCACCATACCAATAGTTTAGCCTATGTACCTTGCTCCTAGCTTGAAGTTGCCTAGAGTGCTAACCGGCTTAAATCCCATATTGAAGTTTCTTGTTTTCCCTGTCATGCTTTATCCCATGCCTAGGATTTATTTTGCAGCTCCTAAATCCTTCATGGCAAATTCTCTAGACAGTTGTCTTTTGAGATCTAAGATGTCCTTCATGCTTGAACCAGCCACAAGCATGTCATTAACGTACAGAAGAAGGATAATGCACGACGTATCAAACTTCCTCAAATAGAAACAGTGGTCAGCATGACATCTCCTATAACCGTTTCCTGACATGAAACTTTGTTGACACTTCTTGTGATACTCTGTCTGGGGTGTACTACTGCTCAAGTCTGCTTCAAGAGCTACTTCACAACAGGTGAAAATATTTCAGTGAAATCGATACCTGCCTTTTGTTGAAACCCTTTCACAACCAATCTAGCCTTGTACCGTTTCGAACCATCATGCTCCTCCATTCAGTCTGTAAACCCACTTGTTATGAAGAGCTTTCTTACCCTTAGGTAGAGTGACTAGCTCCCATGTACGATTAGACTCAAGAGAGTCAATCTCCTCATCCATGGCCTGCTCCCACTTAACCTGTGTTTCCTTCTATAATGCCTCTTCAAAACACTCTGGTTCACCATTATTTGTCAACAATAGATAATGTAAGGAGGGTGAGTATCGGACCGTGGGTCTCCTCTCCCGAGTTGACCTCCTCACAACCGGTGTATACGACTCTGCCTCATAATGCTCCTATGTATGATCATCCTGTGGCGCTGTAACACTCGTGTCCGGTAACTCTTCAATCTCTACGAACTCTTTCTCCTCGACCTTATTTTCTTGCGCACTGTCCTTATGCATCACTTTTTCATTGAAGACTACATCCTTGCTTCTGATGATTTTTCTATTTTCTGCATCCCAAAACCTGTAGCCAAAATCATGCTGCCCGTAGCCTATAAACGTGCACCTCTTGGATTTCGCATCCAGTTTGTTTCTATGTTCTGCATCAATGTGAACATATGAAGTGCAACTGAACACTTTGAGATGTGCAAGGTTCACTTCTTTCCCAGTCTACGCTTCTTCTGGTAGTCCACCATCCAATGGTGCTAAGGGACTTCTATTGATGAGATATGCGGCAATATTCACAGCGTCTGCCCAAAAGGTCTTGGGCAACCCTGCATGTAACCTCATGCTCCTGACGCACTCAAGGATGGTTCTGTTAATGCGCTCAGCCACACCATTCTATTGTGGTGTCCCTGAAATCTTTTTCTGATATTTGATTCCATTTACTGTACAATATTCCTCAAATCTCTTATCACAGTACTTTCCCCCATTATCAGATCTGAGACATTTTACTGTTTTACTTGTCTCGTTTCCTACCATAACTTTCACTTCTTAAATACATCAAATACATCAGATTTATCCTTTAAGAAATAGACCCACAATTTTCTACTAACATCATCAATAAAAGTAACAAAATAACGTGAGCCACTAAGAGATAATACCTGTGCCGGTCCCCACACATCAGTGTGTACAAGCTCCAACAGATGCGTCTTTGGAGCGCGTCCCGTCTTCTTGAAGCTTACCCTCTTTGCTTGCCATACACGCAGTCCTCGCAGAATTCCAAGTCAATAGACTTTAGCCCTGGTAGCTTCCTTTTAGACAATAACACTTTCATCCCCTTCTCACTCATATGTCCCAACCTCTGATGCCATAACTGCCCATTCACTCCAGTTGATGCAGCTGTGAGTGAACTGTACGATCCTGAAGTCATGCTGCCTCGAGATATCACCAAGGCACCTTTTGTGATCTTCCAGGAATCACTGGTGAATGTCGTCACATAACCGGTATCGGCCAACTGCCTCATTGAGATTAAGTTACGTTTCAAAGTCGGTACATGTCTGACATCCTTCAATTTCAAAGACGTTCTATCTTTCTGATTTACATGAACGTCCCCCTTTCCAACAATACTGCACGGCTCATCATCACCCAAGTAGACTCTCCCAAAGTCACCTGACACATAATCACGCAGAACTTCCTTACATGAAGTGGCATGAAACGAAGCACCCAAGTCTATAACCCAAGACTCATTCCTCGCATTAAGAGACAAGACCAACGCCTCTGTGTCACTCTCCTCAGATAGATTCACTGAATCATTCCCACCTTGAGATCTTCCTTCTTGTTTCTTGAGTGCCCTGCAATCACGTTTCATGTGCTCCTTCTTGCCGCAATGCTAACACCCGTCTTTGTCTTTCGGTCCCTTGGACTTCTTCCTCGACTTAGAACGCTCGTGTTTATTGCATCCTTTATTCAGCGATCTTCCTCTTCCTTCAACGTTTAGAGCATTCCCGAAATCCCCTGAAACTCCTGATGCCTTTCTTCTAGATTCTTCACTGAGAATTAGACCGGCCACATCATCAAATTTTAGTTTTGTTGACCCTGAAGAATTGCTCACAGCAATCACCAAACCATCCCAACTATCAGGCAAACTGGACAAGATCAATAATGCCCTGACCTCATGCTCAAAAGTAATGTCAACGGATTCCAACTGGCTCGTGACTGTATTGAACTCCTTTAGATGTTCAGCCACATTCTCACCATTTGACATCTTCATGTTGAATAGTTGTTTCATAAGATGAACCTTGTTTGATGCAGAGGATTTTTCATACATGGTGGCTAGGGCTTCTATTAATTCTTTTGTAGTTTTCACCTTGGATATATTGAAGGCGACGCTCTTAAACAAAGAGAGTCGGATCGTTCCTAAAGCCTTCCTATCCAATAAAAATCATTCATCATCTGTCATCTTTTCTGGTTTCTTCTCTTTTTCTCCTAGAGGAATATAGAGGTCCTTCTGATACAGATAATCCTCCATCTGCATCTTCCAGAAGGCAAAGTTTGAACCATCAAACTTCTCAATTCTAGTTTTCCCTTCTTCCGTCATCGCTCCTAATAGAACTAAACCAATAGCTTTGATACCAGTTGTTGCGCAGCATGCCAACAACGCAGTGAGCCTAGATTCAATCTCAGGCCTCACCCACAAACGATAAACAGGAAGAAATATAAACTAGAAGCAGAATCAAAGCATTCAACAAACCACAAGACAAGATATACGTGGAAAAACCCCAATCTAGGGTAAAAAAACCATGGATGCAAACTTTCACTATGAAGAATAAAGATTACAAGGCAATATACTAACCTCTCCCTTGGAAGAACATAAAAAACCCTTTGCCCACACCTTAGAATAACTTTTCCTTGGTTTTTCAATACATAGAAAAACCCTAGGAACCCCTATTTATAGTTTAGGTAACTCCCCTTTCCGCATCCCAGTTGCGAAAGGACTTGCGACACGAAATCCGCGCAAAATCGCGGAACGAATCTGCGTAACCTCGACTGGTCGTGCAACCTGCACGACCGGTCGAGAGGACCCCACAACCGGTCGTGAATGGGCCACGACCGGTCGAGCACCTCGAGATCAAAAAACAGTGCTCGCCGGACTTTGAGTCGAGCCGATCCATGACCGGTCGAGCTGGACCTTACGACCGGTCGAGCATGGCTCTCGACCGGTCGAAGACGGTCCCATATGTGGCTCCACATCTCAACAGGTACGTGTGCCCTTCGCTTGCTTATTTAAAAGTAGGTTTCTACTAATGAACGCGTGTTGACGAGATGATAAAGAGAGAGGAAAATGTTGAAAAAAAGAAGAGTGGAGAAGCATAGGGAAGTCTAAAGAGGGCAGGGCACTGGAAGCGTGATGTGGCACAGAATGTTGGTTGATTCTTTAGAGCCAGTCTCGGCTGTAACATGTGCTCTCGCCTTTGTTTATTCTGCATATACTAGATGCCCACGTAACCCCCTACCACCTCTGGAAGTTCCTCTTTCTTAGGCCATCATGTTAGCCAAAGTCAAAGCCGAAGTAACCACTAATGTCAATGAGTTGGGTTGGAATCTGAGAGAATAAGCCATTCCTTTAATTAAAAAAATGGTGTCTAATTTTGCTTTTTTCCTCTCACATCTCGAATCAAACTGTATTCCACTTTGCAAATTCTTTACATACTTACCATTTCTACACCCACACATGCTTTTATTCTGCTTTCATTTCTTTTATATTTTGCTTACCCAGGCCCTAAAAAGCCTATGAAGTATAACCTGATTTACACAGCATTGGAAGACCCCCCAAATCCCCTTAAAAACTGTATCGCCCCTTAAAGTAGAGACCGTGCATTGCACGGGTAGAAAAGGGTGCCTAACTCATTCCTTTTCTGTAACCAAGGCCCTTACTAAGAATCTACGACTGTAAACCAACCGCAGGAATACTTCGAATTGGAGAATCTTATGATTCCTCGACTATTAAGTGATTATACGATTTCTAGCTGGCCATACATTTCGAGTTTCATTTAGCTAGTTGCGACTCTACGTTAATCATATTTTTACTTCTGAGTCAACTCCACGTTCAATCAAATTAAAACTAAAACTGCATGGAAAAAGCCAAGAAAATGTAGGCATCATTCCATGGCTGGGTATTCATGTACTCGGTTCCGCACTTTCACACATTTCCATTAGGATGAATCAACAACAATAAAATATTATGTCAAATCTTCTATGGCCGCATGAATATTTCAACTTGGCATTCAATCACCATTGTTTCTATCGTGTGGCCCACTTGTGTTTTGGATCTGCCTCATTTATAAACTCATGTCCCTAACAAAAGCTACCAAAGCGGACACAGCAGTGAGTTTCTCACAAACATCATAATGGCACCCCCTAGCTTCTAACCGTACACGCTCCTCAACAAGATGAGAAGAGTTAAAATAGCCTTGAAAAGCTGGAACTGGGAAATATTCAGGAATATTTTCCTCAAACTGAAATAGGCCGTGGATGACCTAGCATTGGCAAAACTAGCATGCCAAGATTCCTTAGACCCAAGTTTGCAGCAGGCCCTCCAGTCAACCAAGGCCAAAATTTCAAAATTGGAGCTTTCTGAGGAGTTCTTCTGGAGACATAAATCTAGGATCAAATGGTTGACAGAAGGAGACGGAAATACCAAATTTTTCCATGCCACGATGGTAGGGAGAGCGCGGAAAGCCAAAATTTTGGAATTAAGGATGCAGGATGGGTCGCATATAGAGGATGGAAATGTTATCACGTGTGAGGCAGTTGTATTCTTTGAGGACCTGCTGCAGGCTGAACCCAATGTCATTGCAAACACTTTCTAAACCACATTAGCCTCGCTGTATCCCCACAGGAAAATCATGCCCTCCTAGCTGCGCCTTCCTTAGATGAGGTCCATGAAGTTGTCATGGCCCTCCCAGCGGATGGGGCCCCTGGTCCTAATGGCTTCACAGGGGCTTTCTTCTAATCGTGTTGGGAGATTGTGGGCCAAGATATTCTACGGGTTGTCTCTTCCTTTTTCAAAGGGGGGACTCTTTGCAGAGCATTCTCAGCCACTCTCCTCTGCCTCATTCCTAAATCTGCCTCCCCTACTAAATTCTCTAATTTTAGGCTTATCAGCCTTTGTAATTGCATCTATAAGGTCTTCTCTAAAATTATTGTTGACATGTTAGGCAGCATTCTTCCTAAAATCATCTCAACGGAGTAAGGAGCGTTTGTCAAAGGTAGATCCATTGCTGAAAATTGCGCGCTGGCCTAAGAAATATTTAGGGGCATCAACAAAAAAGCTAGGGGTGGTAATATCATGCTTAAGCTGGATATGGAGAAGGTCTATGATAGGCTCAGTTGGGATTTTCTATCCAAAGTCCTCATGAAGTTTGGTTTTGATAAAAAATGGATCAAGCTGTTGCAGAACTGCTGGTTTTCTGTCCTAATCAACAGCAAGGCTACTGGTTTTTTCAAATCCTCTAGAGGCCTCCGCCAGGGAGACCCTATCTCTCCAAGGCTATTTATCTTGGCGACAGAAGTCCTCAATAGGGGTTTTGCGCACCTGATTTCCAGTGGTCAGTGCCACCCCTACAAAATGCGCAGGAACTTCTCGGTCATCTCGCACCTCCTGTTTGTTGACAACACAATCTTGTTCGCTAATGGCAGCACCTCCTCCCTCAAAAGTATTGCTGCCTTCATCAAGGCCTATGAAAAGGCATCGGGTCAGCGAGTTAATGTGCTAAAAAGCTTCTTCATTATGGCATCTAGCCAATCAGATGAGTGACAGAGATCAGCCGTAGCTATTTTAGGATTCAGCAGAGGTTCCTCTCCCTTCACCTACCTGGGCCTCCCCATCTTCAACGGCAGGCCTCGACGAGCCTACTTTGTGCCACTCTTAGACAAAACTATCAACAAGATAGCCAGTTGGAAAGCCAAAATCCTTTCGCAGGCTGGAAGGCTAACGCTACTGATCCACGTTCTAGCAGGGATGCCCATCCACATGCTTTCTGCTACTGATGTCCCAGCTAATATTTGAAGGACCTGTAAAGATCCTTTGTAAACTTCCTGTGGGGCTGGGAGGGGTCTAAAAAAAGGTGCCACTGGCGTAGCTAGAAAGCGATTGCGCTCTTAAAAGCTGAGGGAGGTCTGGGGATCAAAAGCCTCTCTTTTGTTATTAATGCATTTTGTCTAAAGATGGCTTGGACGATCCAACATCGTGGAGAAGCCAACTGCTGGGCCAAGTTTATCAGAGCTAAGTATGCATCAAATGTAGATAGATAAGGCTCGGGCCCTGCATGTTCTTCTACCTCTCCCCTCTGGAAGCACATTCGCAGGCTGACCCCGTTGCTATCTCCTCACTCCAGGTGGCTGGTGGGCAGGGGTACCTGCAATTTCTGAAAGACAAATTGGTCTAGATTGGTCCCACTCATTGATTGGGTGACCAATCTGATCCCAACGCCCCTGCTACAGGCCTCAGTTAACCAGCTGATCAATCCTGCTGGCTGGGAAAATATCGCCCCCTTGCACAATTTGCAACCCCAGTTCGTCTTCGACCACATCTGTGATGAAGGGATTTGTACCTCCCCTACAACCGATAGATGCATCTGGATGCCTTCCTGTAACGCCTTAAAAATCGGGGGTCGAGCATAAAGTCAACTCCCGAGTTCCAACGCATCACTTATACAACATAAATAATGATGATTGAATGTTGTCCGTGTTAGTGCATTAAAGATGAATGAGATTAAGCCAAAACAACATATCATACTCCAGAGACAGTTAAATTATGCCAGTAGAAGACTGTGATAAATATATAACATATATAAACTGTTGTAAGTCTCCAGAGTGTGAACATGTTACCAGGTTAAATATATCCATGTATACAAAAAAAATGGACAAAATGAATACACAAGGGTGTTCCAAAAGAGCAAACTAAAGTGTAATGGCATCTAATCAGCAACCCTGTAACCCCGTCGATCAGAAGATGGTCTACATAGACCCGCTTGATAGCTACATAAAGGAGAAACCCTCCTCATCATCATAAAGACTGGCTTAGCTTCGCAAGCATCGCCATCATCTGAAACTCAAACAGGTTTGGTTGGTGTATACAACACCGTCCTGTAACGTGGGAGTGAGTGATCAACTCAGTGGAACAATAAAGCATAGGTTAGCATGTTATCAATTCAATCAAGCAGTAATGATAAAGCAGTAATATTACACATCCCTAAGTACTCTTGTTAATGCAAGAATGGTATGAATGTATGATGCATGTCCTCACCTACGCTCCCTCAACGAATTCATCTCACGTTTGCGCATGAACAACACTGCTTCAGTGTTTAACCTGCTACGCCTGAACGCACGCGTAATGCGGTGCATGCATATGATTACCAAGTTCTTATTAGTCATTTTCATACAGCAGGGTTGGGAAACTAAGGTACCGCCCTTATATCAATACCCAAACAATGATCCATTCTAGGGTCGTCAATCCTAGTATATCTCATACGAAGTTGCGGTTCTAGGTCACTGCATTGGGCTCGTCGCCAAATCATTACAGGCTTAGTTTATACTCTAGATGCTACGGAAGGGTTGTCGCCTCCACGTAGACTCAGAGTATGCTCAAGGTCACTACACAGGGCACGTCTAGGGCTGTTGCACGGAATTGTTACACCACTCCCCCATCACCCATTACGACTTCGTCATCAAAATATTGTAGGCCAACAACTCGAATACAGTGTCCCATACCACCGTATTCGGTTCACAAGTCTGGGTTGCTCACTGGTCACTACGGGGAGGCTCGTTGCCCCAGCGTAGGCCGACAGCTCGACCACGGTGTCCCATACCACCATGTCTGGCTCATGAGTCTTAGCGGATCGAGATACCAAGGTTAAACGGGATTTCATTTGTGAGTTTGGTACCTTAGGTTCAAGCAGTAGCGTCCATACATAGTGAACATACAATGGCACATCGGGTTACTTGGCGAGCTCGACTAATACGAGCGCACATTGCATCGATCGATATGAAGTGCATACGCACTTCGTGTGGCCTAACCATTGCCGACGACCAACACACAAATCGGGTTCGTCAAACACGTCCTACATGGCAAATGAATCTCAGCCACGACTTCAAGCCTGTTACCGATTGCCTGGACTATAACATAGTCCCAATCACATTCAATCCTTAACCAGAAAGCATGTATAGTAGTCAAAGCAGAATTAACAATTAATTCTAACATGTTAATAAGCATGTTATAAAGCACAATATAAACAGGAAATACAAACACATACATTTCATAAGTAAGCGATTAACTAAACAACTTGCATGGAGGAAATCATATACATCTCTAAGGTAGTTGAGAATCCTATCTCAACACCTACCCTAAGCACTATCATCTATGTACTTACTCTTATAAGTATTTTCACAAACACTTAGAATACACTTATTAACATACATAACGCATATTAGCCAAAACATGTATTAGGGCGAATTCTTTCGCCGAGTGAGTATTACACATATATATACAGTAGTTAATCATGGCAAATGAACTTTCATATTTTGTACGTATACGGTATTTTCTACAAATATACAAATACACTAAACGCCATAATTTACATACGTAACTGAATCGCAAAACGAACATCACATTTTACATGTGAAAAACACCCAGATCATGAATCTATTATTATCTGACGTTGAAAGCTTTGAAAACCGTAATCTATACATCTATAGTCCGCACCTTATGCCGTAGAAGCGAGTAACGGACTCAGTTTAAACACCAAGTCTTTATCAACAGTAGAACGACAACCTATGGCATGAAATAGGTTAGTTATTTCATCACTTACACTAGTTGAATCTCTAGAACTGATTAGGGTTAGGATTTCTTACCCAAAAACAGAATCAGAATCGCCGGAAAAGTGATACAGTAATGATGAATAGGCACGGAGAATAGCAGGGATCGATTCCTAGGAATGATTCTAACTTCTCACTCACTTTCTCTCTCTTTACTCACTTCTCTCTCCTAGGGTTTTCTCAAATTCGTTTGAAGAGAATGAGAGAGGGTTTAAGGTCCTTATATAGGCTTAAAACTGATGAAAATGGCCCCAGGGCTAAGGTATATACTTAAGTTATGTCCAAAGTGCGTCAGTTTCAGCTCAACGGAGCATTTCCGGAGCCCCCCTTGAGCCAAAGGTCGGACTTAAGCTCACTGACCTTGGATCTAGGTCAAGTTAAGTTTTCATTCCAATCGGGTTTCCAGATCACACATGGTGGACCAGTTTCAGATCAACGGTCACCGGAACTCAATCAGGGTTACAAGTACACTGACCTGTGTATTTCTCTAATCCGAAGGTGTATTTGGGTCAAATTCTGACGGTCTGATTGCTTATATTAGGCCCGCAAACGACAAGTCTCAAATTACTTAAATGAGATTTAATTTCTAAAGAAAACCACATTTTCTCACACTCTTCACTCCGGGCTCAAGCGAATAGCCCCGGGACACAATCTGGATTTGATTTTTGAGATGGTTGTCAAGCCCAGCAAGGCGGTCCTAATTATATAACTTCGTATTATTCGAACTTTTGACGTGCGGTCCAGATCCAATACGGAGTTTCAATGTGCTCCCGAGAGCAACTGGGTAATGAGATTGATCCTAAATTTTAGGGAAACCTAGCGTCACTGATTCTACAAGTTTTGGATCTTGCAGATCGTATTTAAAGTGATTCAAGTGGATTTCACAGCTAATCTAGTTTAGCACTTAGTTAAACTTGTCTAATTTCTAAAAGATTTGAGGTTTGAGAGGTTCAAAAGGGGTTAGGATCTACCCCTTGCCTAAGGACGTCCAACTCCAAGTTGGCAAAAATCTGGGGCGTTACACTTCCCCTTCCGAGGAATTTTCTGTTAGCCTGGCGTCCAAGATCCTCCATTTGCAGGCTGAGAAGAAGGCCTGGTCTAGATGGGCTTGGCACAACAATTACCTCCCAAGCTCTCCTTGCTGGCCTGAAAAATCATCCATCAAGCCATCCCGGTCGATGATAGAGTCCAGAGAAAGGGTATCTCTATCGTATCAAGATGCAACTGCTGCCCCACTCCGTCGTCGCCTCAAATGGAAACTATCAACCACTTATTTTTGTTAGAGACCAAAGCCAAGGTAGTCTGGACGCATTTCAGCAGGGCCGTGGGCATGGGCAGGCCTTCCTCGACGTCGACAGTTGGTATGGCGTCTCTCTGGTGGTCTGCGGCCTCCTCTTCCACTAAAATCAGGCCCATTATGGGCCTTATCCCAGCCATTATCTTCTGGGAGCTCTGGAGGGCTAGGAACTAGTCTCGTTTCGACAGTCTCGACTCTCATATCTTCATCATGTTGGCTAATATCCACCGATGGATCAACTAGTTGAACCCGCTGCTCCCTGTCCATCTCTCAACTAGCCGTTGCCCACCTCTGGCCCTACCTATTTGGGGTAGGCCCTTCCCCCTGTCAGCCCAATAGTCCTCGAATGGGCTAGGCCGCAACCGCTAGAGATGTTGCCACTAATGCGCTCTTCGCATTCTCCCATTCGTACGGCTTCGGTTCCAATACTGGCGCTGAAATCCGAGCAATTTTAGATGGTCTAAACCTCTGTGTAGACTGAGGTTTCACATAAGTGAAGGTTGTTAGAGATTCCCTATCCGTGGTCTCTGCCCTCGGCTCCGACGCCTCCCTTTCATTGTCTATGTGGTATTGGTGTAAGAGGATAGAGGCCCTCTCCCATTCCTTCCTAGTCCACTTCTCCCACTGCCCGAGAGAAGACAATTCCCCTGCAGATGAGCTGGCTCATATGGGGAGTGCGGGCAGGGAAAAGCTCCTCTTCCATGAGGTTACGGCCCTCCAAGCAAAAATTCGTGGTCTTATCTTCCCAGATAAAACCAACCGGGCTGGGTAACATTCGACCAGCCTAACCCGCCTCAGTCTTCTCGTTCTTTTTATTGTGTTTCCTTTTACAGTAGGAAGGGCTTTTCAAGGGTCCCTCCCGAATCAAGCTGTACAACATTTTGAGATGATATATATATATATATATATATATAATATATATATATATATATATATATATATATATATTCTTATCTTGGGGAAAAAAAAAACCCTAGCTCTGGACCGCAAGAACTTATGGTGGCAAGTAAAAAAAAAAAAAAAAAAACCCTAGCTCTGAACCGCAAGATGGCAAGCAATCCGCGTTCACCAAACACCAGCCTCTAGAATGGCTCCTATTCTTTGTCCTGGACTAAAAGTTGGGACGCCATCTGTAACTGAATGGGAAGCAGGACACCTTCTGGTAATCTCTTATACAATTTGGTAGTGTTCAGCGGGCTAGCAGCACTAAGGCTATCCAAACGGTTGATTCTACCTTTGAATGATCTAGGAAGCTCATTAGGACCAGTCCGCGTCACCATGGCATATTTCATACGGAATCCCCAGGCCCGTGGGCGGAAAGTCTTCCACCTCGCTTCATGCATATTTACTACATGTCTATTTCTTAGGACTTGATCTCGAAAATTAGGTAGATCTAAATCTCGGTTGACCACACCATTGGAAAACAGTTGTGATTGAATGTCCACCGTTAAAAACCTCCTAAGGCCCAATATAATGGTTATTTGACATCTAACATGTTGATTATGTCATCCATACTTGGATAAAGGGAAATCATATATATCAGCTTGGTCCAAAACTTTTGTGCCCCCAAGAAAATTTTAATGGTGGGAGTTCAATCAACACTGTGCGGTCCACTTGAGATTTGAAATAACCTCATTTTTGGGTTTATATCGTAAAATGATCTGAAAGATTGGGTGGACGGCATGGATGAAACACACACATTATAATGGGGCCACCGAGCACCGACAACTAGCCATTGGCCAGTCGCAGGGTGAGTAGCCGATCCGTTTCCGTCATCATGGCATTTTTCACACCGAATCACATGCCCCTGTAGGACGCGGATTGCGTCCTACCCTTTCCCGGACGGTAATCCGTCCCGGCAGGGCTATGTGGGCCCACTGTGACGTAAGTGTTTTATCCAGGCTGTTCATCGTTTTTCTCAAGTCTTTTTAAGGAATGATTTTTAAAATGTGGCAGGTTCAAATCTTAATTGAACCATAAAGTGGGGATTGAACTTCCACCGTTGAAAAGTTCTTGGGAACTGGAGAAGTTTCAGATCAAGCTTATATGTGTCTTTTCACTTCATCCACGTCAACATGACCTTATTAATAGGTTGGATGGTAAAAAACATCACAGTGGCCTTTGGAAATGTTTCAATGGTGGCTGTCATATCACTGCAGCTTCCTTTGGTGTGGTCCACTAGAGCTGTGGACCTGCTTCATTTTTAACATTATATCATAAAATGGTCTGATAAAAGCGATTAACGGCATGGATAAAATACTTACA
Organism: Magnolia officinalis; assembly: GCA_021015155.1. Taxonomy (NCBI): domain Eukaryota; kingdom Viridiplantae; phylum Streptophyta; class Magnoliopsida; order Magnoliales; family Magnoliaceae; genus Magnolia; species Magnolia officinalis. Next base: position 43,719,573 of record JAJHSJ010000018.1, on the reverse strand, counting down.
TCACTGTGGACCCCACAGAGCCCTGCCCTGACGGATTACCGTCTGGGCGGGGGTAGGACGCAATCCGCGTCCGCCCCTGTATAGAAAGTCGGAAACAGATTGGCTACTCTCCTGCAAATGGTTGATGGTCGGTGCTACGTGGGCCCCACTATGATGTATGTGTTTCATCCATGACGTTCATCTATTTTTCTAGATCATTTTATGGCATGAGACCAAAAATAAGTTATATATCCCAATCTCAAGTGGACCACATTATGGGAAAAAGTGTTGAATTTTGGAAGCCATAAAAGTTTTGGATCAAGCTGATCTTTATTTTTTCATCTATGCCTATTTGACCTTAATCAATATATTAGATGTCAAATAAACAATACAATGGGCCTTAGGAGGATTTTAATAGTGGATATCCAATCACTATTGTTTCCGTGTGGTGTGGTCAACCTCAGATTTATATCCCTCTCATTTTTATTTTTTATTTTGTATAAAACCTTAAAATGATAAGTAAAAATGGATGAAACACATGCATCATGGTGAGACCCACAGAGCACTGACCAGCGGCCACGGGGCTAGTGGCAGGGGGAGTAGTCAATCCATTTCCCAGAAAGTCTTCCATATCGCTTGGTGCATATTTACTACATGTCTATTTTTTAGAGTGCTTAAATCTAAGCCATTCGTCTACTTGACCGACGGATTGCTTTCCCTTTAGAAAGATTCCTGCCGACGACTTGGGTCTAGATGGCAAGACTATGACGTTTGTTTTTACTTAATCGATGAGAGATGGTTCCGCGAAATTTCCTTATAGGACGCGTCACCGATATTGGTACCATTAGACAAAAGTCCGTGGACCCTACCATGATTTATATGTTTAATCCACGCAGGACATTCATTGGGCAAACTAAAAATGAGGCAGATCGAGGCATTGAAGATAACAATGCTCACCGTTGACACCTTCTCACGGCCCACCAAATTATTTTTATTTATTTGCCTTCCAACATGTTCATAAGATCACATATACTTTAGGAAAAGGAAAATAGAGATACCAGCTTAATCCAAAACTTCTGTGGCCACTAAAAGTTTTCAATGGTAGACGTTTCAATCCTAACAGTTTCCTGCAACGTGGTTCACTTGAGCATTAGCTCTGCTTCATTTTTTGGCTCATGCCTAAAATTATTTGGCAAAATGAATAATCAGCATGGATAAAACACATCATAATGAGGCCCACAGAGTTTTGTCATGTCTACACAGAACCTACCATGGGTGATGTGTTCTACACTACACAATCCGAGTCCTATCAAGGGAAGCAGATTGTGTCCCAACCATGGTTGGACGTACCCACCATGATTTATCTGTTTATCCACTGTTAATCCATTTTCTTAGATCATTTTAAAGTATGACATAAAAAATGAAGCAATCCAACATCCAAGTGGACCACACAAGAGATGACTCTTGCATTTAACGTATATTGATTTGATGCTTTGTGCATTTAATGTAACCTAAGCTCATTATTTGGTGTGATGTACTTGGGTTGGATCTACTTCAATTTTTTTAAGTAGTATCTTAAAATGATTTTAGAATATGGATGATCTACGTGGATAATGGATAAATAGATGGATAATGGATAAATAGATAAATCACGGTGACCCCACTGGAGCCCCGGTGGGACAGCATATTGTCCAACTGGGTTCGGATACAATCCACTAATTCCCTATGAACGATCGAGTTAGACGGCACGTAACATCGTTACAAACCCCAACAATGCTTTGGTACCGACTCCCACAAATCCTTGACTGATTTGTAAGATTCAAATTATTTGGCTATAAAGACTTGCTTTCTACGTGACTTGGGTCGGTTTGATCTGTAAGTGGGTGTGTTTGGCACATGGTATTGGGAAGGATTAGGTGGGATGAGATTCAAAAAACATAATTATTATATATAGCTGGGATTATCCCTTTTACCACCATGGGATAAGCTTAATTCCATGCTATGTTTGTAATACGGTGGTACATTGAATGGATATACTCACCATCATTTGAAACTATTAAGAATAACATGTGTTATATCCAAACTGTTCATCTATTTTGTAACCTCATTTTATGCCATTAGCGTAAAAATGAGGTAGATCCAAAACTTATGTGGCCCCAATGAAGTTTTCAACAGTAGGTTTTCAATCTCTGTTGCTTTCTATGGTGGGGTTCACATGAGCTTTAGATCTACCTTATTTTTTGACCCATGCTCTAAAATGATCTCAAAAAATGGGAGGATGGTGTGGATATAGCCCACACCTCATGGTGGGACCTACACAACTTGCTAACATTGAGTGGAATTGGCACAGACCAAATGCAATTCCATCTAATCTAATTCCAAGTTTTTCACTTCTACCCAAACAGAATTGACACAGGACCAAATGCAATTCCATCCCACCTAATCCCATGCGCCAAACACCCCCTTACTGATTCATTGAGTATGGACTGCTAATTGTCCTTTGGATTGGCGGGTCCAAGCTTTAGCGAGGTTGACTTTTATATTTGGGGCCTTGAATATTTAGAGATTACACTAACCTTCTTTACTTGGATTGCGTGAGGAAAAGAGTTGGAGTAAACTCCCGATGGTCTCCATTCTTTTACCTGGAAACTTGAGAAATCCTTTGATGATGTTGGCTTGTACGATTCGTTGAAAAACACATAGTTTGCTAGGGAGAGAGAACATGTGTCATGTCATTCACAGTATTCAATCTTTTTAAGCTCTTTGACCTAGGGAATTCTTTTATTCGTTGAAACCATTATGAATTTCTCTTTGAAAAACTAATTAAAGATCTTGATGGGATAACTTACGTAGAAAGAGAATCATTTGCTGACTTCGAATACATTTTTATCATGACCCGAAATTCAGAAATTAAATAAGGTGACTCTAATCCCAAGTTCTAGGATGTGAACTACAATTTCATGCATTCATATATCACATTCACATTTAATTCTTCACACATCTAAACTAACTATTATTAAATTAGTCAAACCATAATAATTTAAATTAAAACTTTAACTTAATATATCACCAATCCAAAATCCTCTACAATTACTTAATCTTTCCATAATCATCTACTTTATTTTTTTTACAAGTTCTCAAAATAAAAATAAAGTCCATGGTATAATGAAAGTAGCCATCCTAGTATTCTTCTATTTTTACTTGTTGAGGGCCAAATACTGCATATTAGACCCCACTTACTACTTGGATTTATGAACATGATGCCGTTTAACGCTCTATGTTAATCGTGTTTGTGATGCAGGATGTATTTAGGAACTTGGACTGAAAAAGGGTACTAAAAGCGTAGTTTTGACGCTCATAAATCATCAAGGCAAGAAATGGACTCTAGGAGACCAAGATCGATGGGTTTCAACGTCAAAGATCTGGGAAAACCAAGCCGGTCACGTTAAACGGGCCAGAACATCTGCCAGAATGCAAGATCACAGGGTTTTCACCATCCATTCGGATCAAAACTTCATTATAGGTTGAATACCATAAATTAACCGTACACGTCAAATTTTAACCATTGGATCCTTGTAAAAATGGCCCAACAGATAGATCAGCCCCTAAAATTCGGATTTGGGGCCTGTCTGACATCTGGATGTGCTTCAAACTTCCGCTCAACCTCTTAAATTAGATTTAAAGCAGATGGACAGTGTAGATTGCTCAAAAAATGATGAGGTGTGTTCCACTCCATGTGGCGAACTAAGCATCAGGTGTACACCTGCGTTGCACCCTCTCCAAGAAATGGTCAAACCTGTTTTGACCCGCAGATCCTTCTTCCGGGATCTGTTGCGCAGGACTTCTGCGGATGGGTTTTGTGGGCCACGATAGTGATCTACATGATCGATCTGGTCCGTTCAGTAGAATCAGACGAATGGTCTGACCTAGGCCACGTAAACGTTACCAGGAATGCGGACATAAATCGTCCTCGCCGTATTGGACATCTGAACCATCACCTTGTGATTGGCTCGGTGGGCCACGACCATAGGGAATCAAAACCTCCTTCACTAAGATCTCTTAACAGAACTAATGGACGGAGTGGATTTCTCATTCGATGGTGGACCCCACTCACACCACGGACCCATCTCTTCTTCGAAAGAAACGCAGACTCTGTTTCTGGCATGAAACAGAGCGTGCGGAGGCAATTCCATGGGCCACCACTCTAGCCCACACGCCCGATCCGGACCGTCCATTGTATACAGACAAGAATTCTGACCAAAACCTCTAACTTCCTTGCAACCATGCATACAGATAAGATCGCTAGTGTTGGAGCTTTTTCCGGACGTTGATTCACGCAGTGGCCCACCAAAAGTTCTGATCCTCTTCAAAATTGGAACGATGTGCTAAATCAACCCCACAGAGCCAATGGACGGCTCTGATGAGGTGTGAAGTCGCTAAGTGGACCCCACCGACCTCAGCCACGAAAACGGAAACTTTCGTTTTCTTGCGGCTCTGTTTGTGGGAACCGAAAGTTGTCCGCGTTTTGCGGGCGGCTGTGGGCCACCATCACGAGCTATCTCTCCGATCCACACCGTCCATCATGAAGTTCACTTAAAAATTCCCTAGGGGACGTTTCCTTTTTGGGACAGAAAGTAAGAAAGATGGGGATTACATCTCTGATTTCCTCCGTGCGAAAATCCTTACGCGCGGCGGGAGATTCTTCACCTGGCTGCGTATGTAGGGAGTCGGTTCTTCACCGACTCCACCGACAGTTCCCTCTTAGAAAAGAAAAAGAAGAGAGAGAGGGAGAGGATTATCATTGGACGTGAGCAGCCGTGGAAGCGTGGACATGGAATGAGAGAAAAAGAGAGAAGTGGCCGGCCAAACTCCATCCAGCGTGGAGTTTTCTTTCCTTCTTCCTTCCTTCATCTTTAGTTTTCTTTCCTCTTACCTTATGTTCTTAAGAGCCTTTAGTTTCATCATGTCCATGATGAGCTAAATCTCTTGGGTAGGGCTAAGAGGTGAAGCTTATAGTGTAATTAGGATGGTTGCTTTGTTTTGATTCATGTCTTGTTGATCCTTATGGATTCTAGTTTGATTATTAAGGAATATTTTTAGTATTTAATGGTTTGTTGTGACTCAAATTACAATGGATATGTGATTGCTTTGAATATTCTCTTTTCTTGTATTGTATTGAGATTGTGAGATTAGGCAGTCCCGTTGTTCACCATCGTCTCATGGGCATGGTTGGGTGATGAAATCCTCCTAATCTTCTCAATTCTCTTATGATTGGCTGTGGGTTTGTTATATTGCTGTTGTTTATCTTGTCTCCTGGGCATGGTCTGGTGACGGAATCACTTCCGAATTTTCACCATTCTAATCTTTTAATGATTAGATCCATGAGAAGTTCAAAGATCTGACAAATCTCTTCTTACCAATTGGATTGGATAGGATTCTGATTCTAGTTGTGTCCTTGAATCATGTAAGATAGCTTCCAAATTGCTATGAATCCTTGGCACCCTAGTTTCCTACTTTTGATTTCTACAAGTTTTAGACCAATATTTCACAATTATTCTCTCATATTCACTTAATTTAGATTTCATCTCATTATAGTTCTAGTTCTAGTTAGTTTCAGATTACGTACAAGTTTCAATCCCTATGGATTCGACCTCGGTCTTACCGAGTTTATTACTACATCACTATCCTATACTTGGGGTGTGAATACTACTCTTCTCTCATCTTATATAAGTTTAAGAGTTATCAAATTTGGGTGAGTTAGAAGCTTTATGAGATCATACAAACAGAAGTTTGAAATAGACCCCAAAAATCAAGTAAAAGATAATTCGACATGTGACAAGATGCAATGAAATGATGCATAAATTTATTCATAGTGTGATATGTACGATGCTATGATGCATGAATCATCCAATTATAGTTAAGGGAACCCCAACTCGATATCCCATCAACGCATGTCATCTGGTCATGTAAGTCAAGGAAACCATCAGTCGATAATCCCACAAATGCTTGTTATCCTGGCCATGTAGGTTAAGGGAACCCCACTCAATAATGCCAACAATGCAATTAGCCTTGCCATGTAGGGTAATGGAATCCCCACTTGATAATGACATAAATGGAAATCATCCTAGCTATGTTGTTCAAGGGAACTCCCGCTCAATAATCCCACAAATGTAATAATAATTTCCATATAAGTCAAGGAAACTCCCACTCGATAATCTCATCAAAATATGTAAATCATCCATGAGATTACTCAAGCGAACCCTCACTCAATACTCCCACCAAAACATTGAAATCATCCTTGAGATGTACTTAAGAGAACCCCTTCTCGATAATTTCAAAAAATATGCAAATCAACCTTGAGATCTACTCAAGAGAACCTCTACTCGATAATCTCACTAAAACATGAAAATCATCATTGAGATGTACTAAAAGGAATTCCCACTCGAGTATTCCACCAAAACATGTAAATTATCCTTAGGATGTACTCAAGGGAACCCCCGCTCAATAATCCCACCAAAATATGCAAATCATTCTTGAGATGTACTCAATAGAACACCCACTCAATAATCCCGACAGTGCTAGTAAATTAAATTCAATGTTTTTTTGATGAGGCAAATAATTTAATCTTTAAGCAGCCTATGATGTTAATGCAATCAAGCAATCTAAGTAATCAGGTGTCAATCTCTTATAATCATTATGCATACAGACTCAACTATGATATTAAATTAGAATCAACAATGCAACATATGATACACATGGTAGAATACATTCATGAAACAAAAAAAAAAAAAAAAAAAAAAAAAAAAAAAAAAAAAAAAACTAGTCAAGGTAGAGGTATGCACAATAAATTCAAAACAACACCACATCACATATAAAGATTCAAAATAGGCAACAAAATGACTATCATCAACAAATAATAATTAAAGAAAACATCGTAATTCTTAGAAAAATAAACGGGCAAATTGAGGGGAACGAGGTAATACCAAGGAGATTAAGATGTCTCACATAGGTCAGACTCAAGGAGACGATAGTTGCAAAAGAGACAATAATGCACCAATAGATGAGTAAAAAAGCAAGAATGTTTAAGTAGCACTTTATTTTTGATATGCTAGGATTCGAGTGTTCGGTAAGGTGTAGAGCATATAATCTAGAGCTACTTAAACTAAAAGTAGAGAGCGAATGAGAAAGAAGATGTGCAAAATGTAAAGATAGAAAATGAAGTAGATTATTGGATTTATGTCTGCACATGTAGAAATGTTGGAGGACGAAATGAGAGCTATGACACTCCTAATGAGAGATGATTATAGATCTCAAATATCGACCCTGCTCTGTCGATCTTAAATCCTAAAGATGACTCGAATGGGCAGGCCACACTCTCACTTTTTTTACTCCCTTATAACTATCTTTTCTACACTCACTCTCATTATCTCCTTGCTCTCACTCTCTCTTGTAAAAATAAAATAAAATTAGGAGCCTTGAATTAGAGGGTGGGCTTCTATTTATAGATCGTTGGCCTGATTTTCTGATAATTAGAGGCAACTTAGGGCATGTTTGGATTTATGGCTCAAATAGTTTTGCATTGTATTAATGAATAAAATAATATTTTCAAAGCGTTTGATTCCGAATTCAAATCCGGTGTCTACGCCGCTCTCGAATACATCGCCAAGCCAGTGTACTTATTAGAGACGTTAGTAATATCAGGGAGCAGTCCATCGATCAGTGCAATGCCTTCATTGTACTGCACTGGAAAATATACTTTCAATCTCGAATAATTTGGTAGTTCATATCTAGATTTACACTTTCATTACCATTTCCTTCTCATCTTCACGATTGGTTCAATTGTGGGCACTAGTGACTGTTATGTCCACGTGAAAAAAATTATGAAATCGTTTTGAACTTTACGCATCGCGCCATTATATGTCTTTTCCAAACATCGACTAATCCATCGCCTTTATATACTCATCTGAATCTACTCTCATCCAAACAGTTCGCTTTTCTTCTGGAAAATGAAAGAATACATACTCTTCTATGTCGTATACTTCTGCCGTACAAAAATACAATGCGGAACAATACTATACGTAACTCCAAATAGGCCCTTAGAGGGCAAACTTTCCATGTAGAGTAATTTGAATAGTTTGGGAATAGGTGTCACCACATACTCACTTAAAAGATTGGTAAAACAAGTAATTTCACTTGTTCACTTAAAGTAAAACAAGTAATTTCACTCTTTGGATAAGTTGAAAGGGTTGTTCTACCTTTGGCAGCAATAGTATTGCCGCCTAGCCGTAGCTTTCCTTCACAATCATTCAGAAAGATCTTGGGAGGGATCATAGAGATCCTCTTGGCGTTGCAATGATTTAGGCAGCAGTAATTTGCAGCCCTGGTGTGAATCTTGATCTTTTTAGGCCCAACAACCCACTGACTAACCCTTTGTATACTCAAAGTTGCTGAAATTAAAAGTGTCACGGCAATTTGAATTAAATTCCATGATGGCCCATCATATCCTCAAATTGTTAAAATAGTCCTTCAGTGGTAATATTATTGCTAACTCTATAGAGTTTGCCCTTCAAATTTGCCTGTGGTATTTAATAGCACCGTGGGGCCTTAGACATTATTATGGATTTGTGTTATAGGTTTGCGACTTTCTTAGTATTTGAAACTCATAAATCATATATTTTGGTTTAAGATAGGTGCATGGTTTGCTATAGTGGAGCATTTAAAAGTCTAATTTATTTATAGAGTGAGTTCGGTTAAGATCGGAGGAGAAACATACGTGTGATCCTGCTCCAAAGCATCAAATGCCCTGTGAAGTTTTCAATGCCGTATGTAGCTGTCCCAAAATTTACTTATTATGTGGCCCACTTGAGTTTTCAATCAGCTATATTTTTAGGCTCTAAGTTCTAACATGAGCATGCACAGGTGATGGGCCCAGTGGATGTTACCCATGAAATCGGATTGCGTACGCTCTTGTCGTATTGAGTAAACTCAGTTGGGCCCACCTTGAATGTATGTGGTCTATCTACATAGTCCATCCGTTTTTCCATCTAATTTAAGGGGTTGAGCCCAAAAATAAACATATATAAAGATCAAGAGGATCATGCCACTAGAAACAGTGGGTATAATGATTTCCATCATTGAAACCATTCTAGGCCCTACAGTGATGTTTGTTTGTCATCAAACCTGTTCATAAGATCATAAAGACATGGATGAAGGGAAAACACAAATATAAGATTGATCCAAAACTGCTGTGACCCCCAAAAAATTTTCAATCGTAGATGTTCAATGAAATTATTTTCTGTGTTGGGGTCCATTTTAACATTTGGTATGACTCATTTTTGAGCTCAAGCCCTAAAATTATCTGATAAAATGGTTGGACGAGGCGGATAAAATACATAAATCATGGTGGACCTCACATAGTTTCTTAGGGTATGCTCACTATGCAATCGACTTCCGTTTCTGTTACCCAATACCTCGGAGGAACGTGGATTTCCTGCAAAACCCTTCTGCAGGTAGCTTCAACGCAAGAATGTTGGTTGGGGCCTACAGAGGTGTTTGTGAGAAATCCACCCGGTCTATCTCTTTTGAGTACTCATTTTAAGAAATGTGAAAAAAAAATGAGGTGGATCTAAAACTCGAATGGGTATCATACGAGAGAAAAAATTTGGGAAAATAAATTTCAACCATTGAAACCTTTCTGGGCTCACCTTGATGTTTATAGTCTCCAAGTCATTTATAAGGTCATTACTGTTGGGATTTGTGCTGCGGAATCACATAGATTTGGCTCTAGGATAGCAATCCAAGAGCACCAAGCAATCACAAGAAAAACACAGATTTAACGTGGAAAACCCTTACGGGAAAAAATCAAGACACAAAGCGACAGATCTTCACTATGAAAGTAGAAATTACAAAGAGAGAGGACTTACGCACACCTCTAAAACCACCTCAAATTTACGTAATCCGCGCAGAATCTGCGTAACCTTCGACTAGTCGAAGGACCCCTTCAATCGGTCGAGCCTGACCCTTGACTGGTTGAGCGTCCTGGACATCATAAAACTTCAAGATGGCAGAGGGTGGAGATTTGGAGGCCCACATCAGCAACTTTAATAAATTAATTTGTAAATTGCTGGATATGGAGGAAGTGATCAAAGATGAGGAATAAGCATGTATGTTGCTGAATTCTCTTCTAGCATCGTATGAATCATTCAAGGACACGATGTACACCATAAATAAAACCCTAAGTGTCGATGCCATTATCTTAGCCCTTCAAGGGAAGGCCATGAGAAAGCTAAACGACGACACAGGAACATCTTCTGATGCACTGATTACAAGAGGCAGAAATTCTAAGTGAGATACAGGATCTTCAAGACTTAGATCTAAATTCAAGGGCAAGGGCAAAGAAAAATTAAAGTGTTGGATCTGTGGAATGTTTGGACACATGAAGAAGGATTGTACCAATCCTTGTAAGGCACGTATCCTAGACTGTACCGTTCTGTAGACTAGGCCGTTCTCTTGGTCAAATTCCAGCAACCCGCGACCAGTAATCAACGTTTACGGGTGACCTTAAGTCACATCCCAAATATCTGAGTCGGCTCGGCTCAAAACTTGTACCCTAGAGACCGCACCATCGTCGCGGTTCCAACGTCATGTCTTACGCACTGATGCAATACCCAGGCTAGGAGTTGTGAGCTCGCGTTCATTTTAAGGAAAATCCCACGCGTTGTGAATTCTGAGAGAATATCTACAACTTATCACTTTAATCAATCAAGAACAAGCAAGTACATAACCCATCTCTTTCTTACCAACAAGGCATGACACCCATCTCTCTCCCATCCCCAATATCAACTCTTATGTCCCCTCTTTTACCACTCATCCCTTGCTTACACACCCATTCCTCCCATTCCATCTCTCTTACAACACCCTCTCCTCTCTCATTCTCTCCACCATTTCCAAGCCTCCATAAGAGAAAAAATTCTAAGGAGAGAAAGCCTAGTGTGTGGTCCACTCCCTACCCCTAAATCCTCATCTTCCACCATTAAAGAAGAAGCCAAGGAGCTAAGGAATCATAGAACCAAGAAGATTAACAATCGGTGGGTGTTTTATAGGTTTAGATGTTGTTCGTGATGATGGGCCAAGTGGGGCCTACCGATTGATGGTACGGATCTCACTTTGGAACTTAGGCGTGACCGATGTCCCACCATGATTCATATATTCATCCCATGATGGGACCATTCTCCATGGACCCTATCATGATATTTAATTTCCTAGTATGAATGGGTCATCTACACCTTGCATTTTGGTGGAAAGGGATCTCCACTGTTGATTTTGATTATTAGGCCCACATGTAATGGGACCCACTTGATGTATGTCTTGTAATGCATGGAAGGGAGGGCCCATAGTGCCAAGGTCCCTCCCATCGCACTCTCACTCTCTCTCTCTCTCTCTCTCTCTCTCTCTCTGTTTAAATGGCCCACCTCAGAGCATGATATTATCCACGCCATCCATCACTCGGCGGTGGAAAACAACCTTTATGTAATTGCATCCAGGCCGTCCAAGGCCTAGACATTGGTGTTGATTATATATATATATATATATATATATATATAGATATATATATATATATATATATATGCTTGTGGTGGGCCCCATGTGGGACCCAACCACCATGGAAGTAGATTGGCTAATGCATTTCACACCAGCTATATAGCTGATGTGTGACATCAGCAAATTTCGTGGACCCCACCATGACAGCGTGTAGAGCCCACCTTGATATCATGTGTTGTATCCTCACTGACCAATCTCTGAATAGTGGGAGGTAGGATTGGCTAGTCTACCATGTATCAGCTATATAGCTGCTATACCGTCAGCAGGTCCTTGGGACCCACTGACCATGATGTTTGTGTAGTATTTACACTGTCCACCTGGCTGGACGGTGGGACCCACACGTGTGGAGTCTCGCGCCGTCTAGCAGGGATGGTGGACCCCACCGTGATATATGTGTTTCATCAACGCCGTCCACTTGTTTTGGTATTCCAGACCGTCCATCTAGACGGTGAGCCAGTTAACCCGCACCAGTTATCTAGCTGTTGTATTGACAGCAACAAGTTCCATGGGTCCTGCTGACATATGTGTTACATCCAAACCGTCCATCAAGATGGTGAGCTTGTCTTAAGGCCTGAGACTAAAAATGAGGTAGATCTATCAGGTGGACCACACTGTAGAAAACAGTGGAGAATTGAACGCCTACCATTGAAATCCCTTAGGGATCATAGAAGTTCTAGATCAATATGATATTTATTTTTCCTCTTGATTCAGGTCTTTATGATCGTATGAATAGATTGGATGGAAAATAAACGTTATGGTGGACCTTGGTAATTTTAAGGGTGGAAATCATTATCTCCACTGTTATTTGTGGTATGGTCTAGATGATCTTCCGATGTGATTCATTTTTGGGTAATGCTTTAAAAAGATCTCTAAAATAGTTGACTGGTGTAAATGGAGCGGCCCATATGATGAGGCCCACTTGATGTATATGAGGCCCATTGGTGCGACCCATGTGATGCGGCCCACTTGATGTAGGTGTTGTACACCCATGTTGTTCATCTGGTGAGCCCATTTAAAATGTGTAGGGCCCACCCCAATGCGATGTATATGAGGCCCATGAGATGTGGTCCACTTAATGTATATGAGGCCCATGTATTACAGCCCATTTGATGTATGTGAGACTCATATGATGAGGTCCGATGTGATGTGTATGAGGACCATGAGTGAGGCCCAATATGATGCATATGTGGCCCATGAGTGAGGCCCATGGTGATGTATATTAGGCCCTTGTATGAGGCCATGGGCCTACTATACGTGTGGCTCTATGTGGGCCACTCCTTAGGAGCAACGTTAGTTAAATGTCTACATTGATGGGCAATGATGGTTAAATGTCCACATTGTGACCTTCCTTTAAGCCTTGTTAGACCCATTCTCATCATTCTCTTATTGGGCCTCATTGATGTTGCATGGTCCATCCTCGCCGTAGATTCCGTACTACCGAAATTGATATATCCATGACCGAGGGCTGATCTTTATATCATGGTTTAGATCGGCTGTTCATTTATGGACCACGCCTTGCATATAGGCCAATTATCAATACCGATTATGAGTATGTGACAACATAACATCATGATATATGCCCATATGCATCATCTGCATGTTTGTGATGAGATGAGGTTGACCATTGTATATGCCTTCTGGTAAGTTGTTTATGAGACTCCTTGATAGGCGGTGTTGTCTCTCATGAGCGACGGTATGCGCAGGATTGATGCATGACTGGATTGTATGACTCATGCATCTTGCATTGTATGATATGGTTACTATATGCCCTAGCGACATCAGGGCCATAGCCTCCACAGACACATCGCGGAGATCCGGATTGGATACCGAAATTACTGTTACTAGCATCGGGGTGCCATAGATGTCCCTGGGTGAAAATTCCTAAACCAGATGGTACCAGAGGATGACTCTAATGTTGAGACTAAGTGGATACATGAGGGCATGAGGGCCGTATACCAGTAGGTCGCGTCTCCTACTGTGTCGTGGTAGGTTAGAAAGGGGTGTGTGACCTTACTTGCCTGAGTGAGGGGGCTGTATTTAGGTTGAGTTTGACCAGCTCGAGGAATGGGTCCGCTATCGACGAGTCGGGCCCGATATTGGCAGGTGGATAGTGAAGTCTCTTCCACTTACCCAGTTGTGCGCTCGGATAGGGGCGGCAAGCTGGCATAGAGTGTACTAGACCCCGGTGATTGTCCAGCGTGAGAACTGTGATGATATTTGATGCTCTAGTGATGAGCTGCATTGATATGTGGATTCAAATGAGGACTGATATGCTTGAGTTGCATCTCGCATCACATGGCCCTGTATGGCTGACATCATCACTCCTTGCATCGCATGGCCTTGATATGGCCGATAACATTCACGCCTTACATTGCATGGCCTTGATGCAACCGATAGCATTTATGGCTTGCATCGCATAGCCTTGGTATGGCTAATAGCATTCATGGACTTACCAGCATATTCCGCATTACTCTGATAGTGCATTTCAAGCACGCTTATATTGCGCACACACTCTTACAACCCTATAAGCTTTCTATAAGCTTATGCATAATTGATGCGTGCAGGTACCGCAGGACGCAGTCATAGCTTATTAGGAGTAAGAGCGTGCATTCGAGCTTCAGGAGTTTTCGTATTATTATCACTGTATTTCCCTTTATACGCATTGTACTTTAAAGTTTTTGATCGTAGTGGATTTGTGATGATATTGTTGGTTGTCGTTTGTGGGTTATGTTTATGGTTATGCTTGTTACAAAATAAATTCATGCTGAAAAATCCTCCATGTAGGATCCAAGGATCGGAACCTAGTACATGGGTACCAGGAGCCAAGAATGGGGTACTACGGAGGCTGTCGGCGCCGGATTCGGTGATCTAGAATTTTGTGAGTCCAGTTTCCGAGTTTGGGGCGTGACAAAAGTTGGTATTAGACCATGACTTGGGAATAACTCAGAACAACATCACATGTCTGTTATAAGTTTAGAATGGTTAGGTCCCGAGTTCAGATAGCTTAGCGATCTTCTATTATAGACTTTTAATATGCATGCCTTTGAGAGTTCTCAAGGTTGATAGGCGTCTTTGTTCTTCCCTTTAGGACATGCTGCCCAGGAGAGCGACCCGAGCGACTCTTGCTCTACCACCTACGACTCCCACTCCACCACCAGAGACCCTTGCTCCCCACCTTAAGGATCCTGCTCCTCTACCTAAGACTGGTCTGGATCTGACCATACCCGTGAGTGCCTCCCAATTACAGCAGATGTTATAGGCTGTGACGACCGCCCTTCAGGGTGCTAAGGAGGTTTCAACTGTAGAAACTTCCCTACCCACCTTTTCCTTTAGAGCCTGTTTGGTTTTCCAATTACCACGGTAGTTGGGTGTAAAGACAGTATGATTACGTCTTTACATGTATTAGCAATGATTATTTCATTACCTATATTTTGCTTTCCCATGCTTGTTTTTTGGTATGTTTTGGGTGTAATAGACGAAAATTTAGTAGAAACGTGTTTCGATAGACAGTGTAGTAGTCACATCATTCCTTTTTTGCTCTTATGGTGTCCATCATTTCAGCTCTATAACAACTGTAATCAATTGTTTAATTTTTACAGCAGTGCTGAATATACAACTTCCCCTTTTAGCAATTTGGTCAACTCTGGACAAGTGATCGTGGGACCCAATCTTTTCATATGCTTAAATTTTTTATACAGCACTATGTGGTGGACCATATGATGATCTTTGTGATAGATTGTCCGGTCTACAACATAAATCGAAATGCACCAAAACGTATATTAACACTATGTGGTGAACCTGTTTCAAATGGACGTGTGTCACGGTTGACATTGCAACAACTGAATCTAGATGGCCAACATACCGGCCGAATTAAAGTGGGTACATGGGTCCCTTCAAATTCAGATTTTGAAGGATAATGGATGATCGTATACATAATGCAGCTGTAATATGGATAAATAAACACAGGATTCAGAAGTAGACATATAGGGGTTAAGGTGTATATGTTACACTTAAAAATTTTAAATTGAAGTATATCAGCGTACTCACACCACTAAAAATCTGGATGTGGGATCAGTAACCTAATGTCAGTAGCAAGTGCTTGCTACTAATCCTTACTACATGAGGGAATATGGGCCCCACTAAAGTATAACATAATGTACTCCTGTAAATGTGACATGTCAGTAATGAATTATGAAAACCACCTAGACGCTAACCCATAAATTCCTAAACATCCACACAACCTATTCAAAGCAAACCATAGTCCTCCAAAAATTGTATAACAGTCGTATTAAAAATAACTATTAACCAGAAAGCTATTAACTAGCGCCATGCCATGAGCTGAATGGCAAGGATTAAAAGCAAGGAACCGAAGATAATCCTAAGGAGGGCCTCAAATGACCCTGGTGTTTCTTCAACGCCATCTCCTGGTGTGCTGTTGCCAGCACACTTTGCACAGTAGTAGGATGGTGACGGGGAGCGCCCTATAGTGTTTAACGTCCTCGTTTGATGGTCGTCCTCGATGTTGGCCACCTGTTCATTGTGTTGCACCGCATACTCGTAGAAAGCAGTCCATTGAGTATATGCCTTCGACGTGGACTTGTATCATTTAAAGCGGGCCATGGAAAATCCGTCCACCTGTTGGTGGCACTCCCATGTATAATACAGTCCGGGGGTCAATGTCCATTGAAGACGACATACATTTTCTTGCCCATTTGCAGACTATTGAAATACGAATAAGTACAACATGCAAATGATTGATATTGATATTAATAATCAAACATGCAACAATTTTTATACACTTTACCAGGAACGGTAGATAACTGATAATATAATGAATCTGAGAATCTGAGAGCATACCTGAAGCATGACTTGTCCAATAAAAAATTGGTACTTATCCTATACAAAGTGTAGATATGAGTAAGATAGTCATATGGAAAACAATATATTAAGGAGATTAACATCAGATAATGCAAGATGGGCATCAACAGGTAATGCAAGTTAATACGCATCAATGGTGGGATCATCAAAAACACACATCAAGATCCAAAAAAAACAAAAAGAAAAATATCATCTAAAATAAGCAACATTTTTCCAGCTAGTCAACAAGACTAGCCCTGTACTAAAAAAAGAAGTTTTGTCCAAAAATCACTTGGCTGACAAGCCAAAAAAACAGAAACCCATCAACGGTCAGGTGGATGACAGTTCAATTAGTCAGAAGACTGATCTGGTGTAAGCAGCATCAACACAAAGTCCAACCTCCTATGCTCAGAGAGTGAAAGGAACGAGACAGATTGTTGTTCATCTTTTGATAGTATCTTCGTGGTGCCTAGAATCTCATGACCCGTGAGGCCTTCAATCTGCTCCAGAGTAGGCACAATCTGGGACATACGTACCAAATCCTTCCCTTGGTGTATGGTTATAGCTAGTGACTTGACAGCTTCTGCAACGTCACTCATTCCTTTGCCAATGATGTCACAAGGGCGATCCTGTCTGGCTCTCTTCTTAAAATTGGATGTACTGCCTGTGTTCACAGAGTTATTCCTATTGACATTTAGACTACGAGTTGTGACATGAGCACCGTCACCACTGTGAAACGACAACTGGATGTTATGTCCACTATCCCCTACATCGTCACTCGACAACACGAGTATATCATCGTTCAGATCAACCGATGTTGTCGGCGTAATGTCGGAATCACGGGACCTTCCCTTTCGCACAGTACTATACATATTTCCTATGGAAGCACGTGATCCAGTAGCACGGTCATTTCCAAATAGGAAGGTGAGGTCATTGTACCTTCGTACTGCCTTCCCTCGAATGTGTTGTGCATAGGGATGTGACTATTGACAACAACTAAGAAAATTTTGTATTACTAAACAAATATCGATGAGATATTCTTTAAATAAACATTGTGCTAAAGTAACAGACTGGTTCAATATAAAAAATAATCTCACCCGTATGTAATCCTCCCAGACATCATCTAGGGCTGCAACTAGCTTATTGTCCTCATCCTAGCCAAACCCACTGCCATTGAGGGTCTCTCGAACCTCAAAATACAACCGTTTCAATGTCCGAAGGCGATTACCAACATGCTTTTCTTATATTGATATCCCTAGGGCACTCCTGACAGTTTCCACGACCATTTTATAGGTCTCCTTCTTAAAACCGTTTGCACTCTTGTGGCCATTTGCCACAACATCCATCAAGGTATCAATGAGGCAGTCATCCATTTCATCCGTCCACCGCATTACACCACTAGACAACGTTTTCATCGAGTGATTTTGATTTATACTTTCATGGTGTCCTTCATGGTGTGACACACTACTCTTGCCCAGATTGTTTGGTGGGGGTTTACTGGTTGTTTCGCCCATTTGGAGACATTTCCTCGTCATTATTAACTTCTATTATCTACAAATAGTACAATGGACATATTTAGTCTAATAGTACAGCATTGCATATAAGTCATGGGAAGACAATAAATGAAGAAAGCTAAAATTTAATATACAGATACAGAATATGGTATACAAAATATACGATAAGGATCATCTTCTTCCAAACATCCAAAATGATGCTAAGACATGCTTGTAGGTATCATTATACAATCATGTGATGTTATAACCTACTACAAAATGACAAAATATAATTTGAATATCAAACCCCATGACTCACAGGATGAGATTCATTCCACATCCTCGAAGTAATATTATCTCAAAATGTAGCCCATTTGTCCTTCTCACGTTGTATCACATTAATTAAGCATGGTGATAAGTCTATACTCTCCGTTACATCTGTAGATGAGACTTCATCTTCTACCAAACCATCTCCTCCAGATAGATGGATGAAGTTATGTAACACACAACATGCGATGACTATCTTCACCTATGTTAGAAGGTTGTATGGTGGAGTTGATTTGAGGATTGGAAAGCGAGCTTTTAATACTCCAAATATTCTTTCTATAACGTTTCGTAATTGAGCATGCCGGTAGTTGAATAGTTCTTTCATGTTGGTTGGAACGCGGCCCATGCAGTATTCATTGAGGTGGTACCGTACACCACGATAAGGAACCATGAATCCAGGAGAATGAGCACAACTAGCATCAACTACATAGTAATTACCTACAAATAATTACAAGTAATTAAAAATCTATTTACTCAGAAGTCATGTTATCAAGATGTTCGATCATACAAATATACAAGAAGTACCCTCGCGGATAGTAAAGCGATCAGTGGAATGTGTCAATGCACTGAGTAAGATGCGTGCGTCAGAGGTTGATCCCTCCAATCCAGCGAGCACATATATGAACTTCATGTCAAATGTACATGCGCCCAGTACGTTCTGAGAGAGGACCCCTTTCCTGTTATGGTATGTTGCACTTTCCAATGTCGACACATAGGTGGGTACATGGATCCCATCAATTACACCAATGCAATCCTAATTTCACCTTAAGTTATCAGGATAAAAAAATATACTATAAATTTAGGATAGGAGTGGACGTTGGATAATGTGATTACAATTGAGCGTAGCTGAAAGTACGTACTTCATTTAGGATTGGAAAGGATCTCGTTTGGTGTATCTGCACTTGGGAGTGTCATAAACTCCGGATATATTCTGACAATTGCATCCACCGTTTTACTAAAATATCGGCTCACGGTTTCTCCAGATCTTCTAAACCGATGTCTAATGACACGGTTTCTAATATTATGCCCTACTGTGTGAAGGAGCATGACAAGTTGTTCCTTCATACTTACATGTTTCCCATCGGGAAGGAGATTTCTATCCTTGAGAAATGAGCATAGGTTGAAAAATGAAGCCTTGTTCATTCTGAGTTGTGCTATGCACTCATTGTCATCTGCTCTTATTATCACATTTATTATCTTCTTTCTTTCAACGTCCCCAAATCTTGAGGGTGTCTTAAATAAAATATTTCTGCAATATTTCCCTACTCCAATAGTAGTAGTTGCTATAACAAGTGTAGCTGCAAAGGCAGCCATCTCCTCTTTCGTTCATCCTTGACCCTCCATGTTTTGATTTTCTCTTGTATAACAAATCCAATGAAATGGAGTCAGCACTAACAACACTTTATAAAATACCAGTTTTCATAGGCGAATGTAGCAGTAAATGCCCTTCTATATATACATTTGTTGGTACTATGTATTGATATATACATTTGTTGGCGATACATATATAGAGAGACGAAGGTTGGTGATCATTACTAGGTTCTCCAGAGGTAAAACGATATCTTGAATGCTGTACTCTGAAATAGTGAAATACTTATAGTTGGTGGTTTTTCGATGGATGTAGTCAGATATTGTTACAAACTACATATATCCTAGTTATTGTTTGGTTGTGGCTGCGCTTTTTATCTTTGTCATGACCCACCTTTTTTCTCATTTATTTGGCCATAATAAAATTGAATTATCCTGTTTTCAGATTTTCTTGAGTACCAATTTTTATAACAGATGAGGACGAATTTTCACAACAGATGAAAACTACCATTCTAAATAATAATATGAGAGATGAAATCTCATGAGAACTAAAATGGAAAATCCCTCAATGGTGCCTTTATTCCACCGAAATCAAACAGAAATAATTCAACCCACTGAAAAAACCAACCAAATAAGCATGAGATTGAAATTTTCCAAGAATCAAAGACATAATCATTAGGTGCTTTTTCATCCAAACCATGAGTGGTGAAAAGCATATATGTCATGCTTGCACTTGGTCCAGAACAATGCCTTCTGAACTAAACAAACACATGCTGCATTTTCTAATCCAGAACCCATTTCTGAGACATTAGTAGAAATTAAACATTGAAAAAAAAAAAATCGCAAGATCAAAATATCATCGACTGTAAAATCCCCAAAAACCATACCAGTTTCTCCACCAAAACCTAGATTTTGGGTCCACAAAATCGTAAGGAAAAACAACCTTACAACCACATTAATCAAAATTTTCAGCGTCAACAACGATCGAACAAATCGCCAAAAAGGAATTCAATGATAAAAGTTGTTGTGATTACTATTATATGTATCATGGGTCCTTTTTAATCATAAACTAGTCATACATTTGTCGAAACTAATCATTAAATTACAACAGAAAATAAAAATGAACCCAACGACAACAAATGAAGAAAGAATTTCATTATCTATCTGTAGAGTCATGACCAAAGAAGCCTAGGGATCATTACTAGGGATTATTACCAGTGCAACCAAGATCACCTGCTTGTTTACACTGGTCTAACCTTCTTGAGCTTCGTTTGAGTGTGAAATTTTTTTTTTCATAAACCAAACCAGTATGTTGATGGTCTTGACTGGTCCATTGGGTTCAAGATAAGTGCTTTTACTAGCATGTCAGTTTTTTACAAAATTGAACAAGTTATCTGTCTTGTGCATGATAGGCATGCTCAAACAGGAAATTCAATTTTACCGAGCGAGCATTACATATGACCTTTTTAATCATTACTACTGTTTATCTGGACAAAGAACTTTTGCATCTAGACCAGTCATCGAATGGGACTGACCAATGGTGGCCATATACCAATGGACAAACTGATAAATAATAAATTAATATCATACAATTCACAACAGAGAAACAAGATCACAACAGAGATATAAGAAAACAGCGACAGTCAAAATTTATTTTCTTTATCTGTAGAGTAATATGCAGATGATAATACAAATATGATTGAACAATGTGGATTTCATTATAGGACCCGTTTGGATTAAACTTGTTGAGTATAATACAAAGAGTCATGGAATACTCATTGATAGCACCACAAAGCTGATTGGCACTGTTCTGCCGTTGGTAGGGATTTCTTGTCACAGACCCGTTTGGACAACAAATTGGGGGAAAAAAAATGGGCCCTGCTTTGAAATTAAATACTGTAACTATACATTTTTAATTCTTACAAAATAACTGCTTAACAAGTCAAAAAAATCTAAGATTGTATTCAAATAAAGGATCGAAAGTGTTGAAGTTGTCATATGATATTCATGGAAAACACATGTATGAATGCCAGGTCATTTACCTGCCAACCGATGTGGCAATGCGGTACATCTGTATGAGATGCAAGCCGTTCATCAGATGGACCCCACTGTTTATATGTATCTGCCCAAAAAGCTTATCGACCTCCCCAAAAAATATCCATCTCTCTTCCATGTTTCTGTTTATGTATGAAAATCTGATAGAAGGTAAACAAAGGATTTATAGTAATAATCATCATAAACATCATGCAAGAAAGAAGTTAAACAGAGGGTAGACAGAAGGTAAACAAAGGACTCAACGTCCGCTCGGACATTCCACTGTACGACTGGTAATGAATAAAGAGAGCACGTAGGACCACCCCATTCTGGCATCATACGCTTTTTGTGGTTTATCCAAACGGTCCGCAAAAGGAAAACTATTTTTAAAAACTTCTTGCCATGCAACCGATCAAAAGCCTCTCCTACTCAAAATCCTACAGAGGCTTTGACGTAGCTTTAACAGTTTATTATATAAAAAAAATCTCAATAAAAACATATACAGTAATAACCCAGATTTCTGAAATTCATCAGAAAATCTCAAAAACATTTATCAAAAACCCTCTCAAGGCTGTAAAATATTAGCAATCGGAGTGTACCTGTTTCGATATTGGATGACTGTTGTGGAAAATCTGATGGTGCACGTAAAGACGACCCAATATCTGATGGTCAGTAGAGGGATGGAGGTAATACAGACGAAATTCGTGTTCCCGACAGATCACGCAGTGATGAAGGTGGATGTAACGTCGTCTACCACCAAGATTTATCATTTTCAGATTGTCGAGAAGAGGGAGAGAGACAATTAGCATATACAAATAAGTTTGAAGAAGATAACCATGCGAAGATAACAAGCTTCTAACAAGATCCAGGAACGATTTCTGAAAACGTCATAGGATGGAGTGAGATCTTACCTTGCTGGTGAAATTCTTCTTCAAGTGTACTGGGAATGAGATGAAGTTCGCAAAGGTGAAGATGAAAATATAAGAACGAGAGGCAACTGTTTATTCGTAGTTTGGATAGTAGTGGTGTCCCGCGGACCACCATACTGTTATCAGTCTTGCAGACAGGCGTCAGATGAAATCTCTTCGAGTACCTGTAATGTGCAGGATTTGGCAACTACTATACCATCGAATCCATCCAACTACAGATTCACTTATAAATGTAGCCAAATACGTTAAAATTCAAACGGGCGTGAAAAGTCATAATTACCCTTTTCACTTGATTTGCTGGTATTTGGTAAAACCAAACATGCCCTTAATGTGGGCCACTTGAGTCTTGGATGCAGCTCATTTTTTGGTATCAAAGTCTTAGAATGAGCTCAAAAAATGAATGGACAAGATAGATTTCTCAAAAACTTCATGGTAGCCCCACCTAGGTTTCCAACGCAGGAACTTCCTGCTGAAAGGCTTTCGCGGGAAATCCGTGTCCCTAAAATTATCTTTATGGATGGACAACGTGGATAAAACACATAGATCATATTGGGTCTACGTAGCACTGACCACTAGCCACCTGGCTGATGCTAGAGTCACTAGCCAAACCGCGTCCTTGGCTTATGGGCTACATGCATGCAGTTGCAGCATGCAGGCCACCGGCACCGATGATTTAAAATGACAAAGAGTTCTCATTTGGTGGGTAAAATGAATACCTTCCTATGAGATTTGAATGTAGACAGAGGCTTTGTACAATTTTATAGATACAAGGTTCTGATTTGGATCTGCACTCCACTCAGAAAATGAGAGTAACAGATCTCTTATCAGGATTGCAAAAAGAAACACGAGAATAAGGAAAAGGATAAAAGAAGCTGAGTTTCCTATTCATTTTGAACAGTTAATTTCCTCTTGGGAACTTAGTCTGTAGATTTAGGTCTATTGATGGTCCATCCAAGCCGTTGATTTGATGGCTTCCCTCTTGGTTTCCCAACTTATTGAATTTTGGATGGACCGCTCTAAGAATATCCTCTCTTTTGGTCAACTCTAACCTTGCTGTTGGTGTGGCATGCCGATACTGGGTAAAAAAGAGATGCACGAAAGAACCACATTCAATGAAAGATAGACCAAAAATTAGATGGCCAAGATCTTCTAATTTGAGAGATTTGGGGGAAATGGACCATCCATGATGTGGGCTAGCTATCAGAACAATGGCTTATAGATAATCCTCGGGTCCCACATCTACAAATGAAGTTGTGATTAGATAAGTTCCCTTTTTGGTTTGGAATGAACTAAGAACTCCGTTCAAGAAAAATAAAAATAAAAATAAAAATAAAGAAAAAATAAAAAGAAGGAAAAGTTCTAAGAGTGGTTGGGGCTAGGTTCAGAGTTTAATGACTAAATCCAAAGGACCTTGGTTCCATTTAACTCCACATAATGTGGCTTGTAGAAGTCTTCCGGTTAGCATCAAGTGTCTTTATTGACTTAAAATCCAAGCCACTCATCTATTTACCTACAAAATTGTCTTTGATCCTCAAGACTCAACAACGCGGATTGCCTCCTACCCCAAGCATGGGAAAGGGACAAGAGCTTGGAGTGGCCAATGTGATGCAGGGGTTTTATTTACAGTCTATCAATTTTACCTGTGTAATAAGACCAAAAGTTAGGCATATCTAAAGCTTGGGTGGACCGTACATGATGTGGGCCACCATGACAATGGCTTAAAAGATCATCCTTGGGTCCCACATCTATAAATTACGTTATGAAAAGGTAAGTACCTTTTTTGGTTTGGAATGAACAGAGAACCCGTGATAAAATAAAAGGAAAAAGGAGAAAGGAAAAGTACTCAAGAGTGAATGTGGCTATGTTGAAGTATAATGACTAAATCGAAAGGACCTTGGGTCAATTTAACTCCACGTAATGTGGTTCGTGGAAGTCTTCCTGTTAGCATCAAATGCCTTTATTGACTTAAAATCTAAGCCACTCATCTACTTAGAGACAAAATTGTCTTTGATCCTCAGGACTCAGTAACGCGGATTGCGTCCTACCCCCAGCTGAAAAGGGATAGGAGCTCGAAGTGGCCATTGTGATGTAGGGGTGTTATCTAAACTGTCCATCAATTTTGCCATGTCATTTAATCGAATAAGACAAAAAGTTAGGCATATCTACGGCTCAGGTGGACCGTCAATGATGTGGGCCACCAGAATAGTGGCTTATAGATCATCCTTCGTTCCCACATCTACAAATTAAGTTGTGAAAAAGTAAGTTCCCTTTTTGGTTTGGATTGAACATAGAACTCGATAATAAAATAAAAAGAAAAAGAAAAAGAAAAAGAAAAAGAAGGAAAGGAAAAGTTCTCAAGAGAAGAGTGGTTGAGGCTATGTTCAGAGTATAATGACTAAATTGAAAAGACCTTGGTTCCATTTAATTCCACGTAATGTGGCTCGTGGAAGTCTTCCAGTTAGCATCAAGTGTCTTTATTGACTTAAAATCCAAGCCACTCATCTACTTAGTGACAAAATTGTCTTTGATCCTTAAGATTCAAGAACGCGGATTGCATCCTACCCCCAACTCGAAAAGGGACAGGAGCTCCGAGTGGTCATTGTGATGTAGGGGTTTTATCTACACTTTCCATCAATTTTGCCGTGTCATTTAATCGAATAAGACCAAAAGTTAGGCATATCCAAGGCTCGGGTGGACCACATTGTAAGAAGTAGCAGTTGTCATACCCTATTTTTGACCATTTGTGGAATAGCCAATCAGGAAATGACATGCGTATTGTAGAATAGTAGGTAAAACAACAAGAGTATCTGAAAGAGAACCAAGATCGGCAATCCTCTTGAAAACAAGTGGCGCTACAGGTGCTTGAGCAGATTAAGGAGTTGTGCCTGACTGAGCAGGACATGTAGTTATAACCTTTTAGCACTTCGGTTGAGGGGGAACTAGATTGACCATCTTTATTATTGTTGGAGGGACAGCCGAAACAGTCGAGGACATTCTTTACGACCAATTCCTTCTTTGACTTGGAGACAATCAATTTTGGCGTTGATGGTTTTTTATTGTCTTTGTTCGATTTCTTCTTCTCGACTACATGTTTCTCTGTCTTAGAGGTTGAAGGGAAAATTCAGGCAATGATAAGATTGGTGGACCAAGTGATTAATATCAAATAATACTTCTTTCGCCAGTTGCAAAAGGAAAGCATTTGACAGTAGTTGCAGAAGGAGCATTGAAAGTAGTACCTATTGCTTCAAAATTGTCATGGAAGATTTGTAAGGTGCTGACTAAATTCACGATCGGGCATTGGTTCGGGCGCTAATTACAAGTTCCTTGTATGAAGGGACATAGATGCATTAAGTTAATCCAAATTGGTGAGCAAGGAGATTGGGGCGGTATTGCTCGACCCTGACTTTAATTGTCACTCCTGTCTCTTCAATGTTGCCATAGGAGAGATCTCCACAGATGAGATAGCTCTTCCAAACTTTGTCACTGAGATTGATCATCTCGACATTGTTTGTATTTTAGTCTTTTGTGAACTAGGTTGGACCGAACTGTTTATTGTTAAAAGACAGTAAGAACGAGTGCATTTTTCTAGGTTGAGAGAGAGAGAGAGAAAGAAACTCATGTATTCAACAAAAGAATGGGTAGCTTTAGGGAAAAAGATATTCTGGTGGCTGAAAGAAGTGAAAGAATTTAGAAGAGGGATAACATTTACAAAGGTAGATATGAAATATTCAAAACCCACAAAGGCCCTCCATTATAGAAAAAAACCCTTCGTAGTTTCCTTGAACATACTACGATAGAGGTAGCCGAGCACGAATGGGGCAAGGGCTAGTTGTTGACCTTGGGCTGGCGCATCGGCTAGGTGAACATACTCTTTTATGATGTGCACGTCACTTACACAGAGTAGATAATGACAAATCCACATCAACAGAAATGTTGTGTGTTTTTTATTATCAATAATGACATGGGTTTTGCGATAGAGCGACATGAAGTTGGAATAAGCCTTGTCATTATTGTCTGGAAGGGAGAAGTAGTATTGCTTGCCTTAGGCAAAGTTGGGGTAGACTGAATTACCAAAAGGAAGAAGGTGGGTGAGTGCACAAATATCCATGACTGTGGGACCCATGTGACCACATCCAAAATGAAAGGTGTTAGTTGATTAGATCTAAAAGGCCGAAGCTACAATAAGAAGAGAGGTGTCTTCTACATATTCATGCAGCGAAAGGCTGATACATTCATATATGTCAATCTGTTTCCATTTATTGCCATGTTGTCGGGTGTAAAGCCCCGAAAAATTGAGGGTCGTGCATAGACTTGACTCCCGAGTTCCCGAGTGTTACCTATCATGCATTTATGGTTATTTTTTTTCAAATTTAACTGCGCAATTTGGAATTACCTGAAGCATGAAGCACAATCGCACCTGTCTACTGAAATGAAGGATATCCCACATATATGCAGGTTCAAAAATAATAAAGGGTCGTCCAAGGCGTTGCCCAACAGAACAACAACAAAAGAAGGCTATGTCAAAAAAAATAAAGCTGAGCCCGCGGCTCAGCAAATCCAAATCCAGCTCGATCAAGTCGATGGAGAGCCGCCCATCAGCTGTAAGTAGGAGAGCCCATCCTCCTCGTCCAAGCTCGCCTCGCCAGGCTCCTCATGCCCTGAGTTACCTGCATCTATGAATGAGTCTGGTTGGTGTTTTAAAACATCGTCCCAGAGTAGGAGTGAGTGATCAACTCAGTGTGAACTATTGGTCTCAAGTTACAACAGGTATCAATTGTAATATGAACTTAATGAAAAACAGACAATCATCAACACCTAATAACTCTTATTTAAAATGCATGTATGCGGGATGATATGATGCATGCCCTCGCTACAACACTCCCTCAAGCGACTCCATCTAACGATCGCATATGACAACACTCCCTCAGAGTGATCTCGACTTCTGAGTCGCCACCCTAACTAATGCATGCAATGCGATCGTGTTAGCCGAGTTATTAATTAAGTCCGGTCATCTAGCAAGTTGGGGATTCTGATTCACCCTACGTATTAATGCCCTAAGAAGGTTGCGAGGCAAAAGCCCCATCAACGCGTGAGGCCGAGTCCCCACGGTCCGTGATCTCGTCGGAGTCCTCGTCCCCAACTCCAAGCACATGAGGAATGCCGTAAGGAAGGGATCGCTCTCGGTCACTACGGGGAGGCGCGGTACCCTAGCGTAGGCCGACAACTCGGACACGGTGTCCCATTCCACCATGCCCGCCTCACGAGGCTGTGGACCAGTTTCAAGTGGGTTAATGATGGGCTACAACGGTTGCAGGGTGGTTTAGGTTCCATACGTATGTGAGCGAACAGGGTTAACAAACAGGGTTGATCAGAGAGTAGGTTAAACCGCACAGATCAGGCGAGCATGAGACGAGTGACATCGGGCACAAGGGACCCATGTAATCGAACTACTGCCACCCGAACACTCCGACCCAATCCATGGATCTAACCCTAGCGTAGTCCTACCGACGGGACTACCGTCTTTCGTCATGTTCCTGACCAACCCAAAGGTATGGAGTGTGATTCATAGCATGCCGGCTATCAATGCATCATCTAAAAATAATCAATCTCATGTTCTCATACTTCTCAACATAAAATTCTAAACGTCTACTAACAAGTAAAGCTAATAATTTCGCGAACAAGTGTGGGTGTGTGGTGTGGCTTGGTGAGGAAGTTAAGTGTTTCCTCCATCCCAAGAAATTACATGCACAAGAGTAATGAATCATACATATTGGGAGACACAACATATGGGAAAACATCAAGCATGAGCATGTGATCATCCATACACACAATCATGTGAGGGGCAAGAATGCATAATGAGAGAACTAAGCATGCACATCCATACCCTTTCAACAAGCATATAAATTCCTAGGGTTTTTCTAGAATCTCAAATATAACACCCAAGCAATCAAAATCATTAAGCTTGTACTAAAATTAGTGCTAGGCCACCTAAGAACAATAGTCCGCACCTATGGATTGTTGGAGACTTGGAAAACGACCTAGAGATGCCGAACCCGGTGCCGATCGGCCGGAATCCCTAAAGCAACGTTTATATGTTAGAATCCTAAATCAATCCCTCATCATCACAAGGGTTTCAACGAAAATGGGTAGTGGATCTTACCTAGATGATCAACGGAGTGAAAAGGGCAATTATGTATGAGGAATCCTCCTTTGAGAAGATGTAGGGAGTTATGGGGGTTTGATTTCCTTGGGCCCACCTTGCTCTTCTTTCTTCACTCTTCCTTCCTCTCTCCTTCCTTTCTTCTTTCTCCCCTTTCTCTCTTCTCTCCCACCCTTCTCTAGGGTAAAATCGTAAAGGGAGAGGGGGTGCCCAAATAAGGCCTTTATATAGTGCCAGTTTTGGTGCAATTGGCCCCAAGTGTTGGGTCTTTACTATACTAACCCTATGGGAGGGTTTTTCTAGCCTATGGGGTGTACTAGTCGATATACATCGTAGGATAGTTAGTCCTAATGATAATCTATGTATGGACACAATCGGCCCGCCATTTCGACGCGCCGATCGACAGATATGATTAGAAGTCTCTTCAACGGTCACCGATGGTCGATCGGGGCCGCGGTTATACGGATGTGAGCGGTGAAATATCCTTACTGCATGTGTGAAGTTTGGTCGTAAACCGACGGTTCGAAATCCTCAACTTTGCATAAGAGTGGACGACTCAAATCACTTAAGTTCCCACAATTTCCCAAACTAGCCTTCTAGGGCTCCCTATTGAAGTTGGGGTGGTCCTAACGCCCCCCAGGCCGCCAAATTCGGTGGGTAGGTGTCTTATGGCCCAATTAAGGCCCATGTAAAATTTGGGTACAAACGGATGAACGGATATAGGGTCTGAGTAAGCGATTTCGTCCCTTAAGTGGCCCTGCGAGGGCCATTTTGGTGATTGAAGTGGTTCTGACGGCCCTTTGTCCATGAATCTTATAGGATAGGGTATTCATGGCCCGATAAGGGGCCACGCAAAATTTGGGGATGATCGGATATGGGGTTTGGTCGTACGGGTCCGATTCGCGACCAACGGTTATCGTGCCACGATCGGGGCCCAGATTTGGTGGACAGGCGTAGAAAAATACATTAAACCTTCACCGTAAATTTGGAAGAAATCCGACGACTGGAAGGCCTAGAGTCTCAGTTTCTTTTGTCAGTGCCAGATTTAAACTCTAGCATTGGTGGGGCGCATTGGGCAAGCGCCAGATGGTACTTCTGGGTGTCCACTGGGTCCGCAGTTCGCGATGGACCACAAGCCCAGTGAGATCTATGATTTTCTAAAGTTTTAGATTTTTCTAACCCTCCTCGGTCGCTGGGTGACCCACACGGGCTGTTGTTAAGTGTAAACAGGCAATCTGGCTTGGCGGCCCGCACTTGGTCCCATCATAACTATATTGGTCCACCCCAGTATAAACTAACATTGAGTGATAATGGTCATTAAGTGATTTTATAAGTTAATTAAAAAGAAATTTTAAGAATTTTTTTTTGAAAATCCAAAACAGTGAAAATCCAGGATGTTACATTAGGACAGATGGGCAAACCATTTTAGCCATACTTTCAATGCTCTCGGCCAGGATCTCGAGGTCTTGAAGGTATTTGTAGGCTTTGGAAGTGAGTTGGATTGAATAAGGAGTTGTTTATCCGAATAGCAGGGAAGAATTGATGGAGCAATTGTAGCCGATCGAGGTAGATTTCTTATTGAAATGCTAGGTCAAGCTTGAGGAATGCTCTATCTACATTGATAGGAGTGAAAAAGATAATAGCATCCGATATTTTAGACGAAAGAGACTCCAACTCTTTTATCAAAACTTCCTGATGAAACATTGTAGGGCTAGATGAAGAGGAAGCAACCATTACAGTAGCAATCTCGACCGAATGGAGCTTAAGAAGAGAAAGATCAAGAGTCATGTTAAAAGCAAAATTATTTTGAAATAACATATATATCGGTCATCGACGTGCTCATTAATGAGAGGATAATCATGACTTCTTGTACAATATGATTGTATGCTAGTGTCACGATGAGTGGGACATAGGAAAAACCGCCATTCGGTTTTTGTCTTGGTCAAGCAGAATCAATAAGGAGTTGCCACGTGGAATGAGTGACCGAGTGCATTTATTGCATAGGATAATGAGCCAATGCTTCGCCTTTTTTCCAAAGGCGAAGTGATGTAGGGGGTAATGCTGTACCCTATTTCTGGCCATTCTTGGAATAGCTAATCAGGAAGTAACACTTGTTGTTACACAATGAGGATATAACATGTGAAAGGATCCTAGAAACTATTTGGAGCACTTTTTATGGAAGCAATACTGACGTTGAGCTAGATAGTACACGTCATTTGACGACAAGGTGTGGGCGAGAAGCTCAAGAGACAGAAAGTGCTCGAGAGAAGACAAACAGTTTGAAGAATACAAAGTGGTAGAAGAATTTGGAAGAGTGGCGTGGCAATGATTCAACTACTATAACTGTTGAAGGAAAGAACAGAAATAGATACATAGTATCTGTGTAGTAGAGAAGCGAATAAATATAAGGTGAAATCTTCGAAACAAATCGTTTCATACCAAGAAAACAAACAAATCAATGTATCTTTCCTTATCATAACTTTAACTCTAACTTATGAGTAGCGGTAATCTCTAGTTGTAATATATAGTTGTAATCCAAGTGTATGCTCTTGTGCTGGACTAGTTCTATTTCAATACAAATAGTTCTTCATTCTAAAAGGCTCTTTACAGTCTTGCCGTACAATCTATTATGAGTATATTTTTTTCTATGTGATTATTTCTTATTGTTATACCAAAAGTCCTTTCGTAAGGAAGGAAGAGTGCAACCCATTTTTGGAGGAAGAACCCCACCCTCCAAAAATCGCCTAATTAACTCATAACAATCTTGTGCAAGTGGTTGAATAGGTGACCGATCTTCTTTGGTCTTAGTCATATATGATCGCATTGACATATCTGGCTATCTTGGCGCTTGAGGTCAAAGTTGTTTGGTTTAAATTGAGCCACGCAATCAGTTTTATCACACCCGAACACACCACACGTGACGAAAAATAAGCCAAGATGTGACCATTAAAACTTTCTTAGGAATCACCCTAATGTTTATTTTCCATCAAGCCTATTTATAAAGTTACATAGACATCAATGAAGGGAAAACAAAATATTAGCTCAATGCAAAACTTTTGTGCGCCTGAAGAAGTTTTCCACCTATGTCTTGATCTGCCTGAGGTTTAGGCTATATCTTGAAATGATACAGAAAACTCATACATCACGTTGGGGACTTGGCAACTTTGCAAGTACTGAGCTAGAGACAGGCGGGGGTAGGACACAATCCACATTAGAAAGTGACTTTGCAAGTTCTGAGTTGGAGACGGGTGGAGGTAGGACGCAATCTGTGTTGGAAGACTCAAGACTCGGGAAGCAATTGCCTCATGCCCCCACCAGGTTGCATTAAATGCTTAATGTATCCACGCAGGGGCTCTTTGGGGCCCATCATGATGTATGGGTTTTATCCATGCCATCCATCTATTTTTTAAAATCATTTTAGAATATAAGTCTAAATCTAAGCAGGTCCAATATTGTTCAAGTGGACCGCACCACAAGAAGCAGTAGTGATAATGAAACTCACCATTGAAACGTTCCTAAGAGCCACCATGATGTTTATTTGCCATCCAACCTGTTCATAAGGTTATATAGACTGGGATGAAGGGAAACCACAAATATCAGATTGATCCAAAACCTTTGTTGCTCATAAGAACTTTTTAATGATGGGAGTTAAATCCTCATTGTGAGGTCCACTTGAGACTTGGATTTGCCTCATTTTTGGGTTCATATCCTTAAATAATTTAGAAAGATGGATAGAAAACGTAGATAAAACCCATACATTATGGTGGGCCCTATAGAGCCTTGCGTGGACAGATTATCGTCCACGTGAGGGCAGGACGTAATCCGCTTTAGAAGACTCAACCACCACCAGAAAGGTTAAAAATGCATCAATTGGAAAATTATGACGTAAATTTTTCATAAGGTTGTTTACACGTTTAGGAATTAGTATTATGGTTTTACATTGATTATATACAATCCCCCCCCCCCCCCCCCCCCCCCCCCCCCCCCTGAAAAAAATAAAATAATAATAATAAAAAAAAAATTATTGTTTGAGTATAACCCAATGGAAATCATCTCATTCAAGGAGAATGTAACTTTATGCTGGCCATAGTGGATTTAAACTTCATTTGTCTTATCTATAAATGGTATTTATAGCAAGGTTTAAAATTTTGGTTTTGGTGCACCATATCAGTCACCATTGTAACCGACACAAATCATTCCCATGCGCGGACTCTCCATTAAGGGACAAATCTGATAAACTATTTAGGTCCCATAATTTATCATTTGGCATGATTTATATCATATAGTAAAAGTTTAGAGTTTAAATTTTCATCTTTCAATTGATAAAAGGGAATTAGTTTACAATTCTTGCCATAAGATGTTGGATGTACCACATGAGAAATTGTACACATGCCATATATTAACTTAAACTAAATCAGCTAAATTGTCAAACCAAATGTGGCTTAGTCGTAGTTCGAGATCCTCATTTGGTTGAGCAACCCTAGACTCTAATTGGTGGAGATTTTTTAGGGCATATTTGCCTTGTAACTTCTCTAAAGTTTCCAACCTAACAAGGTGGACTGTTAACCTTGACACACACGCATGTGCACACACAAAAGCGCACACACACACACATATTAAAAATTTTTTAAAGGAGAATTTTATTGAAGGATGTAATAATCACACATTCGGGCAAAGCCCATACAAAAGGACCGGGCCTGCCTATCATATCATCCCATATAGAGTAAAAAAATCCAAATTCAACCACCCAAAGAGAAAAAGTCCGACAACAAAAATCAGAAGGAGATAAAAGATGTATTATCTGCCATGTTTGGATATCTTTCTCCTTCTGATTAACCCTAATCTTGAATTATCTAGAGCTAAGGACCCCCTAATCCTCCTTGGCAGCTCTACCCGCCTATAGTAAGTAGGGTTCAAGCTCCCATCACTATCAAGCTTATCTAGGCTATCCGTGTAACGTCCCTAAATATTGGTCCACATAAAATCCTAGACTAATTGGGTTAAAATTTTAATTTTTATAATTAATAATAGAACAAAGTACTTATCACTCTGGTAGAGGCACTCTTGGATGAAGGAGATGTCGGAGGATCAACTTGTGCCACCTCCACTCTCGATTGTGTGTCAAGTCAATGGATCGATCTTTATCACTGATAAAAAATTTAAATATAGAAAATGAGCTCATCCAGATAAGATTTTTAGCCACACCGATCAGATAAGTTCTCGAACCTTATTTTTATATAGTTGATGATTCAATGGATTGTCAGATGCATCAGATCCAATTTATGGCATTCATATGCGAGACTCATCTCTAACTTGTTGTGGGAATTGATGGACAATTCA
Organism: Magnolia officinalis; assembly: GCA_021015155.1. NCBI lineage: Eukaryota > Viridiplantae > Streptophyta > Magnoliopsida > Magnoliales > Magnoliaceae > Magnolia > Magnolia officinalis. Next base: position 43,685,545 of record JAJHSJ010000018.1, on the reverse strand, counting down.
GATCTTGTGGGAACCAATGATAAACCCTCAACATTAAGAAATAAGGAAAAATCCCCAGTATTTGTGAAATCGAATCATGTAATAGAGAAAATCGGACCTTTCCCAATTCAATTGAAGGAAACTTCGATCGAACAAAATGGGCCAAAATATCTCCAGAGTCTTAGACTATAAAATTCTAAAATTTTCGATTCGATCGATGGATATCGATTGGACTCAATCGATCGAAGGGTTTGATTAAAGATGTTGAAAATGGTCTATTGACAAAAATATTTTAATACTAATTTTCTTGATTCAGTTGATAGGTGATCGATTCAATTGAGGGACCTTTGATCTAACTCAATTGATTGACATGTTCGATCAACACACTCTTAGGTTGATTTGTCAGGTTCTGAAATATGATAATGGGATTAATAGTCTATAATACACGTAACTTATTTTGGACCAATTACAAACTGATGAATAAAGGTGGGCCACCCTGATTTAATCAAAGGTGGATATCATTGGATGAAATACGTGGATCAATTAATAATTTTTCTTAAATGATTTATTAGGGACCTTAGATTTGAACCTATTCGACTACCCATTGATTTATCTCTACCGAGTATAGGTGAGTGAATCCCTACATGTCTCCTCTCCATTACAATTAAAATGGATTTGATATGATTGCTATGTTTGTTATATTTTAGTGTTAAACTGGTTTACTGATGTATGAATGATTGTTTTGCATGGGTATTACTGTGAATTGCTTATACTGAGATGTTATATCATTACATTCATGAAATTAGAGTTTCCTCTCATTTGAAAAGATGTATATGACAAGTTGTGTAGGATGATGCATTGGGCATTGAGCATGAATCATTTCCATTGCATAGAAATCCTTTGCTGATTCCTAGAGGCCCACTCAAGATGATTTGTGTGCACACTTCGTGCCTAGGTTCCTGGGGGATCTCCCTAAAAGGTATACTAGGTATAATTGTTACCAAATACCCACTATACTAGTGGAAGCCTACTCAAGGAGTAAATGCTGACCTTGCCCATGCGTACCCAATATGATAAAAGCTTACTAAGTGCAGATGCGAGTTGACAGATATCCAACCCAAGCAAGTGGACTATTTCCCCACTCGATGCATCATTATTGCATTACATGTCATTCCTTCATTCATACACATTTTTGTACTTTAAGTGTTGTTTTGTGTTATCCTAATGGCACTGTGCATGAACAATGATAGGTTCGCTCATTGGGCCTGGCTAGCTAAGATTTGTTGAGTAGGAATCGTATAGAGGTGATCGAGACAAAAAATGTAAATTAAGTAAGAATGAAGCCAACATGATAGATGACCCAGGATCAATGGCCCTATTTATTTGAGGACAAACTCGCTGGATTGAAGTAATTGAATGGATCATTAGACAAGAACAGTTGATTATGGAATTAATTTCTTTAATTTAGTCATTGATGATTGACATTGTTAAGGTAATTGTTACTAGACATTCTGTGCGAAATGGTTCTTGATATTTATGGTTGAATAAAGTCCCAAATCGGTGCACTGTGTTGAGTTATTAATTAGTATCATGTGCTCGGAGGATGTGTTGGTTGTCGATCATGAAAGTTTGTGGAATTGTATAATATGTGTGGATGTGTAATTGTTAGATTGATGAATTATGGAATGAACTTACAATGCATTTAAGCTAAGCCCCCTAGTAATTGTATGCTAAGTCGGTTTGAGTACACTTGGTGTATGAGTCATGGACTGTAACTCGGGTCTAAGAGTACATACTCTGTATCTAAAGTGCAAGGCATGACAATCTACCACTGAATTCCCTTCTCAGAAAATATGATTGAACTTGAGGTTGAGGAGCTTGTGCTTCTTTGAGATGACTCCCATTCAATACCAAATATTAGATGGGTAGGAATGTTGGCAGTTAGCAATCAACGTCGTGAGGATATGAGAATCCTCTTCTACAATGATAGTGGATAGCCCAAAGTGATGGCAAATCTCCAAAGCATCCAACATAGCCTGTGTTTGAGCTACATTATTAGAAACTCTACCGTAGGAGTTATGAAAAGCAAAGATCATGTAACTAGAGTGGTTTTTACAAACTCCTCCACTAGCCTCTCTTGGGTTGCCTTTCGACGAGCCATCTACATTTAATTTGAGCCATCTTCTCTTAGGCATCTGCTATTTGACAATATCCACCTTCCTCATGGGTGGGGGAAATATGATATATGACAAGAGCTTGCAAGGTCACCTGATATGATAAGGCACATTTGTATCCTACCTCCATCAGGTTTGTAACTTCCATAAGCCAGAAAGAAACTAACTATAATCTAATTTACCGACATCCGAAGACCTTCAGATAGGGTAGAGTTATGGCTCAGCCAAATTTCCCAAACTATAAAACCCGACACCATACCTCGAAGGATACTCACTTGATAACTCATTGAGGCCTTTCCCATCCATTGTTTGGTTCTCTCGTCTATTGAGTGATTAGGAAGAAATAGAATATTAAATAGTTTCCCAAATTATGACCATACCTTGGTTGTAATGATCCCATGACATAATAGGTTGTCGATAAACTCTATCATGTTTAGGGACTGGGAAGCTTGGGGCTACAGAGTGGGAAGAAAAGGGGCATAGTCTTGTCCAGGAGTTTGGATCAGTGTAGTAAGCAGGGCGACTTGAAGAATCCCAAGGACAATGTCTATGTTCACCAGAGCTAGAAAACACAACATCTGTAGGTCTTGTGGCATAATCGATCTAAGGAGATTCTCGCTAGGAGGAGAAACGATGAGAGGCAAAAAGTTATTTCCCAACTGTCTGAGCATTGTGTTAGGCTACGTTAATGCCCCAATTCTCCTAGCATCAGCACCAACAAGATACTGAGGCTAGCCTTGAAGGAGGACATAGAAAGCATGCTTAGAAAGATCAGTGTCAGCGTGACTTAGAAGTGGATCAGCACTAGCTCCAGATGGGACTTGGAAATCTCTACGATCATCATCCACAGTAGCATAGAGGTTTCTGTCTTGGCAAGCACCAGGATAGGAGAACGATTGCTGGTCTATTGGGATGGGTGTTAAGTGATCACAGAATGCGCATTTAGATGCGAGAGAGATTCTGAAGGGATAGGAGACTGGTTGCTAGTCTAGGAATCAATTTAGACAAAGTCCATTTGGTCCAAATGAGGTTTCTGTTGTGTGGTTGAATAACGTTCCAATCTGATTTTAGTGTAAACTTATTAGAGGGCGTCAAGTTCTAGACAAAATTATCTTTTATGTTGGAGATGGATACACTCCTATCTTTTTATTTTCTTGAAGAATAGGTGTGGGAAGAAGGCTCTTGTAATACCCCGTACCTCTGGTACGTGGGTGTTACCTCTTAAAATAACATCAATGAAAAACCGAGATCGATTAACTAGATAACTTGAACTCACCACGTGCAGGATGGCACTTCCAGTCGACATTGAGGCCATCCATCAGAGTCTCTAGTAGCCGAAATAAACCCTACATCAGTCATGAAGGTAAGTTTGACTGAACACTCCAAGTTAAAGCCATTAAAGATCATATGATCAAAGGATATTGGCACAATGCACTTGCTATCAACACTTGAGGATTAATTGGTGGCCAACCAGGCACTCAAAGCCCCTTAAATCCCTGTTTAGCCATCAAAGCAAAATCTCAGACCAATCCGACCGTTGGATCGAGATGTATGGGCCGAATAAAGCCCCGAAGAGTGTGATATGGCCCACCAGGGCTCACATCTAGCCCAAACTAGGCTAGGACCCCTAGGCGGGCCCCCCAAGCCAATTGGACATAGTAGATTTATCATAAACATTTTAATGGACCCCACATGAGGTGCGTGTGCACCATGAACCATAGTGCACGACATGCACTGAACTAAACAAAATGGTCAAACGACCTTTGGCAGAGCCAAACCGCAAAAGTGGATTTTCTCCCCGCCAAAACTCCCTGTTTGAAAACGGACGAACCATGGCCTCCAAAGTGGCCCTGACCACTTTTTGGACGATCCAAACTGTCCATTTTATTCATAGGGTCCGTCTAACCAAAACCATATAGGGTTTTGGACCCATGCATAGAAACGAGGGAGATGGGTCAGAGCTATCCAATGATCACAAACGGCTAGGATTTCCGGACGGGGGGCCATCAGAGGGATTGTCGTGCAAGCTAGCATTGGTTTGTCTAGAGGATCGCCGCCATCCACTAGCCAGCTAAGGGAGGGTCCTCTCATAGCAAAAAACGGCCGGACAAGAGGGATGAAGCAAAAAGTAAGAAATTCCATTTCAGGAAATGAGGCTCTAGCACATCTACGGCCGTTCCCTGGGGCCTTATGGGTCGATCCCAACCCTTCCTTGTGAGCTGGTACAAAATGAGAAGGCAGGTTGTCTCCTCTCACGAGAAAATGATGAAAATTGGATCTTCTCATGAGATAGACCGGAACTTGTGTTTGTGGTCCAAAAAGTGGGCCCCACACTGATCATGGACTCCATCTAGTCCGCTTAAATGGACTAGATCACCCCAAAACACCCTGGCCAGTGATCTGTCATTGATGGTCGGGTCATCTTCCCCGTTAACCCATCCGAGCCTGATCATGAGATGGGCCCCGCCAGACCCAAAAGTCCATTTTTCTGATAAATCAGAGCACCAGCAACCTATCCCTGGGATCGGATTGGCCCCATGCATGGCCATCACAGCCGTTGCTAGGGAGTTCGTTCTCAACCATTGGCTATTCCTCTCCCCGCCTATAAATAGGGCACCACTACCCTCAACTTTTACACAAGGGAAGGAAAGGATAAGTAAGAGTGAGGGAAGGAAAGAAAGAGAAAGAGAGAAATCAAGGAGAGGAAGAAAAGAGAGGGTGAGAGTGTGGTTGCATGCGTTCCAACCCGAGCTCGACCGAGGTAGGTAGGCCCTTCCCCCCTATCCTCTTGAAACCCCAAACTGAGCTAAGACCAAGGCTTCATCAGGTCTTGTTCAAAGCTGAAAATAGCCCCCTGACAGGGCTTTGATTCAGGCTGCAAACACCCACCAGGAAGGCTATGCAGAAAGTTGAAAACAGGCCCTATCTGGGTTCTGAAATGAGCTGCATAAGGCCTGTAAACGTACCATGTATGGAGATGAAAATAGCTCCCAACAGTACCTGGTTTGGATTGAAATATGGCCCCAGCTAGACCCAGATCTGGACTAAGGAAAGGGCCAAGTTTGGGGTCATGCATTGGACCAGAAACAACCCTTCCGCACGACCGAAAATTGCTTGCAAATGGGCTGGATCCGGTTGTAACAGAGCCATAGATAGAGCTGTATTAGGCCTTCAAAATGGCCTTCAAACCAAGCTAAGATCAAGCCCCAAGAATGGACTGGAAACCAGGCCTCTAGATGAGTCGGAGCTGGACAAAAACCAGGCCAAAAACAGCCATGTTTTGGACTAAGGTGTGGGCCAAAAATTGAGTTGGGCCCAGGCCTTCAATGAGGCCTAAAAGGAGCTAAAGTCGGGCCTTCTTCTGGCCCCTGCAATAGGCTGAAAACGGTCCAGAAATGGGCCTCTACGTGGGCCTAAACTAGCTCTAAAAGGTGGGCCTCACTGCACTCCAGTGGGCCATCCCTTGTACGAGTGGGCCTCACCTTAAAACTGGTACAATCTGTACAGGTGGGCCGCACCACGTTCAGCTCAGGTGGGCCGTGCCACGTATCTTCAGGTGGGCGTCACCACACATCATAGTGGGCCTCACTGGTGCACAACCAGTGGACCGCACCCGTGATGCATCTCAATGGGCCTGACGGTCAGCCCAACCACACTATGGGCCGAACCGATTAGCCCAGCCTAGCCTAATTTTTGGGCAGGTTCTGGGTGCAATGAGTTGGGCTAGCCCAGGCCCAGTCCGAGCTTGTTTAAGGGTAGAAACCGGGCCCAGTTCAGGCCACAACAGTTGGGCCAAACTGGGCCACGTCCAGGCCCAGTTCAGGCCTTATTTTTGGGACATTTCAAGCCTAGCCCAGGCCTCACTGATTGGACCATGGTTGGTGGGCCTGGTCACATTAAAACGGGCCCAAGTTCCCTTGATCAACGGGTCCTTGCAGACCCTGTTCATTCCAAGGGCTGGGATACCTTCTAACACAAGTTATTATGTTGGGAATAACTTTAGGAGACTGCTTGCGTGAGTTGGGCCTCGAAGTATACTTAGGGACGTGTATCAAGAACAGAAATACAACCCTCCTAGGTGATGATTTTCTTCCCCTTGAACTTTTCATCTCTAAACTAGATTAGGGATAGTCTTTTATAATAGTTGCAAGTAATGTTTTAGGAATGGATGGTCATCCAACCTGTTTGATTTAATACATGCCTCATAGTTGCTCACCATTGATTTGCTATTGTATGTGCACTTTAGAATTGACCAAATTTGATGTAGAGCGGGTCACGGACAGTTTCATGGCCAAGATGGATCAGAAAAGGCCCAGTCGACGACAGAAGTGATCCGGACCGTTGGACCTTAGATCGGGCGTATCTCGCAATCTAAAATGAGTTACCTGATGTAAAATATATGATTTTGGGGTAGAACGAGCTACTTTAGCCAACCAACCCCACTATGCCAGGTTGCGACACTCGAAATTGCGAGAAATCCCTGGATCAACAGTCGTTTCCCTGTTTTAATTTCGTTTTTACTATAAATAGTAAGTTTTAGTTTGATTATAACTCTTCATCCGCCGGGCTTTAGGAGTTGCGCCCAACGTGAAAAGAGCTTAGAATAATTAGGAGAACAATTTGGTGAAGCCAAATAGGACACTTACTATTTTTGGCCGAAAACCTTGCGCACTAGTAGACATCATGACCGTCTATAAATAGTAAGTTTACTATTTATAGTAAGTCGCGATTTCTAGGAATTTTAGTTGTAGTTTGATTCTGATTTCTTTCCCATTTCTTGGTACCCCTATTTAAAGGGTTGTGAACTAGTTTTTAATCATCAATTAATCAATTTTGAATTTCTTAGAATTTATTTCTATTTTCTGCTTTCTTTCCTCGTGGATTCAAGAAGTCTGTGTGAGGGGTCTAGAGAAGCTCCGTGGATTCAGAGTAGTTATCCTCATCACATTCATCCTTGCGTCAAAATTCCTAACTTATTTCATCACACGTCGTAGGACCGATCTATCACATGCTCTTGGAACTCGTTAAATCACTGATTTGTTTAACCTAAAGGCATAACTTGTGTTGCTAAAAACATTTAATTGTTTACTTGAGACGCACACTATACAATTTGGTAAGTTAGAATTTCATGATTGTTGAACTGCTAGCATATATGAGTTTTATTTCAAATATTAAAGCATGCCTGAATTTCCTTAAGATCGTATTGGTTGTAAGACATACATTATTTGGAATCTCTCTATGGAAACTCCTATTGAAAGAGAGTCCATGCTTAGGGTGTAACTAGACCGGTTATGGTAATAATGGACCCCCAACATGAAGGCTACAATTAATAGTAATTGATTATGGGGCTTACCCTTTAGGGAGTAATGCTGCTTACCTGACTATGGAATGAACCATGCAATATTTATTCTCACTGCTGTTTATTCGTGTTGGACCATACATACCACCCTATTTTAGTTGCTACATTTCATGCTTTCGATACTCCATTCCTAGTCAGCATGCGGTGGTACTTCCCTGGTATTGAGAATTGATTGACCACGTGTTGATGGGTTCTATATACACCCTAAGGCGGTAGTCTCATGAGCCGGGGATGGTGGTATGGGACCTATGCCCGAGCTGTCGGCCTACGCTGGTAACAAGCCCCTGTACTGACCTTGATCTTATCAAAATTGGCTGATTGTAACTGGACTAATAATGATTGGCTAATCATGTATACATGGCATAAACCAACATCTATCGTTATCGTACGTGATGTACGTATTCTGTCCGACTGGATGAGTATTCCCAGGTCGATGATTGCATGTGTGACGAGCCCACTACAAGAAAAGCCACTTTTACCAACGAAAATTTTCGTAGGCAAAAGTCTTATTTTCGTAGGCAAAAAGTTTTACCCGTGAAAATTTTCGTTGGCAAAGGTAAGACTTTTGTCGACGAAATATTTCGTAGGCAAAACATTTTACCAATGCTAATTTTCGCTGGTAAAAATATTGACAAAACTTTTTACCTACGAATACTTTTGTAGGTAAAAATATTTACAAGACTTTTTAGCTACCAACAATTTTGTAACTAAAAATATTTAAAGACTTTTTACCTACGAATATTTTCGTAGCTAAAAATATTTACAAGACTTTTTACCTACCAACAATTTCGTAGCTAAAAATATTTAAAACACATTTTACCTACCAACAATTTTGTAGCTAAAAATATTTAGATGACTTTTTACCTACGAATATTTTTGTAGCTACAAATATTTAAAACACTTTTTACCTTCCAACAATTTCGTAGCTAAAAATATTTACAAGACTTTTTACCTACCAACAATTTCGTAGATAAAAATATTTAAAACACTTTTTACCTACCAACAATTTCGTAGCTAAAAATATTTACTAGACTTTTTACCTACGAATATTTTTGTTACTAAAAATATTGAAAACACTTTTTACCTACCAATAGTTTCATAGCTAAAAGGTATTTACAAGACTTTTACCCACAAATATATTTGTAAGTAACAATACTTAGAAAACTTTTACCTACCACCAATTTCGTAGCTAAAAATTCCTTTACCTACGCATATTTTCGTAGGTAAAAATATTTACCAAACATTTTCCTACGAATAATTTTGTAGCTAAAATATTTACAAAAACTTTTAACTACGAATGATATCGTAGGTAAAAATACTTACAAAATGTTTAGCTACAAATTTTTTCGTAGGTAAAAACATGGATGGGACTTTTAGCTACAAAAATTTTCGTAGGTAAAAACTTGGATGAGACTTTTTCCTACGAAAATTTTCGTAGGTAAAAACTTTGATGAGACTTTTACCTACGAAAATTTCGTAGGTAAAAGTTTTTTTTTTCCCATATTCCTGCACAAAATTCTTGATATACACCTAATATACACCTGTTACAATATATTTCGTGATATACACCTGTTATGTAATATATTTCATCATATTCACATTCACATCCTTTTAACTCCAAAGTACATAAATAAATCCATCCAAACATAAACTACATCATGCATAAATACATATAAGCTTAACATCATAAATAAAATATAAAAAATCATAAAGATGGAGGCGGAGGTGGTGGGGTATCGATGGGTAAGCGTGCGGTGAGAGCCCGAAACATATCCGCTATCTGTTGCTCATGCTTCACCCGCATCTCCTTCATCCTCCTCTCCTGCTCCTCCCTTAGCCTCGCATGCTCATCTATCCTTAACCTTGCATGCTCCTCTATCCTCATCCTCTCCTACTCCTCCCTCTGCCTTGTCAGCTCCTCCTCCTCCTCTGCTGCTCCTCCCTCTGCCTCGTCAGCTCCTCCATCCTCCTCTGCTACTCCTCCATCTGCCACTCCAGCTGCTCACTCTTCCTCTCCAGCTACTCTCTGATGTCATTGACGACAACCTGTAGCTGCTGAACCTCTCTCTCTGCAATATCAGCTCGGCAGGTGGCACTCTCGCCAACGACGATGGATCGGGTGGAGGCAGCTCTAACGGATGCCATGAGCTTAGCACCATGGCCAAGCCCACGTACATATCCAGAACGGGCGTTAAGCACCTCACCCAGGATCTCTGGCTCACTCCATTGAGTACCATCAGGAGTGGGCTGACTGCGTAAGGTGTCCATTGCCGCCTGTAATGAAAACATATGAATTTTATCAAAAAAATGACATTATTATAATTTAATGCAATTAAATTTTATAATGTAAGAATTTTTACCCAAATCTCGCCGGTACTAGGATGTACCCAAGATCCCATCGCCTGCCGATAGTGAGTCCCTTTGTAGAGGTCTATTGGTCCGGGCTCCTGGCCAGTGACGGAATCTCGCTGTGCAATTGAAAGGACAATAGAGTTAATATAAAATGCATTGAAAGAATATATCAACTTAATAATTACCAGTAATTTCTTACCATGTCGTAACGAATTTGTACAAATGACTTTGAACTGACTACGTGGTTCACTGCTAACTTTCCCCTATTGTTAGAATTTATTTTGCTCCTCTTCCGAACACATTATTCATAATACATTGTTATTAATTGTGAATTTAATTGTTACCTTAAGATATCGTAAATATGTAAATATTACCTGAAAAGAATCAGACGAAAATCTATCACAGAGTATCTGCTAGTCATCATGGGTAACGTGCGGCGGTGCGGACAGTGCGCCCTCCTCGTTGCTCATGCACTGCTTGTGTAACAAGGAGCGGTACTCCTTGAACCGCTCCTTAATCATGTCGTCGACGACAAAGGAAATGTGCAGAACACTCAAATTCAATTCAAATTTATCCTGCAATTTCGTAAATAATAGATTAAGTCAATAAACTTATTAAGAAAATAACTTAACCGTAAATGAACTTTTATCAAATAAATTAGGATTTATAAGTATAGGTTTAGGTTTAGGTTGAGGTTAAGGTTAAAAGGTTAAGGTTATAGGTATTGGTTAAGGTTTAGGTTATAGGTTATAGGTTATAGCTTTAGGGTATTGAGAATAGGTTAAGGTTTAGGTTAACGAAATCGGGTTCGGGTTCAGGATCGGGTTTAGGTTTGGGTTTTCATGTTTAGGTTTAGGTTTAGGTTAGGGAGTTGAGATCAGGATTAGGTGTAGGTTTAGGTTTAAGGATTTGAGAATACATTTAGGTCTTAAGTTTAGGTTTAGGTTTAATTTTTAGTTTATAGGTTTAAGTTATAGGTTTAGGTTTAGGTTAAGGTTAGGTTATAGGTTATAAGTTTAGGTTATAGCTTATAGGTTATAAGTTAAGGTTTAAGATATAGGTTTTGGTTTAGGTATGTTATAAGTTTTGGTTTAGGTTTAGGTTTAGATTTTAGGTTTAGGTTAAGGTTATAGGTTTTGGTTAGGTTTAGGTTAAGGTTATAAGTTATAGCTTATAGCTTTAGGGAAGTGAGAATAGGTTAAGGTTTAAGTTTAGGAAATCGGGTTCGGGTTCGGGATCGGGTTTAGGTTTGGGGTTTCAAGTTTAGGCTTAGGTTTATGTTAGGGAGTTGAGATTACGATTAGGTGTAGGTTAAGTTTAAGGATTTAAGAACACATTTAGGTTTTAGGTTTAGGTTTAGGTTTTAGGTTTCGGTTAAAGGTTATAGCTGTAGGGAACTGAGAATAGGTTAAGGTTTAGGTTTAGGAAATCGGGTTCGGGTTCGGGATCGGGTTTAGTTTTGGGTTTTCAAGTTTATGTTTAGGTTTAGGTTAGGGAGTTAAGAATAGGATTAGGTGTGGGTTTAGGTTTTGGGATTTGAGAACACATTTAGGTTTTAGGTTTAGGTTTTAGGTAGGTTATAGGTTATAGCTGTAGGGAATTGAGAATAGGTTAAGGTTTAGGTTTAGGAAATCGAGTTCGGGTTCGAGATCGGGTTTAGGTTTAGGTTTTCAAGTTTAGGTTTAGGTTTAGGTTAGGGAGTTGAGAATATGATTAGGTGTGGGTTTAGGTTTAGGGATTTGAGAACACATTTAGGTTTTAGGTTTAGGTTATAGGTTATAGCTATAGGGAGTGGAGAATCGGTTATGGTTTAGGTTTAAGAAATCGTGTTCGGGTTCGTGATCGGGTTTTGGTTTGGGTTTTCAAGTTTAGGTTTAGGTTTAGGTTAGGGAGTTGAGATTAACATTAGGTGTAGGTTTAGGATTAGGGATTAGAGAACACATTTAGGTTTTAGGTTTACGTTTAGGTTTAGGTTATAAGTTTAGGTTATAGGTAGGTTATAAGTTATAGCTGTAGGGAATTGAGAATAGGTCAAGGTTTAGGTTTAGGAAATCGGGTTCCGGTTCAGGATCGGGCTTTGCTTTGGGTTTTCAAGTTTAGGTTTAGGTTTAGGTTAGGGAGTTGAGATTAGAATTAGGTGTAGGTTTAGGTTTAGGGATTGAAGAACACATTTAGGTTTTAGGTTTACGTTTAGGTTTAGGGATTGGAGAACACATTTAGGCCCTGCTTGGACAGTTGCATTAGAGAGTATTAGGGGGCATGGAATTGCATCTGGTCATGTGCCAATTCCACTCCATGTTTGGAAAAGCTTGGAAGTAGATTAGCTGGAATCACATTGGTCCTCGTGCCAATTTCAGTCAATGTTAGCAAGTTGTGTAGGTCCCACCATGATGTGTGGGCTATATCTAAACCGTCCACCCATTTTTCGAGATCATTTTAGAGCATGGGTTAAAAAATCAGGTAGATCTAAAGCTCTAGTGGACCCCACCATAGAAAGCAATGGGGATTTAATACTTATCGTTGAAAACTTCTTTGGGGCCACGTAAGTTTTGGATTTACCTAATTTTTAGGCCTATTCCATAAAATGAGGTTACAAAACAAATGAACGATTTAGATGTAACACATGTGTGTTATTCTAAATAGTTTCAAATGATGGTGAGTATATCTATTCAATGTACCACCACATTACAAATAAAGCATGGAATTTAGCTTATCCCATGGTAACAGGGGACAACCCCTGCCATGGGTAATAATTATGTTTTTTTGAATTCAATCCCCCCTAATACTCTCTAATGCAACTGTCCAAACAGGGCCTTAGGTTTTAGGTTTACGTTTAGGTGTAGGTTATAGGTTTAGATTATAGGTATAGGTTATAGGTTATAGCTGTAGGGAATTGAGGATAGGTTAAGGTTTAGGTGTAGGAAATCGGGTTCGGGATCGGGTTTAGGTTTGGGTTTTCAAGTTTAGGTTTAGGTTTAGGTTAGGGAGTTGAGAATAGGATTAGGTGTGGGTTTAGGTTTAGGGATTTGAGAACACATTTAGGTTTTAGGTTTAGGTTATAGGTAGGTTATACGTTATAGTTATAAGGAATTGAGAATCGGTTATGGTTTAGGTTTAGGAAATCGGGTTCGGGTTCGGGATCAGGTTTTGGTTAGGGTATTCTTGTTTAGGTTTAGGTTTAGGTTAGGGAGTTGAGATTAGCATTAGGTGTACGTTTAGGATTAGGGATTGGAGAGCACATTTAGGTTTTAGGTTTAGGTTATAGGTAGGTTATAGGTTATTACTGTAGGGAATTGAGATTAGGTTAAGGTTTAGGTTTAGGAAATCGGGTTCGAGTTCAGGATCGAGTTTTACTTTGGGTTTTCAAGTTTAGGTTTAGGTTTAGGTTAGGGAGTTGAGATTAACATTAGGTGTAGGTTTAGGTTTAGGGATCGGAGAACACATTTTGGTTTTAGGTTTACGTTTAGGTTTAGGTTATGGGTTTAGGTTATAGGTAGGTTATAGGTTATAGTTGTAGGGAATTGAGGATAGGATACGGTTTAGGTTTAGGAAATCGGGTTCGGGTTCGGGATCGGGTTTTGGTTTGGGTTTTCAAGTTTAGGTTTAAGTTTAGGTTAGGGAGTTGAGATTAGGATTAGGTGTAGGTTTAGATTTAGGGATTTGAGAACACATTTATGTTTTAGGTTTAGGAAATGGTTTAGCTTTCAGGTTAAGGTTATAGGTTATAGCTATTGCGAATTGAGAATAGGTTAACGTTTAGGTTTAGGAAATCGGGTTCGGGTTCGGGTTTAGGCTTGGGTTTCCAAGTTTAGGTTTAGGTTTAGGTTAGGGAGTTGAGATTAGAATTAGGTGTAGGTTTAGGTTTAGGGATTGGAGAGCACGTTTAGGTTTTACCTTTACGTTTAGGTTTAGGTTTTAAGTTTAGGTTATAGGTAGGTTATAGGTTATAGCTGTAGGGAATTGAGGATAGGTTAAGGTTTAGGTTTAGGAAATCGAGTTCGGGTTCGGGATCGGGTTTAGGTTTGGGTTTTCAAGTTTAGGTTTAGGTTTAGGATAGGGAGTTGAGAATATGATTAGGTGTGGGTTTAGGTTTAGGGATTTGAGAACACATTTAGGTTTTAGGTTTAGGTTTAGGTTTAGGTTTTAGGTTTAGGTTATAGGTAGGTTATACATTATAGCTATAGGGAATTAAGAATCAGTTATGGTTTAGGTTTAGGATATTGGGTTCGGGTTCGGGATCAAGTTCTGGTTTGGGTATTCATGTTTAGGTTTAGGTTTAGGTTAGGGGGTTGAGATTAGCATTAAGTGTAGGTTTAGGATTAGGGATTGGAGAACACATTTAGGTTTTAGGTTTACATTTAGGTTTAGGTTATAGGTAGGTTATAGGTTATAGCTGTAGGGAATTGAGAATAGGTTAAGGTTTAGGTTTATGAAATCGGGTTTGGGTTCAGGATCGGGTTTTGCTTTGGGTTTTCAAGTTTAGGTTTAGTTTTAGGTTAGGGAGTTGAGATTAACATTAGGTGTAGGTTTAGGTTTAGGGATTGGAGAACACATTCTGGTTTTAGGTTTACGTTTAGGTTTAGGTTTTAGGTTTAGGTTATAGGTAGGTTATAGGTTATAGTTGTAGGGAATTGAGGATAGATTAAGGTTTAGGTTTAGGAAATCGGGTTCGGGTTCGGGATCGGGTTTAGGTTTGGGTTTTCAAGTTTAGGTTTAGGTTTAGGTTAGGGAGTTGAGATTCGGATTAGGTGTAGGTTTAGGTTTAGGGATTTGAGAACACATTTATGTTTTAGGTTTAGGAAATGGTTTATGTTTTAGGTTAAGTTATAGGTTATAGCTATAGGTAATTGAGAATAGGTAAAGGTTTAGGTTTAGGAAATCGGGTTCGGGTTCGGGATCGGTTTTAGGTTTGGGTTTCTAAGTTTAGGTTTAGGTTTAGGTTAGGGAGTCGAGATTAGGATTAGGTGTAGGTTTAGGTTTAGGGATTAGAGAACACATTTAGGTTTTAGGTTTATGTTTAGGTTTAGGTTATAGGTTTAGGTTATAGGTAGGTTATAGGTTATAGCTGTAGGGAATTGAGGATAGGTTAAGGTTTAGGTTTAGGAAATCGGGTTCGGGTTCGGGATCGGGTTTAGGTTTGGGTTTTCAAGTTTAGGTTTAGGTTTAGGTTAGGGAGTTGAGATTAGGATTAGGTTTAGGTTTAGGTTTAGGGATTTGAGAACGCATTTAGGTTTTAGGTTAAGGTTCTAGGTAGGTTATAGGTTATAGCTATAGGGAATTGAGAATAGGTTAAGGTTTAGGTTTAGGAAATCGGGTTCGGGTTCGGGATCAGGTTTTCAAGTTTAGGTTTAGGTTTAGGTTAGGGAGTTGAGATTAGGATTAGGTGTAGGATTAGGTTTAGGGATTTGAGAACACATTTAGGGTTTAGGTTTAGGTTTTAGGTTTGGGTTATAGGTTATAGTTGTAGGGAATTGAGAATAGGTTAAGGTTTTGGTTTACGAAATCGGGTTCAGGTTCGGGATCGGGTTGTGGTTTGAGTTTTCAACTTTAGGTTTAGGTTTAGGTTAGGGAGTT
Organism: Magnolia officinalis; assembly: GCA_021015155.1. Classification (NCBI taxonomy): domain Eukaryota; kingdom Viridiplantae; phylum Streptophyta; class Magnoliopsida; order Magnoliales; family Magnoliaceae; genus Magnolia; species Magnolia officinalis. Next base: position 43,670,107 of record JAJHSJ010000018.1, on the reverse strand, counting down.
GAGATTAGCATTGGGTGTAGGTTTAGGTTTAGGCATTGGAGAACACATTTAGGTTTTAGGTTTACGTTTAGGTTTAGGTTATAGGTTTAGGTTATAGGTAGGTTATAGGTTATAGCTGTAGGGAATTGAGGATAGGTTAAGGTTTATGTTTAGGAAATCGGGTTCGTGTTCGGGATCGGGTTTTGGTTTTGGTTTTCAAACTTAGGTTTAGGTTTAGGTTAGGGAGTTGAGATTAGGATTAGGTGTAGGTTTAAGTTTAGGGATTTGAGAACACATTTAGGTTTTAGGTTTAGGTTTAGGTTTAGGTTTAGGTTTTAGGTTTGGGTTATAGGTTTTAGTTATAGGTTCAGGTTATAGGTTTAGGGTGTGGTTTAGGTTAAGAGTGTGGTCCCTGTAAATACAGATATAAACACGACCTGTCCAAATGGTCAGGCCTCTCCAATGTTGTCCATAGGAAATGAACAACTTCATCATAGTCATAACAGCGGTTCCCATCTTATAGGGACCCCCGCTCAACATCCGGATAGCTCCGACGCACATCCGGGTCTGTTCTATTAATTTTGAACAAATACATAAACACGGCCTATCCAAATGGCTAGGCCCCTCCAATGCTGTTCATAGGAAATAGATAGCTTCATCATGGTCATAATAGCGGTTCCCACCTTTCACGGACCCCCGCTCAACATTTGAATAGCTCTGACGCACATCCGGGTCTGCTCTATTAATTTTCAGCAAATACATAAACACGACTTGTCCAAATGGCCAAGCCCCTCCAATGCTGTTCATAGGAAATGAACAACTTCATCATGGTCATTACAGCGGTTTCCACCTTACAGGGACCCCCGCTCATCATCCGGATAGCTCTGACACAAATCCAGGTTTGCTCTATTAATTTCGAGCAAATATATAAACACGACCTGTTCAAATGGCCAGGCCCCTCCAATGCTGTCCATAGAAAATAACTTAATCGTAAATGAAGTTTTATAAAATAAATTTTAATTTACTAAAATTTACCTGAAGGCGCTGACGGATGAGCTGCCGCATATCATCTGTCACGTCTGCCCAACGGGGGATGGTGATGGGGATCAGAGATCGGCATAAGACATCGACCTCCGACATAAACAAGCTGGCATGAGTTTTTACTGTATTTACTTTTGTGCTAAGGAATCTATATGGTGGGTATTGGGATCTCTCACATGTATATTGGCATGTGTGTGAGAGTAGAGAGGAACTAGGCTATACATGGATGTTGAAATGCCCTTATTTCTACATGCAATTGTATGCCCTACTTTAGATGTGTGATAAACCATAAGCTATATGGAACTTATGTCTGATTTCCTAAGCGGCTGGTTAGTGGATATCTAATGCACAATGCTAAGTTAGTTATTAAGTATTCAATATCACACATCCGAGTTGATTGATTTAAGCATCATAAACACATGTTCTAGTGGGCTGATCTTAGCATCATTACCACACATCTGGCTTGATTGATTTAAGCATCATAAACACATGTTCTAGTGGTCTGATTTAATCATCTAGATACACATGTTCAAGTGGACTGATTCAAGCATTGTAAACACATGTCCAAGTGGACTGATTTAAGGTTTTTAAACAAACACATGTTCTAGTGTGTTGATCATTACATCATTACCACACATCCAAGTGGATTGATTAAAGCATCATAAACACATGTCCAAGTAGAGTAGACTGATTTAAGCATTGTAAACACATGTCCAAGTGGATTAATTTAAGCATCATAAATGCATGTCCAAGTGGAATTGATTTAAACATCATCAACACATGTTCTAGTGGGCTGATCTTAGCATCATTGCCACACATCCAAGTGAACTGTTTTAGGCCCACTAGGTTGTCCTGTCTGTCTTGCCACCTCTTGCCTTGGATCATGCAAGGAGGAGAAGAAAAAAAGGAGGGAAAAAGCTATTTTCTATGTCAAAATTGTGATTTACTCCAATCACCTAGATCCACTTTCCCTAGAATGTGCAGAAAGCAAAGAATGGTTTGAAAGAAGAAAGCGAGTCCACCCAGAAATGCAAACCACACCTTTTGGTGCAAAAAAATAAAAATAAAAATAAAAATAAAGAAAAGGTCCAGTTTGGAACGAGGGAGATGAGAATATGAATTTAGCATATCTATAAACTTGTCAAATTCACAAGTTTGAATTAGATTTGGATTTGGCACATCCCAAGGTTTGATGCATCATCCCGAGTTGTTTGTAGTTTTGTTGACAGTTTAAATATCCCAAGGATATGCCAACCGTTTCACATGAAAAGTGTTTTTCACTTGTAAGTGGGTACTTCTCCAAATTCTAATTTCAAATGTCTCCTTTTGCTCCATAATGAAAATAATGAATCTTTGCTTATATTCTTATTCATGAGCATTTAATTTGTAATCTGTGCAACTACGTCAGCTATAATTTCTGTAAATTGCAAAATGGATTCGAAGTTGTGAAATTTTCTATTGGATTATGTGCTTGCACTTGAAATTTAAAAAAAAAAAAAAATACATTCCTAACAGATCATTTTGTGGTCTTCTTTCTTTCACTTTATTCAATCATTCATGCACTTAGTTTGTTGAGAAACTTCATTTTCTTTTCTTTCTTTTTTTTCTTTTTTTTCAGGCAGTGGTATAGGGACTCTGCTGAGCTGAGGAAAAATACCAATTAGGGATTTTCAATTTCGAGTTCCTCACCTCTAGACACGGTAAATGATGATCAACCATACAAAATCCCAACCTGACCTCCAGACACCCTAATGACACCTAAACCGTCCATCAGGGTCCATCCACCATAAAAATTGAGACTTAAGAGGGTAAAAAAAGGCTTCCAAAAAAAAAAAAAAAAATACAACTCCCCAAAATCAGGCTATTCCACTTGTTAGGTGGGCCACACAATAGAAAACAACAGATAACCATTCAAAAGTCTCCAAAATAACTCAGTGGACCACCTAATAATGATCAAATCAGATATTTTTTTGGGATATCCCATTTTCATAAATGGTTGGGTGACATACATGCACTAAGCATTGGTTGTGCATGAGATCATTAGTTTCATTGGTAGGGGTGATGGATGATATGTAGGAAATTGCATATGTGGTATATAATTAAGTCAAATTTAATTATACAAGTTATGAGTGCCCGTTTTCATGTAGTATTGGACATTGGTAGACACTTATTGGATAGTTAAAAATGAAAATTATCCAATGATCCTATTTCAATATAGAAGCTTCTATGATTTGGGAGGCTAGGATCATTATAATAATCTGATTTTGGGACTTCCACAAATTTAACTAATTAATTTAAGTTAATATATGTCACATGTACAATTTTGCAGTGCCTAATTATCAAATGCCTGCCTGAGTATCATCCTAAGAGCCTGAGTATCATAATAAGGAGGTGTGCATCTAAAAACTTCTTATTTTTTAAAAGTATAGTGGGACCCAGTAGAGTAGAAGTTTGGTTTATCAAATCCGAATTACTTACACACCCACTACACACCCGCGCACACGTAGTAGTGGGATTTCACCACCTATGGGTTTTGAACCAAGACCTCGTGTTGAAACTCCTTAGAGTCTACCACTCGGGCAAGGGCTAGAACCCAAATCCAAATTACCTGCTTCTGTCTCATGAGCACAAAAATGAGAAAGATCCATAAATCAAGTGGGCCACGTGATAGAAATCAATGAAGATTGAATGCTCCACCGTTGAAACATTCATGGGACCCCAGAAATAAGGAATTACAATAGCAGAAATACCAAATAGGGATTGAAAGTTCAAAAAGCCCCAATTAGGGATTTGGAATTTCAAAAATCCCCAATTTGAGATTTTTAATTTGACAGCCCTATTAGAAAAAGAAAAAGAAGACAGAGAAGAGGAAGAGGAGAATACCACTGCCGTTGCCGAGAGAGAGAGAGCTGTTGGTTGTGAGGTCACGAGCGAGAAGGAGATGGCGAGAGCGAGAAACGACGAGGATTACGTGATGACCTTGCCACCGCTTACTAGATGTGGATTGTGTGGTAGGGTGGAGAGATCAAAAGAGAGAGAGAGAGAGAGAGAGAGAGAGAGAGAGAGAGAGAGAGAGAGAGAGAGAAGAGGGTGCGAGAGAGGCAGAGACAGAGAGGAGAGGGTGCGTTGGAGAGAGACAGAGAGAGGGAGAGAGTTTTTGGGGCATTTGGGTTTTCGAAAGGGGAAAAGGTACAATGCGCTCGAGCTGATTTTAACGTCCCATGAGGTCGAGCCGTGTGGGCCTGAAAAGGCCAAGCTATATGTCCTAGAGGGGGGGGGGGGTGAATAGGACTATGCCAAGTTTAAAATAAAATCAGCGGAAATAAAATAAGCCAATAGCCTTACAATATGAATCAATTCACAAAGCTAAATTTAAATCACCTTGATAAATAGGTATCGAGAGATTGATGCAAATTCAGTTCTAAGGACAACCTTACACCATAATCAACAAGGGCTTATGGTAGGACAACCTTATTTCTAGAACCTCTTTTGGATCAAGGACTCAATATTAATATAAGTAAATGAAATAGCAAGGAATTGTAATTAAATGCAGAAGTAAGATCTAAATTATTACAACAATCCCCACACTTGCTTGAAATGTAAATAATTACAACATTCACATCCACTTGTACATTCCACAAGATCGAATGATAAAAGATATGAAAATTAAGCAAGCATTCAAACCACAAGTCAAAGAGTTATAGTGGTTCGCTTGTGTGTACACGAACTGTTTTCCAACAGCCACACAAAAAGCTACTCCACTCCTAATATCCTCACACAGGGGATATTAGCGTTCACTAACAAATAGGTTTTCACAGGTTCACCAAAAACCTTTACAATTGTGTCTTTTTCACTTGGGCTTACACAATTCAAAAACCCCTCTTTTCTGAGTTTTCTGGTTTTCCTCAGACAACCAATATAATGAGATTTTTCTGGTTCAACCTCAAACAAAACCAGTACAATGAGATTTTCTGGCTTAACCTCAAACAAAACCAAAAGTAAATGAATTTTACAGAATTGTAAAATACCTGGATTTCTCCTTTTTCGTAGCAGCCCGGTAGAACCAATCGGAGTAGATGATTTGAATGTCAAAGTTCAATTTCCAATACTCACATTCATAAGGTTCTAAATTCTAATTGATTTTAGATTTAACTCGTTGGGCGTAGCTATATTTGATTTTGATTCCAAGAAGAAGGAATAAGATAATTCCTCTTTTCAAATAAGATTGGAATGTAGAAACAAAATCAAATTAAATAAGCTAGCAAAAAGGAATATTAAATAAGCACAATCTAGCTTAAAATAAACACAGACTTATCTCAGAGTGATCACTTGAAAATTCTTGAATCGAATGGAGTTGAAGTTGTGAAAACTCTGAATTTCGTGTTCAATTTATAGAAGCAGAAATCGCTCCTACGACTGGTCTTAGAAACCTACGACTGGTCGTAGCTCTAACAGATTTTTGAAAAAATAAGCGCGATCTTTGAAAGCCGTTCCACGACTGGTCGTGAGTACCCTACGACTGGTCGTGGGTCACCTACGACTGGTCGTAGATCCCTACGACTGGTCGTAGGACCAGTGATTTCGTTGCTGGACTTTAAGTCGTAGCTCCACGACTGGTCGAAGACGAGTCGAAGCCATTCCTACGACCGGTCGAAGGATCTCCAGGACTGGTCGTGGGCGTACCAAAAATTCTGAAAAATCTTCAACTACTTAGGACTGGTCGTAGAATTTCTTGTACTAGTCGAACCAATGCTAGGACTGGTCGAACAAGAGCTAGGACTGGTCGTAAAATAGACCAACCTTGTATAAAATAAATATTTAATTAATGTATCCAAAGTGACCTACTTAAAGGGTCAACCTAAGGTCATTCAAACCTGAACCATGTCGTATGGACATTAAACTTCAACCATTCAACGAATGTAGATAATTTGAATCATATCAGGCTTGAGATCTTGAACCATATCATGCTTGAGATCTTGAACCATATCATGCTTGAGATCTTCATCAACATAGAACTACTTCATGCGTTGTTTCTTTAGATTTGAACTTCAACATTGTAGCTTCTTGAGGCTACAACATGTAGCTTCTTGAGGTTTCAACATGTAGCTTCTTGAGGTGTCTTGAATTCCAATAAATGATCATACAAGTACAGGACACAGATAGACGTTTTGACACACAAAATTTGACAACCAAAGGAGCATGAGATCATAACACTTATAGGGCCCCACCGTGATGCGTTTCGAACATCAATCCCGTTCATTTGATGCGTGCCCTTTAAATTATGGGATATCCCAAAAATCAGCCGTATACAGAACTCAGGTGGGCCATACCATCTGAAATCATGTGAAGACATGCCTAAAACATATAAAATCACTTAGTGGGGCCCACTTAAAATTTGGATGTAGCTGAAACTTGGTCTGAACCCTCAGCCAAGTGGGACACACATAATGGGTGGGCTGGATTTATGAACCACATATCGGTGGATCTAATAAATGATTATGAATGTTTTAATGGTAGGGGACCGCACGTGACTGTTGTATCTGGTGTGGCCCACACAAGTCACAGATTGACTTGATTTTTGAGACCTAGGCCCACGATGGAATGGTGCATCTGACTAATGGGTTAGATGTTTGACAAACATCATGGTGGGGCCCACATAGCTCAACCTCATGGGAGCTTATCATCAGCTCGAGCGCATTGTACCTTTTCCATTTCGGAAGATGGGCGCGCGCGGGAGGATGTTTTGGGATTTGGTTTTGGGGGGTGGTGGGCCCAAGATTTGTGGCCCACTTGATGGAAGAGTTGTGTGGGCCCCACCATAATGCGTGTCAAACATCTACCCCATGAGTCAGTTGCACCATTCCATGGTGGGCCCAGAGATTAAAAATCAAGTCAATCTATGACTTGTGTGTGCCACACCACATACAAAAGTTGAGAGGGGTTACCCTCCATTACAACATTCATAATTACTTTTTGGGGACCCATCAAATGCATATTGTTGATGTTTGACACATGTCATGGTGGGGCCCACCAGCGTGGCACACGTGAGCTACATTCTACACACGCGTGGGCCTTTGTTTCCAAAAATTGAACGGATCCAAATATTAGGTGGACCACATCTAGGGGAAATTGTGGTGTTGCCAGTCCATTCTGGTTCCAAAGATTGAACAGATCCAAATATCAGGTGGACCACATCTAGGGGAATTTGTGGAACCCAGGCTTAGAGGCACCTGTTTGGGACTCCTAAGCAGGACAGGAGGTGGGCCACACCACATGGAAGACCCGGGGCACAAAACATTAGGGTCAACTCATCAGATGGCTACCCCTCTAGAGAAACAACAAATTTATATTTTTCTTTTTAAAAAAGAGATAACTGTCCACATTTGATGTAAACCTGTGGCCCACTTGATGAGTAGGCAGGCCTGATTTTTACACCAGGTCATATGCACAGTGACCACACCTTATACACACTCAGATGTGCCATGTGTGTGCCGTTGTGAAGGTGCATGTTGGGCTAGCAAACCTCTTGCTATTAGATGTATGTTTTGCTTAACATGTAAACTTTTGGAGTATCTCTAAACATCTGTTATATCTAGTGAAATGCTGCAGTAGCATATGTTTTTTTTTTTTTTTACCAACTTGTCATCCAGTAGCAATTGTCGTTTTATTCTACAGTTACAGTGTTTAGATAGCTCTCTTTTGTGTCATGGTAGTCAGTTATGGAGTTTATTCTTCTATTCCTCCCACAATTGATCCATGACAACTGGAGAGCTAGATACAGACGACCCATTTGGATGCTCCTCATTTTCTGGTTTGCCTCCTAATATGGTCTGTATCAGGTGATAATGTATTGGATTTCAAATATACATCACGGTGGGTACATGGTACATTTGCTCTGAGTAGGGAGGAGAGGATAGATCGTTTCAATCCCCGAATCCCCAAATCCCCAAATCCGTAAATCCCCAAATCCCTAAATCCCCAAATCGTTTCAATTGGTATTAAGATTGGGAGAGAGAGAGAGAGAGAGAGAGAGAGAGAGAGAGAGAGAGAGAGAGAGAGATACCTATCAACTGAACATTAGAGAGGGCGGTGGAGAGACGACGCGGTGGAGAGAGAGAGAGAGAGCACTGAGAGAGACAGTGAGACAGAGAGAGAGGACGCGGTGGACAGAGGACAGAGAGAGAGAGAGAGGACAGAGAGCGAGAGAGTGAGAGAGGGCGCGAGAGTGAGAGTGAGAGAGGACAGAGAGCGAGAGACTTAAGTCTCTCTCGCGAGTGGGGTCACGTGGTCGGTGCTCTGTGGGCCCCACCATGATGTATGTGTTTCATCCCTGTCGTCCATCTATTTTTCCCTTTTTTATGGTATGAGATAAAAAATGAGGTATATCCCAATCTCAACTGGACCACATTATAGGAAACAGTGTTGAATGAGTGTCAGCCATTAAAAACCTTTTGGGGGCCATATAAAGTTTTGAATCAATCTGATATTTTTTTTTCCTTCATATGGGCCTGTATGACCTAATCAATAGATTGGATGTCAACAAAAAACTACAGTGGGCCTTAGGAGGGTTGTAATGGTGGATATCCAATCACTATCGTTTTCATGTGGTGTGGTCCACTTGAGATTTATATCATTCTAATTTTTGGCGTCAAGCCCTAATATGATTTGTAAAAATGGATAGACGACATGGATGAAACACATACATCATGGTGGGACCCATAGAGCACCGACCAACATCCACCAAGTTTTGTGGGCCCCGCTATGATGTATTTGTTATATCCACATCGTCCATCCATTTTGAGATATCATTTTATGTCATGAGTCAAACAACGAGGTTCAATCAGCTTGATCCAAAAATATATGAATGAATAGAAAACACAAACATCAGCTTGATCCAAAACTTCTATGGCCTCAAAGAAATTTTAAATGGTATAGGTAATTCAATCACACTATTTCCTGTGGTGTGGTCCACTTGAGCTTTGGATATGCTTCCTTTTTGTTCTTTAGACCTCAAATTATCTGTTAACATGGATGAATGGAGTGGATAAAATAAATAAATAACGGTGGGCCCCACAGAGTTTACTCTGGTAAAGGTAACGAGTAACTCAAATGTAGTGGAGAAAGGTTTCCTTACAACATTTGTAATCATATATTGGGCCTGCCTAAATGTGATTCACATATCCAACCCACTCATTATGTGTGTCCCACTTGGATGAGGGGTCAGACCAAGTTTCAACCGCATCCAAAACTCATGTGGGCCCCACCAAGTGCTTTTATATTTTTTAGGATGTCTTCACATTGTTTTAAATGGTATGGCCCACTTAAGTTTCGTTTACCGATGATTTTTGAGATATCTCATAACCTAAAGGGGACACATCAATTCCATGGTGTTGATGTTCGATAGACATCATGATGGGGCCCACTAAACTTACTAACATCAATTCTTAGGTTCTCACGAGGTCAGTAAGTAGGGTCACAATTTTAACCAGAATATTTGGCCCATTTTACATGTCTGATGCATTCACTCTATTTTACTGATCAATACTCTCAATTTGACTAGTTACTCGCCTCAATCGGGCTACATATGAGAAAGATATTGGGCATACAAGATTGATCAACAATTTCAGTGAAATTTGATTTAAACATCTGAAGTTATTTATTCTTTAATTTAAACTGATTAGATTGTCCAAAAATGATTAAAGGTTCAATTAGTGGGTGTGCCTAATAATTTAGTAATTTTATTTTTCACAAATAAATTTAACATTTTTTTTTTCAAAAGGTATATATTTTTTTTTACTCTTTTAAATAAATATCATTTTTATTATAAAATATTTCAAAAATATTTAAAATACAAATTTTGAATTTTTATTTGCAAAATCGCAAAATTTTTCTCATATTTTAATTTTTTTCTCAAAAATTTCAAAATGCCAATTTTTCTCTTCAAAAGCATTATTTTGTTCTCAAAATTTTTCTTAAACATATTTAAAATTTCGTAACTTTTCAATATTCTTTTTCATGTGATATTACAAATTATTTAAATATTACCTTTTAATTATATATATATATATATATATATATATATATATATATATATAATATATATATATATATATATATATATATATATATATATATATAGACATTTAGGTTATAGACAAAAAAAATTTTAAAATTAAAACATTTTTACATTATTACCGATAGTTTTTAGCCGTCGGAAAAAATATTTAGGAAAAACACTTTTATCGACGAACATTTTCGTCGGTAAAAGTCTTACCACCAACATTTCCAACACCCCGCGAAAATTTGCAGAAATTCAAAATACCCTTCAGCTACAAATATTTTCATAGGTAAATATGGGTTTTACCTATGAAATTATAATTCGTAGGAAAAATTAAATATTCAAAAGACCCTTTAGCTACGAATATTTTCGTAGGTAAAGAGGGGTTTTACCTACGAAATTAGAATTAGTAGGTAAAAGTAAGGTTTTCAATTTTTGAAATGCAAAAGATCCTTCTGCTACGAATAATTTCATAGGTAAAGATGGGTTTTACCCACGAACTTAGAATTCGTAGGTAAAAGTAAGGTTTTGGAATTTCTGTTTTCCTGAAAAATTTCACAGACGCTTCAGCTACGAATATTTTCATAGGCAAATATGGGTTTTCCTTACGAAATTATAATTCGTAGGTAAAAGTAAGGTTTTGGAATATTTAAAAGAACCTTTAGCTACGAATATTTTCGTAGGTAAAGATGTTTTTGAAATTCAAAAGACCCTTCCGCTACGAATAATTTCGTAGGTAAAGATGGGTTTACCTACTAACATAGAATTCGTAGGTAAAAGTAAGGTTTTGGATTTTCTGTTTTCCTGAAAAATTTCACAGACCCTTCAGCTACGAATATTTTCATAGGCAAATATGGGTTTTTGAAAAATTTCACAGACCCTTCAGCTATGAATAGTTTCGTAGGCAAAGATGGGTTTTCCCTACGAAATTAAAATTCGTAAGAAAAAGGTTTTCGATTTTTGGTGTTTTTGAAAAGTTCAAAAGACCCTTTAGCTACGAATATTTTCGTAGGTAAATATGGGTTTTTCCTATGAAATTTGATTTCGTAGGTAAAATGAAGGTTTTTGATTTTCTTATTTCACAGACCCTTCATCTACGAATATTTTCGTAGGTAAAGATGGGTTTTTACCTACGAAATTTGATTTCGTAGGTAAAAGTAACGTTTTTGATTATTTGTTTTTTTCAAAAGACCCTTTAGCTATGAATATTTTCATAGGTAAATAAGAGTTTTCCCTAAAAGAAAGGTTTTGGAATTTCTTTTTTGTTGAAAACTTTGACAGACCCTTCAGCTACGAATATTTTCGTAGGAAAATATGAGTTTTCCCTACGAAATTATAATTCGTAGGGAAAAGTAAGGTTTTCGATTTTGAAAAATTTAACAGACCCTTAGCTAAGAATATTTTCATAGGTAAATATGGGTATTCCCTACGAAATTCAATTTCGTAGGTAAAAGTAAAGTTTTCAATTTTTTGTTTTTTTAAAAGTTCAAAAGACCCTTTAGCTACGCATATTTTTGTAGGTAAATATGGGTTTTCCCTACGAAATTTACGCATATTTTCGTAGGTAAATATGGGTTTTCCCTACGAAATTTAATTTTGTAGGTAACGGAAAGTTTTCGATTTTTGGTTGTCTTGAAAATTTTAGAAGACCCTTTAGCTACGAATATTTTCGTAGGTAAAGATGGGTTTTACCTACGAAATTCAATTTCGTATAGGTAAAAGTAAAGCTTTCGATTTTTGTTTTGTTGAAGAATTCAAAAGACCCTATAGCTACAAATAGTTTTGTAGGTAAAGATGGGTTTTACCTACGAAAATGTTGAAAAAATCAAAACACCCTTTACCTACGAAAATTTTCGTAGGTAAAGATGACTTTTACCAACGAAATAGTATGCTTTTACCTACGAAAGTAATTTTTGTCGGTAAAAGTCATCTTTACCTACGAAAATTATTTTCGTAGGTAAAAGTTTCGTCGGTAAAAACCACATTTCTTATAGTGGCCCAATGTCTGCACAGATGAGCATCCCCGGGGCGATGATTGCATTCACGCATCCATGCATATAATAAGACTGCATTTATTATGTTTTGGGTTGCCTGGGTGTTTTATGTTATTTTTTGTCTAGGGCGGTGGTGTGTAATCTTCGGGGGAGATGACACTGAGCTGGCCACTCATTCATCAATGTTCAACCGTACAGAGGATGCAGGTACAGGTGCAGACGGGTGTGCGGTGGACTCGGAGGCAGTGACAATCGAGGTAGAATTTTGTGATGAGGAGTCGCACCAGAAAGCGACTGCATATTATGGCTTGAACCAGTAGAATCAGTTGTGATAGCTTATTTTGGACAATTACATTTTGAGGTTTTGTATAGTGGTCCCAGCTTAGTGGCCCAGGATATTGCTTTTGATTGGGTTTCATTTATACTACGCTTAGTTTCCATTAATAGCACTTTGATTTGATTGAATTATCTTTTGATTATTAGTTAACACCCAGATTTTTAGGAAACAAGTTGTATACTCGGGTCTCGAAAATCGGGGCATTACAGCTCTCAATTTTAGTAAGATTCCACTTGCCTTCATGCCCCTAAAAATCTTTAACTGATCCCTGCACTAGGGGGTCTAGAATATTAGATAGAGAGACTCTAGCCAATAGGCCACCACTTGACCAGTTCTAGGTCCAAAAGTTGACTTTCCCCTCTCCTATAGGCCATCTCGAATTGTGGAGAACAAACATCAAATTTTTCCTCCAGTCCAGGCTGGAATGAGAAGAGTGAATTGAACCATTTGTCCTTATGAATTTCTTCATATATTTTGCTCAAATTGTTTTTGCTCATAGTGATTTACCAAGAAGTTCCAACCCATCTTGATTCTAAATGCCTTCATGACATCATCTAACCTCCTTAAGCCAAGACCTCCTTCCTGTCTATGTTGATAGTTCTTCAACCAGGTAATCCGATACCGATTGACTTTGACTTTCGAACTGCATAAAAAAAAGTTCATAAAATCTGCTTCCATTATCTTACAATAAGCTTTCAGAATGTTCATCACTACTAGAAGATGGATTGGGTTGCTTGATAGGACATGTTCGATTAGCACTATCTTCGATCCTGGATTGAGGAGCTTTGCCATCTAACCAAAAACCTTATTAGCTATTTTTTGGATGAGAGGAAGTAGGAGAGGAGCACGACATCTCCCTTTGGTCAGCAGCTCACCTAGGTAAATGAGTAGAAATGAGGCTTGCTTGAAGCCAGAAAGAAGTAAGATCTTGCACGCCCTCGATGATTTAGCTTTCGAAGGTAGAATGAAAGATCTTTTCGCCTTATTCACTATTTACCTGATACTTTCTCATACTTGGCAATGAATTCTAAAAATGTGGGAATTAATGAAATCCTTCCATTCATGAAAAGTATTGTGTCATAAGTTAATAGCATATGACAGATTAGGGGACAAGTAAGATAAAGTTGGCAAGCTTGGCATTCCCCATAAATGAATAGTTTTATAATCTCTCTTCTTAAAATTTCAGCTCTAAGAATGAAGATGGTTGGCAAGAGGGCATCTCCCGGTGTTAGACCTCCAGTAGATTGAAAGAAACTGGATGGTTTCCAATTTATAAGAATGAAAAACTAGCAATCCTTCCAACATCTTTGTGCCAGATCTATCCATCTTCGATCAAAGGTGAAACTAGAGAGGACCCGAAGAATAAAGTTTCATTCGAGATGTTTATAAGCTTTCTCCATGTCAAGCTTAATCATAAGGTTACCTTCATGAACTGTTCTTTAATTTCTATCTAAAAAGCAATCTCATTTGCAATAGACGCCTTTTCTACTATTGATCTACGTTGCAAAATAGTTCCTTGCACTTTGGAGACAATAGCTGGAAGAAGATTAGCTTACCTCGTGACCACCACCTTGGAAAAGATCTTGAAGATGCAATTGCACAAACTGATCTGTCTGTAGTCTGTAATGTAAATTAGGTTCTTCTTTTTGGGAATCATACACATAAGAGTGCATTAGAAAGATCTAGGAATTGGCCCTCCTACAAAGAATTCACATGCAACCTTGTAGACATCTTCTCCTATAATGTCCTAGCAAGAGTTAAAGAAATGTAACGCCCCGGTTTTTGAAACCCGAGTACGAGACTCGTTCTAAAAACCCGAGAGTTAATAAATCAGAGGACTAGTGGAATTATCAAGTTAGAGTGTGATAGCATAAGTAAGCATGGATAATATCATATAAACCCGAATATTTGGCCTACTCAGCTAGCGGCCATAGTTACAAAATTTTAAGATTTTTAATGTATCAATCAACCATAAGAAATGCTACTACTATTGGTTAAGCCCAAAGTAATCAACCGCTTCTTACTGCGGCTCATCTTCATAATATTCATCTTCAGGCTCTATCATCGCGCCCTTAGGGTTAGTGCTACCATCCTCTCCATCTACACCTGCATACTCTGTATGGTTGGATATTTGATGAATGAGTGGCCAGCTCAGTGTGAATTCCCCTCAAGATTACACACTGCCACCTTAGTAAATATAGTTTAAAGAAAAACAATGATACATACAAAACAAATAAGATGCGATTTTACTAAAATGCATGGATGAATGAATGCACACGACCTGTGGATACTCATCCAGTCGGACTTGGGCGTGTCACCCATGCAAAAGACCGGTCACCAGCGTAGCATATCTCGTATAGCATGGTGCTAAGTCATGGTACATATCTCGTACGTAGGTCACTATCATAGCATAACTTGTACAACATAGTGACTAAGTTTCGATAGTCGGTGGTCTGGGAGCTAGCGAAACGATACTCCAATAAACCTAGGGCACATGCTACAACATCCAGAATTAGCCACCCGTCATCGTCAATATGCTATGAATGCATGATTAGCCAGATAATTATTATTCCAGTTACAACTAGCCAGTTTAAGAAAATTCAATGGTCACTACTGGGGGCTCGTCACCCAGTGTATGCCGACAGCTCGGGCATAGTTTCCCATGACCACCATCCCCGGCTCATGAGGTTTTTCACCTTAGGATGCTCAATAGGATCCCTCTACGAGTGGTCGAACAAAATAACTCCAAGTCGAGGGTCCCATTTATCACAACATCTGTCCAGTTGCATCCTAAGTGTGGCTCACATGCAATAGTGGAATTTTCTCCACGTGGAATGCTATGAGTTAAATTTTACAGGCGACTCACAACAATCCTTTAACATGTGAAAGCATATAAGGTATAAATAATGATATTAGAATTTACAAAGAGGCATCATGAAACCAAAGTATGAACTATCAAGTATTATAATACTAAAACATGGAAATCAAGATCATCTCATATGAACAATATTTATGATTTATCAACTAATGTGTGAGCCTAGCATGTAACCCAATTTTCATGTGGATGTGGTTTATCAATCATAGATCAAGGTAGGTCTGCTAATAGCATTTTAACACTAATAATCAGAATCTTACTAGCGATTATGTTTTACATAGAAACTATGTTTGAACTAACTTAGAGATGGAAAGCCCAAGAGGAAAAGTCATCACCTGAGTTGTTGTAGCTCCTTTCTTGCTTCCGTTTTTTGAGGTTAGCTATCGGTCCAATGCAGTATAATGGATTTCCTAATTAAAATCATTTTCAAGACAAGAATTGTATTAATAAGTTGGCGATTGAGCAAGTCGATAAGGGCCCTCCTACATGTAACTTTGGGCCAGACTTGGCCCAACAATCAAGGCCTGAACTGGGCCTTACCTTGGCCCGATCTAGCTGCCCAATTGTAGTCTAATCTGAGCCCGATCGGAGCCCATTATAACTGGCCATGGGTGGCCCAAAGATTTTGGGCTAGATTGGGCCTTGTTCGGCCCAGCTTGGCATCCCTCTCGCTACTATAGTGTGGTCTATGTAAGTATGGTGAGGTCCACTGGGATTTATCTCAGGTGCGGCCTACTGTGGTTAGGCCCACTGGGATTTATTCCTGGTGCAACCCACTGTAGTGAGGCCCACTGCAATGTATGGCAAGGCCACTGGAACGTGGCCCACTTCAATGTATAATGAGGTGGGTTGATGGTTTGGCCCACCTGGTTGCCTGAACCCGAGCTTACTAGGTTTCGGCCCACTTCTGGGCCAATTTTCAGCCCAAATCAGGTGGCTGATTCTGGCCCAAGTTGGGCTGATTTCGGCCAAGTTCTGGGCTAGTTTTCAACCCAGATCACTGGTTAAGATCCAGCTCTAATCAGCCCACTGCAGACACTGAGTTCAGCCTGTATACTTTGTAAGGCCCGTATCCTAGTTCGTACCGTTCCTTAGACTCCTGTGATCCTCCCTGTCGACTTTCAGCAACCCGCGACCTGTAATTGACATTTGCGCGTGACCCTAAGTTGCATCCCGTATATCTGAGTTGACTCGACTTGAGACTTGTACCCTTGCAATTGTGCCTCGCCGTGGTTCTAACGCCACATCTTGCGGGCCGATACGAAACCCAAGCTAGGAGTTGTGGGCCCGCGTTTATTTCAAAGAAAATGCCACGTGTTGCGAATCCGAAGAGAATCTCTACAACCCATCACATCAATCAATCAATTACAAGTCAAGTACCAACCCATCCTTCTCTCAGTCAAAAGTCAACAACACTCATACCTATCCCATCCTTTTCTTACTAAAAAGTCAAGGCAACCCATACCCTTCATGTCTCCTCCTCTTACAACACCCTCTCTTCTCTCATTTCTCTCCTCACTTCCAAGCAACTTAAGGAGAGGAAACGTCCAAGCTTTCCATGAGAAGAGCCAAGTATGGCCCACTTCTTACCCCAAGATGTCACCATCCAACCCTTCAATTCTCATCATCCACCATTAAAGAGAGAGCTTAGGAGCCAAGGATTCCAAGGAGCTAAAGAAGAAGATCTAATGGTGGGTGTTTTATAGGCTTAGATTTATATTTTGATGATGGGCTAAGTGGGGCCTACCAATTGATGGTATGAATCTCACTTTGGACCTTAGGTGTGGCCGATGGTCCAGCATGATTCTTGTGATCATCCCATGATGGGGCCATTCTACATGGACCCCATCATGATGTTTATTTTTTCTAGTGTGAAAGGGTCATCTAGACCTTGCATTTTGGTGGAGAAGGGATCTCCATAGTTGATTTTGATTGGTGGGCCCACATGTAATGGGACCCACTTAATGTATGTTTGTAATGCATGGAAGGGAGGGCTCATAGTAGCGGAGCCCTCCATCACTCGTTCTCTCTCTCTCTCTCTCTCTCTCTCTCTCTCTCTCTCTCTCCTGTTTGATGGCCCATCTTGAAGAATGGATTAGATCCATCGTCGTCCGATCGTGAGGCCCACCTTGCTGCTGCCCTTTTTAGTAGGCCCTGGATGATGGGAAAACACAAATATCAGCATGGGACTAGCTGGTGGGCCAGCATGGGACTAGCTGGTGGGCCACATCCATGGACCCCACCCTGATGTATATGCTATATCGGCACCGTCCAATACGTTAGACGGTGGAAATCCACCTTACTGTATGTGGATTTGATCCACACCGTCCATCGATAAATGCTGCTGGACTAACGTCCAACATATGTAGAAACCCCATGTGATGTACATGTTTCATTCATGACGTCCCACGTGTGGTGGGACCCTTGATTTACTTGTTTCAAACCCACACACATGTGGACTCCACCGTGATTTATGTGTCTCATCCTCACCGTTCAGCAAGCCTGAACGGTGGGAAAACACACATATCAGTTTGATCATGGCCCACCTGGCATGTATTGATGGATGGTCGGGACCACAACTATACTGCTGTGGTATTGATGTCAGCAAATTCTATGGGGCCCACACATGATATATGTATTTTATCCATGCTACCCAGCAGCGTGGGCCCCACACACGTGTGGACTCCACCATGATGTATGAGTTGTGGGACCCACCTCTGATGTATTTGTCATCCAGACTGTCCATCTGTTGGACCCCCGCAACATATAGTTGTTGGAATGACGTCAGCAAGTTCTGTGGGTCCCGCATGATGTATGTACTTCATCCCAGTCGTCCATCTTTTGGGATGGTGGGCCAGCAACCCACCATTCATTTGTATAGTTGTTCCATTGGCATCTCAAGTTCTGAAGGTCTGATCAGAGGCATGTGTTATATCTAAACCGTCCATCAGTAAGGACGTTAACGAGTTCGGTGGGTCTGATCATGAGGTGTGTTACATCCACATCGTCCATCCATGCCGTTGATCTACCTATCAGGTGGACCACACTACAAAAAAAAAAAATTAATGAAAGATTGAACGTCCACCATTAAAATCGTTTTAGGGTCATAGAAGTTCTGGATCAATATGTAATTTATTTTTCCCCTTAATTCAGGCCTTTGTGACCTTATGAACGGATTGGATGGAAAATAAACGTTATGATGGCCCTGTGATTATTAGTAGTGAAAATCATTACCTCCACTGTTAGTTGTAGTATGGTTTAGATGATCTTTCGATCACCATCTCCGCTGCTATTTGTGGTGTGGTCTAGATGATCTTTCGATATGATTCATTTTTTTGTGTAATGCTTTAAAATAATCTCTATAAATAGATGAATGGTGTAAATAGTCCCACTAGGACGGTGAGCCCACTTGATGTATATGGGGTCCATGTGATGCGACCCACTTTGATGTTTATGAGGCCCATTGTCGCGGCCCATTGTGATGGACATGAAGCCCATGAGATACGACCCATTACGATGTGTAAGGCCTATGTGATGTGGTCCATTGTGATGTATATGTGGCCCATGTGATGCAACCCACTTTATGTATATGAGGCCCATGTGATGCAGCCTGTTGTGATATGTGAGGCCCATATGATGAGGCCGAGTGTGATGTATGTAAGGCCTATGTGATGAGGTCGATGTGATGTATATGTGGCCCATGCGATGCGGCCCACTTGATATATATGAGGCCCATGTGATGCGGCCCATTGTGATATGTGGGGCCCATTATGTTGTATGTGAGGCCATGGGCCCCACTATATGTTTGGCCCTATGAGGGCCACTCTTTGGGAGCAATGTTGGTTGAATGTCCACAATGATGGGTAATGATGGTTAAATGTCCACATCGTAACCTTCCCTTAGGCCTCGTTAGGCCCATTATTGATATGAGTAGGCCGTTTAGGCCCATCCTTGACATGAAGAGAGTACATCATTATCATATAACATGCTTAGTATAGCTCCACGATTCATGCCCATATGCATCATATGTATGCTTGTTATGAAGAGTGATTAATCATAACACATGCCATTGGGCAGATTATTACATGACTGGATGATATGACTCATACATCTCGCATTTTGTGATATGACCACCGTATGTTCTAGTGACATCAGGGTCGTAGCCTCCACAAGCATGTCGTGGATGGCCAGATGGGACATCGGAAATCTTTTTCTATATGGGGTGCCACAGATGTCCCTAGGTGAAAGTTCTTAAACCCTCTTGGTACAAGAGGCTGCCCCAACATTTAGACCAAGTGAATATATGAGCGCATGAGGGCCATATACCAGTAGGCTGCGTCTCCCACTGTGTCGTGGTCGGTTGGGAGGGTGTGTGGCCTTACCCGCTTGAGGGAGTAGACAATGTTAGATTGAGTTTGACCAGCTCATAAATGGGTCCGCTATCAACGAGTCGGGCCGATATTGGTAGGCGGATAGTGAGGTCTCTTCCACTTATCCAGTTGTTCGCTTGATGGGGTGACTGTAAGTGTTATAGTTTATATCCCTGTTTGTTGTCAAATTTGTGGTGCCAAAATCACTGTTATATAACTTACATAAGTGAAGCTCTCTCAAAGATCAACATTCATGAACAAGCAAAGCTCACAACAAGCAAAGCTCTCAAGTACAAAGATCAACCTTGACTGCAAGAACTACTCACAAGACATGACTCAAGCTGCAAGACTTCAAGAAGAATACAAGGCAGTTCGTAAAGAACTCAAGACACTTTCAAGATTGAGCTACATCAAGATTTCAAGATTGAACTACATCAAGACTTCAAGACTTATACTTCAAGGTCACTAGTTCCTAATGTTTCAATGTCCTTACTTCATGGTTGAGGTTTGACTGACCTTAGGTTGACCTTAGAAGTAGGTCACTTTGGATACATAAGTCGGATGTTTATGTTACATGAGTTTGGTCTGTTCTTCGACTAGTCCTAGGCCTTCTTCGACTAGTCCTAGATTTGCTTCGACTAGTCTAAAAAATTCCTCGATCAGTCATGAGGTTGTTACAAAATTCGGATAATTTCTGTTAGGCTTCGACTAGTTCAAGAGTCTGTTCGACCAGTCGAAGGAACAGTGTCGACTGCATCTTCGACCAGTCGAAAGTCTTCGACTCAAAGTCCAGCGATGAATTTTAAGTTCTTCGACCAGTCGAAGGAAACCTTTGACCAGTCGAAGGTGACCTACGACCAGTCGAAGGAGACCTTCGACCAGTCGTAGAACGGTCAAAGTTTATCGCGCCAGATTTTTCAAATATCTGTTATTGCTTCGACTAGTCGAAGAGCTCCCTAGACCAGTCGAAGACGCGATCTGCTCACCTATAAATAGAGCACGAATCTCAGAAGAAATCATCGAATTAATTAATCCATTCAAGCCAATCTTCGTCGAACTTCTGAGAGATAATTCTGTGCTCCATCTAAGCTAAGTGTGCTTATTTAATATTCTCTTTCCTTAGCTTTATTTAATTGATTTTGTTTCTGCTATTCCAATCTAATTTGATAAGAGGAATTGTTATTCCCTTTCTTTGGAATCAAAATCAATTAAGGCAAGCCCTACTTAGTTTAATTTAAAATCTATTAGAATTAGAACCATTGTAATTGAGTATTGGACATTGAACTTGGACATTCAATCATCTACTCTAACTTGGTTCTACCGGGCTGCTACAACGAAGGAGATAATCAGGTATTTTACATTTAATTGTAAATTCCTTTCTGTTTTGGTTTCTTTCAAGATTTGCCAGAAAAATCTTGTTGTATTGGTTATCTGAGGAGAGCCAGGAAAACTCAGAAGTGGGGTTTTTTTAATTGTGTAAGCCCGCAGACAAAGACACAATTGTAAAGGTTTTGGGTGAACCTGTGAAAACCTATTTTGTTAGTGAACGCTAATATCCCCTGTGTGAGGATATTAAGAATGGAGTAGCATTCTGTGTGGCTGTTGTTTAACAGTTGGTGAACACACAGGCGAACCACTATAATCCCTTGTGTTGTGGTTGAATAATTTATACTTCTAATCTTTAATTATTCATTTGTGGGATGTATGTATGGTGGTGAATGTTGTAATCATGTAATTCAAGCATTGTGGGAATTTTGTAATAGTTTAGAATTTATTTTCTGCTATTCTTTTATCAACTTGATATTCAATTTCCTTTAAAGATTGTTCCAGCAAGGTTGCCCTGTCATTTTTATGGTGTATGGCTATCCCTAGAACAATACATTTGTGATTGCAATTTATTTCAATTCAGTTTGTATTTATTTTTGTATTCCTCTTTGGTTTGAGATTTGATACAAAGATCTTTCTAGAAATAAGGTTGTCCTACCATAAACTCTGGTTTTTGGTGTAAGGTTGTCCTTAGAACAACATTTGTATCAACCTTTCAAGATCTGAATTTTGAGGTTGTTTTTCTTTCCTGCATTGTAATTTACTTTGGTTATCATATTCTTTTTAATTCCGCTGTTATAAGTTTTATTTGGCATTGTCCTATTCACCCCCCCTCTAGGACATATAGCTAGGCCTTTTCAAGTGGTATCAAAGCCTAATAGCTCTTTTTAATTCTTGGATTTAATTCCTGAGCTAACGATTTAAGCTATTTAAGATGTCAAATTTTGATAGCCTTTCAGTCACTAGGCCTCCACCCTTTGATGGCTCCAACTATGCCTATTGGAAAGCCAGAATGAGGATCTTCCTCAAATCAATGGATGAAAATGTGTGGCAAGCCACAGTGACTGAATGGAAACCTCCTATCATGGAAGTTACTGGGGTTGATGGTTCAAAATCTATGAAAGTCACACCATATTACCAATGGACCACACTTCAGAAAAGTGAGAGTAGTGCAAATGCTAAAGCACTAAATGCAATCACTTGCGCACTATCACCGGATGAGTTCAAAATAATCATTTCCTGTGATACTGCAAAGCAAGCTTGGGATATATTAGAAATGACACACGAGGGTACTACAATTGTCAAAAAATCTAAAGTCCAACTCCTCACAACCAGATTTGAAGAAATTCATATGGAGGAAAATGAAATGTTTATGGACTTTTACACTAGATTGAATGACATTGTAAACTCAATGTGGGGTCTTGGCGATAAAATCCCAGAAAGTAAAGTGTGTGCAAAGATATTACGCTCACTTCCTGAACGGTTCAATTCTAAAGTAACCGGGATTCAGGAACTTCGTGATACGGATAATATGAGGGTAGAAGAACTAGTTGGTTCTCTACAAACCTACGAGTTAAACTTTAAAGCTCCTAAAGGTAATTCTATTGCACTAAAATCTTCTAAATGTAATTCAGAAGAAAATTCTGATTCAGAAGATGATATGGTTCTTTTAACTAAGAAATTTTACAAGATTTTCAAAAGCAAGAAAAGGGTTGATTTTCAAAAATCAAATGACAAAAAGAAATTTAGACCCAAATCTCGAAAATCTTTAAAAGATAGTCAATGTTACAACTGTCAAGAATATGGGCACTTAGCAAATAGATGTCCTAAAAAGGACAAACCCAAGAAGAAGGGTATGTTGGCTACATGGGATGAATCATCTGATTCTGAAGCTTCTTCTGAATCAGAAGATTCTGAAACTGAGTCAGGCAATGAAGTTAAAGCTCTTATGACTCTAGCCAAATTCACATTTTCAGATAATGACTCAATAAGTGAAGAAAATCTGAGTAGTGAATGTAAAAATGAAGATGATCTTCAAGATGCTTACAATGCCCTATATAAAGAAAGTTGTAAAATTGTTGTCAAACTTAAACTTCAAAAAGA
The DNA here is from genome assembly GCA_021015155.1 of Magnolia officinalis. NCBI lineage: Eukaryota > Viridiplantae > Streptophyta > Magnoliopsida > Magnoliales > Magnoliaceae > Magnolia > Magnolia officinalis. The sequence continues at coordinate 43,647,024 of JAJHSJ010000018.1, read as the reverse complement.
AAAGTTTTCTAAACTCAAAGAATGTTTTGAATCACTTATCTTAGAAAAATCACAAATTTCAGATTGTTTTGAAAAATCAAAATGCGATTTGGAATTCAAAAAATCCCTAATTATTGATTTGAAATCTGAAATTGAGAAACTCAAAACTGAAGTATCTTCTCTTCTGAGTCTAAAGGACACATGAAAATATGCCCAAGGTGATCCAAAGTTAAAAAAACTTTTATCCGGATCAAGAAAATGTGGCGATCTATCCGGGTTGGGCTATGATAAAAATCTATCTCCTAAACATAAGTATACTCCTCCTATGTTTGTTAAAGGAGAGTCCTCAAACTCAAAAGGGAAAAGTACTTATCAAGATTTTTCTAGAAATTCAAAAACTTTTCAAAAACCTAGAAGCAACCATGTCAACTTTAATTAGAAACAAAATCCACTAGCTGAAAAGATAGTTGATTTACTCAAGGAGCTCTTAAAATCTAACTCTATAGGTCATTCTTACAACTATAAACAAAAGAAGACCAACTATGTTCCTAAACCCAAAATAGTTATGAAATGGGTTCCTAAAGTTGCCTGCTTGGTTGTTCATACTGCTTTCAAAGCAACAAGTCATTTAAAGTGGTACCTAGACAGTGGATGCTCCAGACATATGACAGGTGACAAAGCTTTATTCACGGATCTAAAAGATATGACTGATGGATCAGTCACATTTGGTGATGGTAGCAACTGCAAGATTATAGGCCAAGGTACGGTTTAACTTTTTAATCTTCCTGTGTTTAAAAATGTTTTATATGTTGAAGGCTTAAAACATAACTTGCTTAGTATATCTCAAATATGTGATAATAACCATAGTGTTCGGTTTTCTAATCAAAGCTGTGAGATACTAAGCAATAAGGGTTCTGTAATATTAATTGGACGTAGAACGTCTAAAAATTGCTATATTATTAGCGAATCCAGCTCATCTAATCAAATATGTTACATGGTCCATACAGACGAGACTGATTTATGGCACAAACGTCTTGGACATGTACATTATCGAAATTTATATAGATTGAGTAAACGAGAACTTATAAGAGGTTTACCCAAACTTCAGAAATTAGATAAAATATGTGGTGAGTGCCAGATAGGCAAACAAACAAGGAACTCACACAAAAAGGTGAATTCAAATACCACATCAAGACCACTCGAACTCCTCCACATGGATCTGATAGGACCTACCAGAACGAAAAGTCGTGGTGGGAAAAAGTATATTCTGGTAATAGTTGATGACTTTACCAGATTCACTTGGGTAGTCTTCTTAAGGGATAAAACTAAAACCCTTGAAGAAGTAAGAAAAGTTCTTAAAAGGATTTAAACTGAAAAATCTTCTCAAATCAGTAAGATTTGTAGTGATCATGGATCTGAATTTGAGAATAGCAATTTTGAGAAGTTCTGTACAGACCAAGGAATATTACATGAATTCTCTGATCCCAAAACTCCACAACAAAATGGAATTGTAGAAAGAAAGAATAGGGTGCTTCAAGAAATGGCTAATGTTATGTTGAATAGCATGAAACTCTCTAAAAGTCTTTGGGCTGAAGCAGTCAACACAGCTTGCTATATTATTAACCGAGTCTACACTAGCAATGATAAATATAAAACGGCTTACGAATTATGGTTCAATAAAAAGCCTACTGTCAAATACTTTCGAGTTTTTGGCAGCAAGTGCTATATTTTACGAGATCGTGAAAATTTGGGAAAATTCGATACGAAGAGTGATGAAGGGATTTTTCTAGAATATTTCTTAAACAGTTGAGCTTATAGGGTTCTGAACAAAAGAACTGGTGTGATTCAAGAGTCCATCAATGTTGTCATTGATGATCACTTAAACACGCCAATCCCTAATTCAGATAATGATGAAGTTCTAATCATTGATAAACCCAATACTTCATCGAATCAGACTGATTCTGAGTTGAGGACTGTTAAAGATCATCCAACCACACAAATTCTTGGAAACCCTCTCACCGGTGTTCGTACCCATAGACAACTTGAGGATATATGTAATTATGTATGTTTTACATCCCAAATAGAACCATCTAACGTAAAAGAAGCTCTTGCTGATGAGAACTGGATTGTTGCGATGCAAGAAGAACTCAACCAATTCGTAAGAAACGATGTTTGGTATCTCGTACCAAGACCTAAAGATAAACACATCATTGGAACAAAATGGATTTTCAAAAATAAGTCTGACGAGTGTAGAAATATAATTAGAAACAAGGCTAGACTAGTGGTACAAGGTTATACTCAAATTGAAGGAATTGATTTTGATGAAACTTTTGCACCAGTAGCACGTCTTGAATCTATCAGACTATTTATATCCATTGCATGTTTTAGAAAGATAAAGATCTATCAAATGGATGTGAAAAGTGCTTTTCTAAATGGCGATTTACATGAAGAAGTCTATGTTGAACAGCCAATGGGTTTTGAAGATCCTAAAAATACTGATCATGTGTATCGGCTTAAAAAGGCACTTTATGGATTAAAATAAGCACTTAGGGCATGGTATGAGAAAATAACAAAATTTCTTTTAAGTCATGTTCACTCCCCAAGTATAGGGTTGTGATGTAGTAATAAACTCGGTGAGACCGAGGTCGATTCCACAGGGATTGAAACCTGTACGTTATCTGAAAATAACCAGATCTAGAACTAGGCTAAGATGAAATCTAAACCAATTGTGATTTGAAGAATAATGGTGAAATATTAATCTAAATTTAGAGAATTCAGAGAAGGGAACTAGGGATTCAGGTGATCCACTTGTAGAGATCAGGGAATTCTATGGTAAAAGATATCAAGATTGAACCTTGGTGAATGCAGTTTCAATAGATCAGACGGTTATAAATCAGAATGGATTCCATCACAAAACTATGCCTATGAGACAAAGCCAACAACAGAGTTCAACCAATCCACAACCGAACTGTATGATGTATGAGCGTCAGGAAGAGTTCCGTCATCCAACCATGCCTAGGAGACGATGGTGAACAACAGGGCTTCCTAACCCCATAATCAGAATTAAACAAAAGGAAAACTCAAGGCATCACAGATCTAATGTAATATTAGTCACAAAAAATCATTAAAAACCAGAAGTATTCCCATTGATCTAGCTGCAATCAATCAAAAATTCAGTCTAACATGAATCATAACCATAAAAATAGACCCATCAAGCTACAAGCTTCACCCCTTAGCCCAAGCTAAGGGGTTTAGCCAACCATATTTGGCTAAATCTCTTCAACAGCAAAGGAACAGCAAAAAAACAAAACTAAAAGAAGAGTTCTCTCCCTGTCTCTCTTTCTCTCTCTCTCTCTCTCCCCTCCAGCCATGAGACCAAACTCCCTTTATAAAGTGATCGAGATCCGTTTGGAATAGGGAGAACCGGCCTCATTTCACACTTCTGTCCACAGCAGAAACGGACTGCGAAAGCTGATTCCGCGCAGCAAAAATGCAACGACAACTGCGTTTAATCCCAGATCACGAGAAGAGATCACTCATTCTAGTGATTTTGACTTCATAGGAAGGGTGAAAACCCACTTCTCTTGCTTCTCAACGGTCTAGATCATTGGACCGACCCTCTCTATGGTCGTGTAACAACGCGGAAAATCCGGGCAATTTCCGGACGCGCGTAACAGAGATGCGTAGCGGTCCCGCTGTGGTGATGGTGGGGCCCACTTGATTGTTGTGTTGATCAATCCAAGCCGTCCATTGTCTTAGTTACGAAAAATAGGTTAATAAGGAGTGGTTTTGGTTGTCTGCTGATGCGGCCCACCTGATTTTTAGCTCTACCGTCCGTTAAATGTTTGGACAACTGGAATTTCATCCTCTGTGTTTCTTCAAATTTCGTCAGCTAGGCTTTGGTAACATGGGCCTTAGAAATCCAATGGACGGTCCAGATTGGACCTTTGATGTACGGTGGTGGCCCACAACAGAAGATTGCAAGTCTTTGTTTAAAAGCAGAAAACGGCAACTGCCGTTTTTAGATTTGAGTCGGTCAGCACCTGTTGACCGATTCTTGGTTTGTTTGGTGCACGACCAATGCACGTGCGCATGTGTATGCACGCTACACATATGGGCTACACTGTGATGTTTACGAGTAATCCAATCCACCCATTTAGTTTGTCTCCTTATTCAAGGCGTTGAGTCCAAAGCTGAGGCATATCCAGAGATTAGGTGGGCCCAGAATTAACGGTGTATGGGCTGATATGTTGTTTGAAACACTTCCATAGGGATCTAGGAGCTGGAATTTGACGTGTACAGTTCATTTATGACCCCCATCACATGTATGAAGTCTTGTGTTAATCGGATGGCGGGAACCATGTGATCTTGCATTCTGGACCAATTTCGGGCCACTTAGACTTCAATTTCTCGATTTTCCTGGATATCTGGCGTTGATCTTGGTCCCATGGAGTCCGTCCATTGCCTTTAGTGTCATCAGAGCGTTAATCCATGGTCTTGGTATTTTATTTCGATCCACGCTCACAAATGTAACCTGCATCACAGTCACGATTAAATCAGGGCATTAAATAGCATTATGCTTGTAATTTCAGGCAAAAACAGGGGTCTAATATGCAATATTTGACCCTCAACAAGTCATAATTTTCAAATGGGATCTGTTGATAAAACTTTGTTTGTTAAAAAACATAATGATCATATCTTAATGGTACAGATTTATGTTGATGATATCATTTATGGATCAACTTGTACTGACTTGACTACTGAGTTTGCAGATTTGATGAAATCACAGTTCGAAATGAGCATGGTTGGGGAATTGACTTATTTCCTTGGATTGCAAGTAAAGCAACAACCTGAAGGAATATTCATTTCTCAATCTAAGTATGCTTTGAATCTAATCAAGAGATTTGGATTTGAGAATGGCAAGAATTTCGATACTCCTATGAGTACTACCCTGAAACTCTCAAAAGAATCTAATGGTAAAAATGTTGACTCAAAACTTTATCAGAGTATGATTGGTAGTTTGTTATATTTAACAGATAGTAGACCTGATATTTCTCTAAGTGTTGGTATTTGCGCAAGATATCAATCTGATCCAAAAGAATCTCACTTGATTGCTGTCAAGCGGATTATTAGATATGTCGCAAGTACTGTAAATCTCGGTCTCTGGTATCCTCATGAGACTAGTGTCCAATTAGCTGGGTACTCGGATGCTGACTAGGCCGATAACCTAGATGATAGAAAATCAACCAGTGGTGGTTGTTTTTACATTGAAAATTGTCTAGTTTCCTAGTTTAGTAAGAAACAAAATTCTATATCACTTTCAATAGCTGAAGCTGAGTATATCGCAGCTGGTAATGCATGTACACAACTAGTTTGGATGCAACGAATGCTAAGTGATTATGGAATTAAACAGGATTCTATGTTATTACATTATGATAATTTCAGTGCGATAAATATTTCAAAAAATCCTATTCAGTATTCTCGTACTAAGCACATTGACATTAGATTTCATTATATTCGGAAATTAGTAGAAGAAAAAGTTATATCTCTAGAATATATTCCTACCGAAAATCAACGTGCTGACATTTTCACAAAACCTCGCGATAAAAGCAGGTTCAATAAGATGAAATTTGATCTTGGCATGTGCATTTTAAAATAATTATTTATGCCTACTTGTATCATAGTGTATATATTTGCTAGGTTGAATTCCAATTTTTGAATAATTTGCAAGAAATATGAATTTTGATCATTCTTCGACCAGTCGTTAGTATACTCGACCAGTTGACCTTCGACCGGTCGTAGATATCCACGACCAATCGTAGATCTCGGGAATCACTTAAAATTTTGGAATTTTTGCTTTCTTCCTCATTCTATTTTTTCTCCCTAAGGAGCCGAGCTTCGACTTGTCGAACCCATTGTTCATGTTCTTCAAGGTTAGTGTTCCAAATCACGTTTTTCTTGCAGATTTGTGTCTAGATTGTTTACTTTTCAAGCTTTAAGCTTTGTATTTTAGATTTCATTGAGATTTGGGGTTTGAATTTTGAAAAATCTGTTTTGAGTAAACCCACTTCTCAATCCTTTACAACTTCTTATTTCCTTGATATCTTTGTTGCAAATGGCTTCTAGAGGTAGAAAAACTACTTCCCGTGGTCCTTCTTCTTCCTCCGGATCGACCATTATCTCTAAGCGTCATCTTCTTGTTCCCAATGATAATCCATCTTATGTTAAGGACATTAGATTACGTAATGTTATTGTTGAACATCCTGTTGATGTTAATCATATTGCACCTTTTGACATCCTTCCTATGCTTGAAGCTGTAGGTTGGGTTAACTTATTACATTGGGGTGGGCCAGCATACCGGTCCATTGCCCAATCCATGTTTCCATGTATTAGTGCTTTCTCACAGGATAATTTTTTTTAAAATATCTACTAGAGAAGGGCCTTTTGACATTGATCGTCATTTAATTTAAGCCCTTATGGACATTCCTGTGAATGATGAGGGTATTACTATCCATAACCTAACTGATAAACCCTCAATGTCTGAAAAATGCATGCTCACTAGAGATTTGTGCAACATGGATGTTCAATGGACACAAAAAGGGAATGCGCTTCCAGCAAGGTATTTGTTACCCAAGTATAGAATTCTCTACAAAATCTTTGCGTCTAATTTGTATCCTCGTTCGGGTAGTAAAACTGACTTGACCTCGTTTATGGTTCGTATTATCCATGTTATTTCCAGTAGTACTCAGATTTGTTTACCATCCTTAATCTGTCATTTCATTATTCAGTTTAGACTCCATCCTAGTCATAGTGACATTCCTTTTGCCTATTTAATGACTGTATTGGCTACACATATGTTAGTCAATATGCTGGTTGATGAGGCACCAATCCATCATCTGATTTTCAACAATACTAATATCAATAAGATGAAGCTGGATCTACTTCCTGAACAAGGTGGTGGTGGTGGTGGTGGTCATGAAGAAGCTGGTGATGACATTAATATGGATGACATTTTTGAGGAACTGGATTCTGACTCAACAAATGATCCAGATTTTGAACCATCTGATGTTGATGCTCGTCTGAGTGCATTAGAGGATAAAGTTGAGAATATAAATGTAAAGATGGAAAACATGTCTGTTGCTCATGATTTACAATTCAAGTACATGCGCAAATATCTTAGGCGATTAAACAAAGGCATGCACCAACTTGATCCCTCTATTCCTGCTCCGTCATATGGTTCTGATTAGTTTATATGAGATTTCTGGTCTGTAATAACTTTATAACTTAGCACTTGGTTAACGGATTTTGAGTTGGATACTATCTATGTTTTATGCTGGATATTTATTCTATGTGAAGCTATGCTGAGTATCTCTATCTCTATTTTGCTATAATTTCATAACTTCTCATATTTACACTCATATATCCCTTTATTTAGTTCTCCTACATTATTGTTTCCTTTGTCATATTGTGACAAAAAGGGGGAGAATGGTTTGTTCTTAACGATGTGATTGTGAGAGGAGTAGCATTACTCAGGGGGAGTATGTTTGAACTAGTTGAATGAACTGGTTGTATGTTGAATATTGAATATTGATTTGCAGGTAAGCCAGTTGATTTTAACTGGTTCAGGTTCATGATTCTGTAACCAGTTGTTTTACTTTATGATTATCTTGGTTAAGTGTTTTGTCACTAATTTGACAAAGGGGGAGATTGTAAGTGCTATAGTTTATATCCTTGTTTGTTGTCAAATTTGTGGTGCCAAAATCACTGTTATATAACTTGCATAAGTGAAGCTCTCTCAAAGATCAACATTCATGAACAAGCAAAGCTCACAACAAGCAAAGCTCTCAAGTACAAAGATCAACCTTGATTGCAAGAACTGCTCACAAGACATGACTCAAGCTGCAAGACTTCAAGAAGAATACAAGGCAGTTCGTAAAGAACTCAAGACACTTTCAAGATTGAGCCACATCAAGATTTCAAGATTGAACTACATCAAGACTTCAAGACTTATACTTCAAGGTCACTAGTTCCTAATGTTTCAATATCCTTACTTCATGGTTGAGGTTTGACTGATCTTAGGTTGACCTTAGAAGTAGGTCACTTTGGATACATAAGTCGGATGTTTATGTTACATGAGTTTGGTCTGTTCTTCGACTAGTCCTAGGCCTTCTTCGACTAGTCCTAGATTTGTTTCGACTAGTCTAAGAAATTCCTCGATCAGTCGTAAGTTTGTTACAAAATTTGGATAATTTCTGTTAGGCTTCGACTAGTCCAGGAGTCTGTTCGACCAGTCGAAGGAACAGTGTCGACTGCATCTTCAATCAGTCGAAAGTCTTCGACTCAAAGTCCAGCGATGAATTTTAAGTTCTTCGACCAGTCGAAGGTGACCTACGACTAGTTGAAGGAGACCTTCGACCAGTCGTAGAACGGTCAAAGCTTATCGCGCCTGATTTTTCAAATATCTGTTATTGCTTCGACTAGTCGAAGAGCTCCCTAGACCAGTCGAAGACGCAATCTGCTCACCTATAAATAGAGCACGAATCTCAGAAGAAATCATTGAATTAATTAATCCATTCAAGCCAATCTTCGTCGAACTTCTGAGAGATAATTTTGTGCTCCATCTAAGCTAAGTGTGCTTATTTAATATTCTCTTTCCTTAGCTTTATTTAATTAATTTTGTTTCTGCTATTCCAATCTAATTTGATAAGAGGAATTGTTATTCCCTTTCTTTGGAATCAAAATCAATTAAGGCAAGCCCTACTTGGTTTAATTTAAAATCTATTAGAATTAGAACCATTGTAATTGAGTACTGGACATTGAACTTGGACATTCAATCATCTACTCTGACTTGGTTCTACCGGGCTGCTACAACGAAGGAGATAATCAGGTATTTTACATTTAATTGTAAATTCCTTTCTGTTTTGGTTTCTTTCAAGATTTGCCAGAAAAATCTTGTTGTATTGGTTATCTGAGGAGAGCCAGGAAAACTCAGAAGTGGGGTTTTTTTAATTGTGTAAGCCCGCAGACAAAGACACAATTGTAAAGGTTTTGGGTGAACCTGTGAAAACCTATTTTGTTAGTGAACGCTAATATCCCCTATGTGAGGATATTAGGAGTGGAGTAGCATTCTGTGTGGCTGTTGTTAAACGGTTGGTGAACACACAGGCGAACCACTATAATCCCTTGTGTTGTGGTTGAATGATTTATACTTCTAATCTTTAATTATTCATTTATGGGATGTATGTATGGTGGTGAATGTTGTAATCATTTAATTCAAGCATTGTGGGAATTTTGTAATAGTTTAGAATTTATTTTCTGCTATTCCTTTATCAGCTTGATATTCAATTTCCTTTAAAGATTGTTTCAGCAAGGTTACCCTGCCATTTTTGTGGTGTATGGCTGTCCCTAGAACAATACATTTGTGATTACAATTTATTTCAATTCAGTTTATATTTATTTTTGTATTCCTCTTTGGTTTGAGATTTGATACAAAGATCTTTCTAGAAATCAGGTTGTCCTACCATAAACTCTGGTTTTTGGTGTAAGGTTGTCCTTAGAACAACATTTGTATCAACCTCTCAAGATCTGAATTTTGAGGTTGTTTTTCTTTCCTGCATTGTAATTTACTTTGGCTATCATATTCTTTTTAATTCCGCTGTTATAAGTTTTATTTGGCATTGTCCTATTCACCCCCCCCCCCTCTAGGACATATAGCTAGGCCTTTTTAGTGACAGGTAGCGTAAAGTGTACTAGACCCCGGTGATGATCTCAGAGATGTACGGTACTGATATGTGGACTTATTAAACAGGAGTTGCATACTCAACATTTTACTCATTCATTCATTCATTCACTATCTACTCGGGCTAGTGGTACATAACTAATTTGATATATGTACCTTCATAATTGCCAGGATTTCGGTTGGGCGCGTAACTAACCTGAGATCAGGAGTTGATCACATTGGGTCTAGCTATCCAAATTTAGGTATGAGACTGGTTTGGATAAAAGTCCCTTGTGATGGACCCCACGGCCTACGATATTACATACTATTATCCAGACTTCACGCCCTAGCTTAGTCATTTCTTTCGCACCGCATATTGCATTGCATGCCCAGCACATGACATTTGGTTTACTCGACCCCGCATTGCATACTCCGATATTATATGACTCATGGACTTGTTAGTATTTTTGTATACTCTGATATTGTATGACTCATGGACTTGCTAATATTTCTGCATATTCTAATTATTGTATGACTCATGGACTTGTCAGTATTTCTACTTACTTTGTTATCGTATGACTCATGAACTTGCCACTATTTCTGACATTGTATGATTTATGGCATTGTATTGAATACTTGGCACCTACGTTGCGCACACATGTTCACCACTCTCTAAGTTTTTTATAAGCTTATGCATGATAGATGCGTGCATGTGTCGTTAAGTTGTAGCAGCATTGAGCTTGGAGCGTGCAACTGTCTTCTAGAGTTTTGATTTTTGAAATATGTATTTTCTCTCAGCAATGCATTCAACTGTTTATATTAGTAGATATGTGATGATGATGCCGCTTTTGTAATTTGGGTAAACTTGTGGTTATGCTTCTTACGAGACAAATGTATGTTGAAAAATCCTCCTTGTAGAATCCTAGGATTGGAATCTAGCATATGGGCGCTGGGAGCCGAGAATGGGGTACTACGGAGGCTATCGGCACAGGATTCGGTGATCGGGAATTCTATGAGCCTGGTTTTTGAATTTGGGGCGTGACATACTTGGCTGGAATCTAGCTCGGCCCAACACGGTTGTTGGAGGCCTGATCTTTGGTCTATACCATAGCCCGACGTGCTTTCGGGCCTGAGCTTCATTCAGGTTAGATCTTAGATCATGCTCATGGCTATCCTTGGCTAGAACCCAGCCCACTTTTCTTGCTGGAATTGGGTCTGATCTCAGCCCAGTTCCGAGGCTGTTTTCAACCCAAAATGTTACTAATTTCAGCCCAGCACACTGATTGGTCCTAGCACCTCTCTCAGCTATTGTTTCCGGCCCACACCACAGCTCATAATGTGGCCATTTTTGGACTAGCTGGGGGGATGATTGAAGCCCAGGTGCATGGCCCAAAATGTGTCCGTTCTCAGTCCGATTCTCATAGTCTTCCTAGAAGCCGTTTTCGGCCCAGACTTCAGGGCTGGCTTCAAACCAGCATAAGGCCCAACTGAAGGCTACTTTCAGCCCATATTTAGGACTGTTCCCGGGCCTGGACATGGCTTGGTCGGGTGGCTGGGACTCAGCAAAAGGAAACGGTCAAAAATGCTTGATCAAGCTGGCCTTTTCTACTTATCAAAAAATGGCAATATTACCCACCATTGCATTGATGCAGACGTGCTCTCCCAGCTCGTTGGTCTGGATTGGTCCAGAACAGTTGTTGGAGGTCCGGTTTCACACCGAATCGAGCTGGGTTCTCAGCTCTAGCTACCACCCAGGTCTGTCTTAGGTCTGGCCTATCTTAGCCCATATCATAGCCATCACCCGGTCTTGGTTCCAGGCCAAGACTTAGCCACTACATGGACTGACTAAGAGAGCCAAACGACCCTATTGTCACTGAAAAAATGAAATGGATAATGGAGGTGGTGTGTTTGGCGTTACCTGACTTCTCCTTGCACTCCCAGAGATGCTGTACCATTTCGTAGGCTTCCGCGGTCCTCCCAGTCGAATTCCGACGACCCGCGAGTTGTAATTGGCGTTTGCGCACGATCCTGAGTCATATCAGATTCGGCTCAACTCAAAACTTGTACCCTAGCGACCGCGCCGTCGTCGCGGTTCCGATGTCGCGTCTCGAGCGCGGAGGTGATACCCAGGCCAGAAGATGTGGGCCCGCGTTCAGTTCGAGGAAAACGCCGTGTGTTGCAATTCTAAGAGAATGTCCCATCAATCACATCAAATGTCAAGTACTCCATCCCATCATGTCAAGTACAAACACCTATCCCTAAACAACCCCAAAGTCAAAGCAACCCATACATGTCAAATACACCTATCACTCCATCACCTTTCACAAATCCCTCTCTCCCATCACTTCTCTCCCATCTCCTCTCTCTCTCTCTCTCATTCTCTCTCCATTTTCAAGCAACCCCAAGGAGAGCAGAAAACTCTAACGTCCAAGCTCCATGAGAGAGCTTTGTGTGGCCCACTTCTATCTCCCATCTCCACCATCCAAGTTTCATCTCAATCGTTGAAATTGTTCCTTTGGAGCTCTAGCATGCATTGGTAGAAGAAGGAAGAAGAGATCTAAGGTGGGTGATTTTTATTTGGATTTGATGAATTGAGGGCCCACATATGTAAGACCCATCTTGATGTATGCATTGTACAGGGAGGGCCCATAGTGGCGGGGTCCCTCCCCTTCTTACGTCTCTCTCTCTCTCTCTCTCTCTCTCTCTCTCTCTCTCTCTCTCTCTCTCTCTCTCTCTCTCTCTCTCTCTCTCTCTCTCGCTCGCTCGCTCTCTCCCTCCCTCCTTTGTTTATTTTCTTTCTTTTATGATATGATGATATGAGTGTATAGCTCACCTGATCAACAATCTGGACTATCCATATTTTCTGGACGTCCAGCAAATGGGGCCCGCCTTGCTGCCCATTTTGGGCTAGCTAGGATGGAAACAAATATCAACATTTTCGGTGGGCCTAATCATGAGGTATATGTTAATCTGGACCGTCCAGATCATGTGGACCCACCTTGATCTCCACCGTCCAGTAGAAGGACGATGAGACCCCCCAAATGTATTATTTCCTCTAGCCGTCCATCTTTTGGAGCGTGTGAACCCACCTGGGGCCCATAGTGGCTGGAGCACTACACGCAACAACGTAGCTGCTGTAGTTGGCGTCAGCAAGATTGGTGGGACCCATGCCATGATGTATTTGTTCCATCCACGCTGTCTAGACGATTTGGATGGTGCTGGAGTGTTTGGACGGTGCAGTGGTGCTGTCCTCCATGATGCATGTGTTTGATGTATGCTATGGTGTGTACACGCCCAAACATAGCATCAGCGGTAGGAAGTTTGATGTAAAATATACCCTATGCATTAGCGGTAGGAAGTTTGATGTATGTTATGGTATATACACGCCCGGACATAGCATATGCGGTTGGTGTTGTCAACCGGTATCTTGCCAATCCTGGCAAAGAGCATTGGGCAGCGATGAAATGGATACTGCGGTATCTAAGAGGCTCATACAGGTTGAGCCCTATGCTATGGTGACAGAAAACCTGTGTCAGAGGGCTACACAGGTGTATGGCAAGCGACATAGACTCCAGGAAGTCTACATCAGGGTTCATGTTTATGTTTGGAGGGGGAGCGGTTTCTTGACAGAGCAAGCTACAGAAGGTCCTATCATTGTCAACAACAGAGGCTAAGTACATTATAGTCACAAAGGTACATAAAGAGATGCTTTGGATGAAGAGGTTTCTACAGAAACTTAGCCTGAAGCAGGAGGAGCACGTGGTCTATTGTGATAGTCAAAGTGCTATACACTTGAGTAAGAATCCAAGTCAACACTCCAAGTCGAAGCACATAGAGATTCGGTATCACTAGATCAGGGATACTTTGGAACAAAAGGTGTTACAGCTTGAGAAGGTCCACACGAACGATAATGGGTCAGACATGATGACCAAGGCTTTGCCCAAGGGCAAGTTTGAGGTTTGTAGAAACCTGGCTGGCTTGAAGAAGGTGAATCTCTCCTGGGTCAGAAAGGGGGAGTTTTGATGGGATTTCCTCCCAAGTTCGATCGGTCGTGAGCCTCACTCGACCAGTCGTGGGTGGCGCTCGACTGGTCGAGTGGGGCCCGACTGAAAGTCTAGCGACCATCTGATTATTTTCTCTGAGGTGCTCGACTAGTCGAGGGAGGTGGTCGACCAGTTGAGTGGGTCACTTGACCGGTCGAGGACTCAGCTTGACCAGTCGAGGTTACGCAAATTCGTTCTACGATTTTGTGCGGATTGCTGATTTTTGAGGCCCTTTTGCAAGGGGTGCGAAAGGGAGTTTTCTAAACTATAAATAGGAGGTACCTAAGGCTTTCTAGGACATATACAAGAGGGTTTCCTAAAGCTTTACAAGGGTTTACTAAAGGGTTTAGGGCTATCAAAGGTGTGAGAGATAGAGAGAAAGAGAGAGAGAGGAAGCTTATGGAAGGGAGGTTCTGCTCGTAGAGGTGATCTACTATGCACTTGATATCTCATCACTTCCACGTCCTCGTAATCGGTTAGATCCCTCCATTTTTTCTTTTATTCTCTTATTGTTTATCCACTCCTGCGTGAGTGAAGAAGGTTGTAACATTCTACTTCATAGTGGATTGTTGATCTGGACGAGGTCCCGTGGTTTTTACCTCTTTAACGGTTTTCCACGTAAAAATCTCTTGTGTGGTGCGGTTTATGTTTTGATTTATTTCATTACTTTATTATCCCATAATTCTGGTTTGTTCTGGGAGGATAGATCCTAAGGTTTTGTGTAAGGCCCCCAACAAAGTGGTATCAGAGCTAAGTTCATTGAATAGGAGTGGGATCGGTTTTGAATTATGGAAGGTGGCTCATCAAGAATGATCAGCTTCAATGGTTCTAACTGGACTATATGGAAGGCTAAGATGAAGGACTTACTTTATTGTAAGGACATATATTCTCCAATTTTAGGCATATCAACAAAATTTACGGATATGTCTGATGATGATTGGAAGAAGATGGACCGGAAGTCGGTAGGGTTTATTAGACAATGGCTGGATGATTCTATGTTCCACCATGTGTCTACGGAGACCTCAGCTGCTAGACTATGGCTGAAATTGGAAGGGCTGTTGTTGAGGGTCAAATATTGCTTATCAGACCCAGTTATTGCCTGGATTTATGAACATGGTACCATTTAATAGCCCAATTTAATCGTATTTGTGTTGCAAGGTGTAAATACGAGCTTGGACTGGATCAAGATCCTAAAAGCATGGATTTAACGTTCAGAATGCACCAAGGCAAGGGACGGACCGTAGGGGACCAAGATTGATGGATTTACACACCGGAGATCCAAAAACTCAAGAAACTGAAGTTCAAATGGCATGAAAAGCGTCCAGAATGCGAGATCAAAGGGTTCTCACTATTCGTTCGGCTCGAGACTTCATATATGGTTTGAGGACCACAAATTACCCGTACACGTCAAATTTCAGTCCTTGGATCCCGGTGGAAGTGGACCAACGGTTTGATCAGCCCCTAAAATCTTTATTTGGGGCCCACATGATATCTGGATATACTTCAAATTCGGTCTCAATCCCTTAAATGAAGTTACAAACAGTTTGGACGGATCAGATTTCTCAAAGAGATCACAAGGAACCCTACATGTAAAGTGCGTGTACATTATTTACATGCACTGGACGCGCACCGGACGGTCAGCCCGGTCAAAGACGGGCTGACCCGTCTCTCTTCTTGCGCAGGAACAATGGGGAGACGGGGGTCCGCCGGTTTCGCTCAGTGGGTCTCACCCCTCACTCCTTTGGACGATCTGAGTCGTCCATCTGCTCCAGAGGGGGTGCATGACCATCGCCAAGCTTTCTCTTTGGACTCATGCAAATGTAAACGTGTAAGAGCACCGTCAAATGCAGAATGAACGGTGGAAGCAAAGATTCAAGGGGCCCCATCAAAGGACGTCCAAAAATAGTCTCTTCCAATAGGTTTTTCGAGGAGAACGCAATGGGCATGGTGGATTTCTTCGATGACATCAATAATGGGTCCCACCATCTCACCAGCGCGAATAGAGCTATGTAAGCTCTGTTCTGCAGCTGGATCTGTTGACTCAAGTGGGCCACTAAGGCTGGCCGATGAAAAGATTTGATTCCTTCATCGTGTAAGCCGTCGAAAACTGTCCCAGGGATGTTAATTCTTTAGAAATCCTTTGGAAAGAAAGCAGGGAAAAGGAGTCTTCTGTGCTGCCTTTTGCTGCGAAAGGTGTTGCATGCGCGTCTTGTCTGCGTAAAAGCTTCACACGACGTCCGACTTTCACCGACTCCAACAACCCTTACACACTTCCAGCCTCTCCATCGCCCCTAGAAAGCTATAAAAGGAAAGAAAAGAGAGAGCTTAGGGATCATCTCATCTTGGGGCTGGATGTGGAGTTAGAGAGATAGAGACAGGGAGTAGGATTATCTTTTGTTTTTCTGTTTTTACTTTCCTTTTCTTTTACGGTGTAGCCTCATCATGTTCATGAGTAGCTGAACCTCTTAGCTAGGGCTAAGAGGTGAAGCTTGTAGCGTGATGAGGAGACTTTTAGCTTATGCCTTTTGTTTATACTAAACTGATGTTGATTTTGGTTTAATTGAGGGAATGTTTTTAATTTTTAATGGTCTGTTGTGACTAAAATTACAATGGGTCTGCGATAGGTTTGAGTATGTTCCTTTCCTTTTTATGTTTATGATGTCAGGAAGCCCTGTTGTTCACCATCGTCTCCTGGGCATGGTCGGATGACGGTACCCTTCCTAACCCTCATATCATGTTGATTGGTTGTTAATTAGTTTAATTCTGTTATTTACTTTGTCTCCTGGGCATGGTTTGGTGATGAAATCCATTCTAATTCATACACCTTTCATCTCTTGAGAACTATATCAAAGTAACTTTAGTTTGATTTTCATGGTTACACCCTTCAACTGGATGAAGATGGACTTTAAGTCCAGTTAAGTTCTTAAAGTAGGCATAAGATCTCCCTGATCTCTACAAGTGGATTCTCTGAATCCTAGTTTCCTTGTTCTGAGTTCCTTAAGTTTTAGATTAATATTTCACAATTATTCCTCAAATTACAATCAATTTAGATTTCATCTCAATCTAGTTCTAGTTCTACTTAGTTTCAAATAACGTACAAGTATTAGTCCCTTAGGATTCGACCTCGGTCTCACCGAGTTTATTATTACAACACAACCCTATACTTGGGGAGTGAAAAAGTTTTTGGCGCCATTGCCGGGGATTGACGGTTACGTTTCTGAGATTAACTAGATTTGGGATTAGTTTAAGATTAGGATTTTTACTAATTTTAGGTTAGGATTCTTTTTCTATTTAATTTCTAGAAACTAACCTATTTTCCTTGTTTTATAGGATCATGACATAAGCTTCTAATTTGGTAATTCCTTTCCAATTTCTCTATTTTTTTCTATTTTTAGAATTAAGGTTTTAGTTTTAGAAATTTTCTAATTCTAAGCTCTTGTTTTTCTTCTATTATCAAATTTTAGAAATTTAGATTATTCCTTTAAGTAACTTTCTATTTTCTAGTATTCTTTTAATTTTAGAAACTAACTTAGCTTCTAGGTTTAGGAAACTTTCCTTTTTAGAAACTTTCTAATTTAGATTTTCTTTATAATTCTTCCTCTTAAAAAAATAGTTTACTTTCTACTCTTAGACTTTCTATTTGTAGAAACTAACTTATTTTGTTTTGTTTTGCAGGTTTTTAACTTAGGACTCCAATTTGGTAACTTCTTTCCAACCTTCTCTTTCTAGATTTTTATTTTCCTTCTTAGGTCTAAGTTTAGAATCTAAATTGAGGGCTGCAAGTGTTTCATGCCCAAGTGGGCTCGTGACAACACTCGACGTCTCTTGACTGAAGGAGGATTGGTTGAGGGGTTAACTGTCCATCGCAAGACTAGATACCACTCGAATTCCCCTGAGTTAATTGAGGTTATGGCTGCAAATCAACCTTAAGCACTACCCCAACCTAGGGTTGAGGTAGTCCATGATGAGAATGAGGTGCATCAAGCACCCTCGCCTCGTACTTTACGAGATTATTTACAACCGGTGGGGTGAGTACGCCCTCATGCATGATTTTTCCTAAAAATACAGGACATATGGACATCAAGCCAGGGGTTATCTAACTCCTTCATAAATTTCATGGGCTTGAATCAGAAAGTCCATACTTACATCTGAAAGAGTTAGATGAGATCATAACCAGTTTATACTTTCCTAATGTATCTGAGGATACAGTCAGGCTGAAACTCTTTTCATTTTCCTTGAAAGAGAAGGCTAAAACGTGGTTACATTCACTGTGTCCTAGATCCAGTGGCACATGGAATGATATGCAGAGGGAATTCATAAAGAAATTTTTTCCACATCATAAAACAATTACCCTTAAAAAAGCAATCATGAACTTCGCCCAAAAGGAGGATGAAACATTCTTCCAATGTTGGGAAAGGTTCAAGGATCTTGTCAGTTCATGCCCACAACACGGCTTTGAAACATGGCTCATTACAAATTTCTTCTATGATGGACTGACATCTTCAATGCACCAAATGGTCGAGACAATGTGTAATGGAGAATTCATGAATAAAGATGTCGATGAGGTATGGGATTACCTCGATAGACTTGCTGAAAACGCACAATCATGGGACCATTACCCAAAATCGAACACCACGTCTAGGCCAACTCAATCTAAGGAGAAAGGTGGATTGTATCTCCTGAAAGAAGAGGATGATGTCAATTATAAAGTGACTAATCTCATAAGAAAATTCAAGGCCATGGAAGGAAAGAAGTATAAGGTTAATGAAATTGTTTGCGGCATCTGTGATGGTAACATTCACACAACTGAAAATTGTCCTACAATATCTGCTTTTGGAGGAGTGTTGAATGAACAAGCCAATGTCGTAAATAACTATCAAAGACCTTTTAATGGACCTACCTGTAATACGTACAATCCTGGTTAGAAAAATCATTCAAATTTTAGTTTGAGGAATGGACAAACTGCTACCTCTCAAAGTTTCTTTAATCAAACTTCACAACAACAACAAGAGAAACCTCATGAGGATCCGATTTTAAAACATTTTGAAAAGTAAGATCATTTCAATGAGGATATGTTACAAGCCTTGCAAAACCTTAACAAAACACTACAAGGACTTAAGGCTGAAAACATGATTGGGAATAAGGGGAGCCTCCCAGCTCAACCTCTTCCTAATCCAAAATTGCAATATGAAGTTGGCAACCCAAGCTCTTCAAATCGGATGGAGCACGCTAAATCCATCACCACTCTTAGGAGTGGGAAGATTATTGATAAAACCCTTCTGGTTAGGCACGAAAAGCCTAAAGAATTAGAAGAGGACAACAATGATGGATCTAGTGGTGCCCCACAAAAATTAGAACCGAAACTTCTAGAGAAGCCAGTTGCTTCATTTCCCCAATGGTTGGTTGCACTGAAACCTCTCTCTAACTCTCAGGATATTCTAGAGGTGTCAAAATAAGTGAAAGTCAATATTCCTCTACTTGATGTCGTAAAACAAATACCTTCATATGTCAAATTCCTAAAAGACCTATGCACGACCAAAAGACGACAAAGTATTCAAAAGAAAATCTTCTTGACTGAGAAAGTGAGTGTCATCCTAAAGCAAGACGTGCCACAGAAATACAAGGATCCTATTAGCCTAACCATATCATGTATGATCGGTAACTACCGCATTGAGCACACACTTCTTGACTTTGGAGCGAGCGTCAATCTAATTCCTTACTCGGTATACAAACAACTAGGGTTGGGTGAATTGAAAATCCCTTTAACCACATTATAACTCGCTGATCATTCTGTTCATATACCAAGAGGGATCATTGAGGATGTGATAGTTCAAGTTGACAGATTCTACTACCCTATAGATTTTATCATCCTAGATACTGAACCCGTCAATAATGGGAGCACTCAGATTCCCATCATTCTCGGTCGCCTATTCCTTGCCACTTTAAATGCAATTATCAATTGCAGGAATGGAGTCATGAGCATGTCTTTTGGGAATATGACATTAGAATCAAATATCTTTTTCAATAACGACAGAAATTCTGAGGATGATGACGATTTCCACGACGTTAACATGATTGATTCTTTCGTGGAAGATAGAACACCTCTGACCTAATCCTCTGATCCTCTAGGGACGTGCCTGATACACTCTTATGACTTGGATGATGACATGATTAGGGAGACGTGTGCTTTGCATGATACTGCACCAGTACTTGAAGTTAACCGGTGGAGGCCACAATTTGAAGAATTACCCCAAACCGATGTAGTGCCTCTACCGTCTAACCTTAAGCCGCCGAAGACTGACCTAAAACCTTTGCCCTCTGATTTGAAATATGTCTATTTCGGTCAAGATGAGACATACCTGGTGGTGATCTCTACCCACCTGGAGAAAAAATAGGAGAATATGCTCATAGTTACTCTCATTGAGCATAAGGGAGCCCTGGGATGGACGATAGCGAACCTCAAGGAAATCGACCCCTCGATTTATACTCACCGCATATATCTTGAGGATAATGCGAAGACCTCACGGAAATCACAACGTAAACTAAATCCAAACATGAAAGAAGTGGTTAAGGCCAAGGTTCTGAAACTATTGGATGTAGGTATCATATACCCAATATCTGATAGTCAATGGGTGAGTCCAACTCAGGTGGTTCCTAAGAAGTCCGGAATCACCATCGTAGCCAATGCCAATAATGAACTCGTACCAACCAGAGTTACTATTGGTTGGAGAATGTGCATTGACTACAGGAAGCTGAATGCCGTCACGATGAAGGACCACTTTCCTTTGCCCATCATTCATCAAATCTTGGAAAGGCTAGCTAGTCATTCCTATTACTATTTCCTTGATGGGTATTCGGGCTACAATCAGATTGAAATAGCCCCTGAGGACCAGGAAAAGACCACATTTACATGTCCCTGCGGCACCTTTGCCTACAGAAGGATGTCATTCAGGTTATGTAATGCCCCTACCACTTTTCAACGATGTATGATGAGTATCTTTTCTGACATGGTAGGAAAATATCTAGAGGTCTTCATGGACGATTTCTCTATTTTCGATTCATCTTTCAGTGAGTGCTTAAAGAGTTTTAAATGTGTGCTAAAAAGATGTGAAGAAAAGAATCTGGTACTTAATTGGGAGAAGTGTCATTTCATGGTTTAGAAGGGAATCGTCCTTGGGCAAATCATCTCGTCCAAGGGAATCGAGGTAGATAAGGCAAAAATTGATCTTATCTCTAACCTACCTCCACCCAAGAACATCAGAGACGTGCGATCCTTCTTAGGACACGCAGGGTTTTATAGACGATTCATAAAGGACTTTAGTCTCCTCTCTCGTCCTTTATGTAATCTTCTTCAAAAGGATGCACCATACGAGTGGACTGAGCAATTCCAGGAAGCTTTCACCAAGCTTAAGGACATGTTAACCACTGCACCTATCATGCAGCCACCCGACTGGAGACTTCCTTTTGAGCTTATATGCGACGCTTCTAATTATGCTCTTGGAGCGGTTTTAGGTCAAAGGAAAGATAAGAGGCCTTACGTCATTCATTACGCAAGTAGGACTCTAAATCATGCCTAAGTGAACTAATCGACTACAGAAAAGGAACTCTTAGCCATAGTGTTCGCCTTGGACAAATTTATGTCCTACCTGATCGGATCAAGATCATTATCTACACATATCATGCGGCACTCAAGTATATTCTTTCTAAGAATGACTCTAAGCTCCGTCTGATAAGATGGATCTTTCTACTTCAAGAATTTGATTTGGAAATTAAAGATAAAAAGGGAGTAGAAAATGTAGTGGCCGATCACCTTTCTCTCTGTAATACCTCCGACTCCCTTGAGGCGATCCATATCAAAGACATGTTCCCTAATGAACAACTGTTCAGAGTCTCCCATTCACCTAGGTTCACTGATATTGCTAATTATCGTGCCATAGGTTCCATACCGACACATTGGACTGCACAAGATAAGAAGAAATTCTTTACCGAGATGCGTAACTTTTTATGGGACGATCTATATTTGTTTAAATATTGCCCAGACCAAATCCTAAGGAGATGTGTGCTAGACGATGAGCATTAGAGTATCATATCCTTCTATCACTCACAGGCCTGTGGTGGTCACTTTTCTGCTAAAAAGACCACGGCCAAGATTTTGCAGTGTGGCTTTTATTGGCCCACTATGTTCAGGGACACACATGAGTTTTGCAAGGCCTATGAGCGTTGTGAGAAATTGGGAGCATTATCCCATCGAAATATGATGCCTTTGAATCCCATCCTTATCATTGAAGCATTTGATTGCTGGGGCATCGATTTCATGGGACCATTCCCCCAATCCTATGGAAATTTGTATATTTTGCTCACCGTAGATTATGTTACTAAATGGGTCGAAGCGATTCCATGTCGAAACAATGACCATCGCACGGTCATTAAATTTTTAAAAGAGAACATTCTTTCTCGGTTCAGAACACCTCGAGCCATCATTAGTGATGGGGGCTCACACTTTTTTAATAGACTGTTTGAGAGCTTAATGAAGAAATACGGTATCTTTCATAAGGTGAGCACCCCATACCATCCACAAACAAGTGGACAAGCTGAGATTTCCAATAGGGAGATCAAACATGTCCTGGAGAAAATGGTTAACCTTGATCGTAAGGATTGGTCAACCCGATTGATCGATGCCTTATGGGCAACCATACTGCTTTTAAAACCCCTATTGGAATGTCTCCATTTAGACTTGTCTATGGGAAGGCTTGTCACTTGCCTGTGGAGTTGGAACATAAAGCGTACTGGGCGATCAAAAATCTGAATTTCAATCTGGATAACGCTGGCTCGCTACGCAAACTTCAGTTGAATGAACTTGAAGAAATCCAGAATGACGCATACAAGAACTCGAGAATTTACAAGGACAAGATGAAGGCGTTTCATGATCAATATATTCTGTGAAAATCATTCACACCAGGTCAGCAAGTCCTTTTGTATGACTCTCACCTACATCTCTTTCCGGGTAAGCTTCGATCTCGTTAGTCCGGCCCTTACATTGTTGTCACTGCTTATCCTCATGGGGCCGTCGAGATAAAAGATCCCGACAATGGCAAGGAGTTTAAAGTAAATGGATATTGATTAAAACCATTCGTCGAGAAATTTGATTCAGAGGACATGTCCATGCCTCCGACTGATCCTGTTTACCAGGATTGATCTCCTAGTCTGATGGAGGTATAGGTAAGTTTATCGCTTTCATAGGACTAGGATAGTTTGCTTTATACATTGTTTTAGGATAGTTTGCTTTTGTTAGTTTCTCTCTAGTGCTGACCGACTTTCATGTTGCGATCTCTTGGAAAGTCTCTCTCTCGATTCGTTAGTCAGGTACTATCTTCCCATCACTTTTCCTTTAGTTTCATTGTCCCACGTGTATTGCATGCTCATATCTTTTACATTGAGGACAATGTAGATTCTAGGTTGGGGGTGGGAGAGTAGGTTGCCTAATCAGTGTTTTCTTGGTCTTGAGCGAAATTGTGAAAATTTTCAAAATTTTTCTGGAATTTCTTGTAATTTCGATGTGATGTTGACAGCCATCTTTGATTTAGAATTATAGGATACGGAATGTTGGTGATTTACTACTCTTGAACTTAGTTATCTATTAGATTTCAAAGTTACGTTAAAATTAATAATCCATGATTAGAAGTCGTAAACATTAATTGAGTCATGATTTCACATATCACATCTCGTTTACACATTAAGGTTTCAGTTCGATATTGAATGATTAACTTGGTAGTCACTAAGCATTAAAGGAAGTAGCCTAAAAATTTTTAGCATCAGTTTATAAAGAAGAATTGAAAGGGAGGGTCGAATAATCTTCACCATAGGTTTGCTCCCTATAGGTGAAGATCTGATTCCCCTCGGTTTTACTTTAAAAGTTTTTTTTTAAAAAAAAAAATAGATACCTTTAGAAAGGGTTGGGTGTACGATCTTCACCATAGGTATGCTCCCTATAGGTGCGAATTCAATTTTCCTCCCCCTCGATGGAAAAATCAAAAGCTGGAAGAATGAAAAAGAAGAACTGTAAGGCAAGTTCTGGTTTGGGTTTTGATTGTCCTGAATGCTCTTTTGATTATCAATGTTATCATGAGAATTGTCGATTGGATTTCTTAATGATGATAAGCCGAGATTACACTATACACTCATGGAACTCAATGTTTAGAATTTTTCTGATTGGTGGATTAATACTTTAAACTTGACTATGAAGTTTACCGTGCACTTGAGGCTAGGAGAAAATAATGCCTAACATTCATGAATCTTAGAATTCTAGGATTTGGAATATTTTTTATAAATCACTTGAGTTTACAGAAATTTTTCTATAAGTCTCAACTTACTTTTCGCATACTTTGCTCGGGACTAGAAAGATGCTGGTTGGGGATTGTGTTGAGGGTCAAATATTGCACATAAGACCCAATTATTGCCTGGATTTATGAACATGACACCATTTAATAGCCCAATTTAATCGTATTTGTGTTGCAAGGTGTAAATACGAGCTTGGACTGAATCGGGATGCTAAAAGCATGGATTTAACGCTCAGAATGCACCAAGGCAAGGAACGGACCCCAGGGGACCAAGATTGATGGATTTACACACCAGAGATCTAAAACAAAATCGAGAAACTGAAGTTCAAATGACATGAAAAGCGTCTAGAATGTGAGATCAAAGGGTTCTCACTATCCGTTCGGCTCAAGACTTCATATATGGCCTGAGGACCACAAATTACCCGTACACGTCAAATTTCAGTCCTTGGATCCCTGTGGAAGTGGCCCAACGGCTAGATAAACCCCTAAAATCTTTATTTGGGGCCCATATGATATTTGGATATACTTCAAATTCAATCTCAACCCCTTAAATGAAGTTACAAACAGTTTGGAAGGATCAGATTTCTCGAAGACATCATAGGGAACCCTACATGTAAAGTGCGTGTACATTATTTACACGCACTGGACGTGCACTGGACGGTCAGCCCGGTCAAAGATGGGCTAACCCGTCTTTCTTCTTGCTCAGGATCAGCGGGCAAACGGGGGTCTGCCGGTTTCGCTCAGTGGGGCCCAGCCCTCACTCCTTTGGATGATCTGAGCCATCCATCTGCTCCAGAGGGGGTACGTGACCATCGCCAAGCTTTCTCTTTGGACTCATGCAAATGTAAACGTGTAAGAGCACCGTCAAACGCATAATGAATGGTGGAAGCAAAGATTCAAGGGGCCACATCAAAGGACGTCAAAAAATATCTCTTCCAATAGGTTTTTCGAGGAGAACGCAATGGACGTGGTGGATTTCTTTGATGACATCAATAATGGGCCCCACCATCTCACCAGCGTGAACAAAGCTACGTAAGCTCTGTTCTGCTACTGGATCTGTCGACTCAGGTAGGCCACTAAGGCTGGCCGATGAAAAGATCTGATTCGTTCATCGTGTAGGCCGTCGAAAACTGTCCCAAGGGACGTTAATTCTTTGGAAATCCTTTGGAAAGAAAGCAGGGAAAAGGAGTCTTCTGCGCTGCCTTTTGCTGCGAAAGGTGTTGCGTGCGCGACCTGTCTGCATAAAAGCTTCGTACGATGTCTGATTTTCACCCACTCCAGGAACCCTTATGCACTTCCAGCCTCTCCACCGCCCCTAGTAAGCTATAAAAGGAAAGAAAAGAGAGAGCTTAGGGATCATCTCGGCTTGAGGCTAGATGTGGAGGTAGAGAGATAGAGACAGGGAGTACAGGGAGTAGGATTGTCTTTTGTTTTTCTGTTTTTCTTTTTCTTTTTCTTTTCTTTTACGGTGTAGCCTCATCATGTTCATGAGTGGCTAAACCTCTTAGCTAGGGTTAAGAGGTGAAGCTTGTAGCGCGATGAGGAGACTTTTGGCTTATGCCTTTTATTTACACTGAACTGATGTTGATTTTGGTTTAATTAAGGGAATATTTTTAGTTTTTAATGATCTGTTGTGACTAAAATTACAATGGGTCTGCGATAGCTTTGTGCATGTTCCTTTCCTTTTAATGTTTATGACGTCAGGAAGCCCTGTTGTTCACCATCGTCTCTTGGGCATGGTAGGATGACGGTACCCTTCCTAACCCTCATATCATGTTGATTGGTTGTTAATTAGTTTAATTCTGTTGTTTACTTTGTCTCCTGGGCATGGTTTGGTGATGGAATCCATTCTAATCTATATACCTTTCATCTCTTGAGAACTATATCAAAGTAAGTTTTTGATTTTCATGGTTACACCCTTTAACTGGATGAAGATGGACTCTAAGTCCAGTTGTGTTAGCAGGCATAAGATCTCCCTGATCTCTACAAGTGGATCCTCTGAATCCCTATTTTCCTTCTTCTGAATTCCTTAAGTTTTAGATTAATATTTCACAATTATTCCTCAAATTACAATCGATTTAGATTTCATATCAATCTAGTTCTAGTTCTACTTAGTTTCAGATAACGTACAAGTATCAGTCCCTTGGGATTCGACCTCGATCTCATCGAGTTTATTACTACATCACAACCCTATAGTTGGGGAGTGAACAAGTTTTTGGCGCCGTTGCCGGGGATTGACAGTGGCAATCAAGAGGCAAGTTGAGTACCAGGAAGGATGCTGAATGCTGGAATTGTGGCAAGAAGGGCCACTACAAGCATGAATGTCGTGGTAAGGAGAACGATAAGAAAGGAAAAGGAAAGGAGAAAGAAGATTAATCAGATTCCACTGTGGTCGCTTCAGATGGTGATGTTGTAGTTATTCTTTCAGCAGATCACGATATATGTCTCACGGCTACGAGTCAGGACACCGACTGGGTGATTGACTCGGGAGCTTCTTTTCATGCGACTCCACGCAGGGACTTCTTCACAAGCTACAAGTTAGGTGACTACGGAACCGTGAAGATGGAAAATTCTGGCGTATCAAAGAACATAGGGGTCGATGATATTTGTGTGAAGATCGATGTGGGTTACACATTAGTTCTCAGGGATGTGAGGCATATCCTAGACCTTCGCCTCAACTTGATGTCGACGGGAAGGCTGGATGATGATGGCTATGAAAGATGATTTGATGGTGGGCGCTGGAAGCTCATCAAGGGTTCATTGATCACAGCTAAAGGAAAGAAGTTTTGCACCCTTTACAAGGTAAGTGTCAGTGTGTGCAAGGGTGGGTTGAACGCAGCGGAAGATTCAGCTATTAGAAAGAAGTGTTGCACCCTTTACAAGGTAAGTGTCAGTGTGTGCAAGGGTGGGTTGAACGCAGCGGAAGATTCAGCTATTAGAAAGAAGTGTTGCACCCTTTACAAGGCAAGTGTCAGTGTGTGCAAGGGTGGGTTGAACGCAGTGAAAGATTCAATTATTGACATGTGGCACAGGCGTCTAGGCCATATGAGTAAAAAAGGCTTTAGCTACTAGCGAGGAAGTGACTCCTTCCAGACGTGACAAGTATACCTCTCAAAACCTGTATTGATTATTTATCAGGGAAACAGGTAGAGTTTCATTTGTTAAAACTGCTTCTCATGTTAATAAAGTGCATGCATTAGATTTGGTTTGTTCTGATGTTTGTAATCCTATGATGACAAAAACCTTGGGTGGGGCATTGTATTTTGTCACTTTTATAGATGATGCATCTAGGAGGGTTTGAGTTTATGCTTTGAAATTCAAGGATGAGGTCTTTGGTATGTTTAAATTGTTTTATGCTATGGTTGAGAGAGAGACATGTAGATCATTGAAGTGCATCCGCACTGACAATGGTGACTTTCGTGAGTATTGTAAGTCCTTGGGTATACGACATGAACAGACGGTTCCCAAGACCCCCCAGCATAATGGTGTGGCTGAGCGAATGAATAATACCATTGTAGAGAGAATCAGATGCATGTTATCCCATGTGAAATTTTCCAAGACGTTCTGGGGATAAGTAATGCACACAGCAGTGTATCTGATAAATAAGTCTTCATCAGCCCCGTTGAATGGAGAAGTACCTGAGAAGGTGTGGACTGGACAGGATCCATCATACAGTCATCTCAGGGTGTTTGGATGCAGGGTATCCGTTCACGTACCAAAGGATGAGAGGTCCAAGCTTGATATGAATATTAAGAAGTGTGTGTTCTTGGGCTATGGTGATGAAAAGTTTGGTTACAGATTGTGGGATCTGACCAAGATGAAGCTTATCAGGAGTAGAGATGTGGTTTTCTTTGAAGATCAGTGTATAAAAGACATTGGTAAGCCAAAGAAGAACCAGCCTAGTTCAAGTGCGCTAGAGGACATGGATTCGATTATTCCTCCCGTGGTGCCTGATGACGGGGGAGTACAACAAGGTGCAGAGGATGACGGAGTTCCTTTAGAAGATGGACTAAGGGAGTAGCCCCCACTTGATCCACTATCGAACCACAGGTGAGGAGGTCATCTAGGGACAAACAGTCATCCAAGAGGTACTCGCCGCATGAGTACATTATGCTCACTGATGGGGGAGAGCCAGAAGACTATTTTGAGGCCCTAGCTGACGAGCATAAGGGGGAGTGGTTGAAAACTATGCAAGAGGAGATGAAATCCTTACATAAGAACCACACCTATGATATGGTGAAATTGCCTAAGGGAAAGAAAGCTTTGAGCAACAAGTGGGTGTTCAGAAAGAAGGTTGAGTAGAAGAATTCACAGACGAGATTCAAGGCCAGACTTGTGGTGAAAGGGTTTGGTCAGAGAAAAGGTATAGACTTCGAGCAGATATTCTCACCAGTGGTGAAGATGACATCCATACAGGTGTTACTTGGGTTGGCAGCTAGCATGAATCTAGAGATAGAACAGTTAGATGTTAAGACTGCCTTCCTCCATGGTGACTTGGAAGAAGAGATCTACATGCACCAACCAGAGGGGTTCGAAGTCAAGGGCAAAGAGCATATGGTGTGTAGGCTAAGAAAGAGCTTGTATGGGCTGAAACAAGCTCCACGACAATGCTACAAGAAGTTCGACTCGTTTATGTTGAAGCGTGCGTATGACAGAACGGAGTCAGACCACTATGTGTTCATGCGCAAGTACTCAGATAGTTCTGCTATTATACGTTGATGACATGCTCATCATGGGAAAAAAACATCAAGAAGATTGACAGGCTGAAACAGCAGTTGGGCAAGTCGTTCATGATGAAAGACTTAGGCCCAACTAAACAGATTCTAGGAATGGAGATAACCCGTGACAGGAGCAGCATGAAGCTTTGGTTGTCATAAGAACGCTATTTGAGAAAGTCCTAGAGCGGTTCAACATGAATGCAGCGAAGCTGGTCAGTACTCTACTGGATGGTCACTTCAGATTGAGCTACAGGCAGTGTCTCAAGACGAAGGCAAAGGTGGATGAGATGTAGAAGATACCCTAAGTATCAGCGGTAGGAAGTTTGATGTATGCTATGGTGTGTACATGCCCAGACATAGCATATGCGGTTGGTGTTGTCAGCTGGTATCTTGGTTATCCTGACAAAGAGCATTGGGCAGCGGTGAAATGGATACTGCGGTATCTAAGAGGCTCATCCAGGTTGAGCTTATGCTATGGTAACGAAAAACCTGTGTTAGAGGGCTACACAGATGAAGATATGACAGGCAACATAGACTCCAAGAAGTCTACATCGGGGTTCATATTCACGTTTATAGGGGGCGATTTCTTGGCAGAGCAAGCTATGAAAGGTCATAGCATTGTCAACGACAGAGGCCGAGTACATTGCAGTCACAGAGGCATGTAAAGAGATGTTTTGGATGAAGAGGTTCATACAGGAACTTAGCCTGAAGCAGGAGGAGCACGTGGTCTATTGCGATAGTCAAAGTGCTATACACTTGAGCAAGAATCTAAGTCAGCACTCCAAGTCGAAGCACATACAGATTCGGTATCACTAGATCAGGGATACTTTGGAACAGAAGGTGTTACAGCTTGAGAAGGTCCACACGGACGATAATGGGTCAGACATGATGACCAAGGCTTTGCTCAAGGGCAAGTTTGAGGTTTGTAGAAGCCTGACTAGCTTAAAGAAGGTGAATCTCTCCTGGGTCGAAAAGGGAGAGTTTTGATGAGATTTCCTCCCAGGCTCGACTGGTCGTGAGCCTCACTCAACCGGTTGTGGGTGGCACTCGATCGGTCAAGTGGGGCTCAACTCAAAGTCTAGCGACCATCTAATCATTTTCTCTGAGTTGATCGACCATTCGAGTGGGCCGCTCGACCGGTCGAGGACTTGGCTCGACCAGTCGAGGTTATGCAGATTCGTTACGCGATTTTGTGCAGATTGCGGATTTTTGAGTCCCTTTCACAAGGGGTGCGAAAGTGAGTTTCCTAAACTATAAATAGGAGGTACCTAGGGCTTTTTAGGACATATACAAGAGGGTTTTCTAAAGCTTTACAATGGTTTGCTAAAGGTTTTAGGGCTATCAAAGGTGTGAGAGATAGAGAGAAAGAGAGAAAGAGAGAGAGAAGCTTGTGGAAGGGAGGTTCTGCTCGTAGAGGTGATCTACTGTGCACTTGATATCTCAGCTCTTCAACGTCCTCGTAATCGGTTAGATCTCTCCATTTTTTCTTTTATTCTCTTATTGTTTATCCACTCCTGCATGAGTGAAGAAGGTTGTAACGTTCTACTTCATAGTGGATTGTTGATCTGGACGAGGTCCCGTGGTTTTTACCTCTTTGAGGGTTTTCCACGTAAAAATCTCTTGTGTGGTGTGGTTTATGCTTTGATTTATTTCATTGCTTTATTATCCCATAATTCTGGTTTGTTCTGGGAGGCTAGATCCTAAGGTTTTGTGCAAGGCCCCCAACACTATAATCTGTCTACTATATACAAAAGCTCCCTGCACCTTAGAGATACATTTCCTAGCACCTTTTGTAAGTGGATGGTAGTATTTTAGCATGGATTTTGTAGGGACTTTCAATCAATCTGATTGGCCTGAAATCCCTCAAGGACCCACTCCTTTTTTCTTTGGAATGAGAGTAATAAGTGATGTTCCCAACTCCAATGAAAATACAACTACTTTCAGAAGCTTACATTTCAACCTTTGTAGTATGTAGTATGTAGTACGGATGCAAGACAGAGGATCAAACTTTCATTCTTTTATCGTGTGCAGCTGACAAAAAGCATGGCCTGCAACCTTTCATGTAAAGCAGCACCTTCCAACTTGTACATGCACTTGGACTCTCTCATCTGATCTTTGAATATTTGGTATTGCGTGCCTTCTCAATTGGGTCTCATTTTGAACTTCTACATGCACTTGGATACTCTCATATCTGGCATTTTGGAAATTGGGTATTGCTGGTATTCTCAATTGGGTCTTGCATTTTGAATGTCTACATGCACTTGAACTCAAGTGGTCTTCTCATTCCTTCCCTAAGCCATAGCTATGGCCACAAAGGGTTTAGAACCTAGTTGTTTTACAAATATGCTTGGTTCTCAGTTGGACTGTGGCTTTGGCATATGGATCTGACCTAATTGTTACATACTTCTTTTACATGGTGCCATCCTTTTCTCATGTTGTGTTAAAATGCCTAGGAGTGCCATGTGCTGACAGAATCTCACATGGCAGAGTTTGTGGATCATGTTTTGAATCAGTTAACAAGCAAGTAAACTAAAGTTGCAGTTAACGAGATTGCCTAGTCCTTTATTAATACTTACCTATATGATAGAAGTTGGGAATTAGTTGATATATTTATTAGCATGGATATGAACTTACATTATGATTCACCCAGGCATACTGAGGTAAGGGACTGGATTTGAAACATGTGGAATGATTATTATAACTTTTTCTTTCTTTCCCTTGAATTCCATGTATCCAAAAATGTCCTAAATGGACAAATTTTCATGAGTCAGATGACCAACTTCACTGGACATGTCCAGTAAGGATGATCATTTGTTTTATTGAGACATTTTGATTGGTTGCTTGTGAAGTTAGATAATGCTAAGCACAATTTGCAAAATAAATCTACAGCTTTGAGAAACTTTGCAGAAGTTTTATAACCCATTCGTCGGTTTCAAATATCGGAGGCCATATGCTGGTTGGACCAGATTTTGCTTTTGGGAAAACATATACAAGGTGTGTTTCTTTCTTTCTTTCTTTTCTTGGAAACTCACTCGTCTCTCTAGTGATCCCAACTTGCTCTCCAACTTTCTTTCTTTCTTTCTTTCTTTCTCTTTTATTTATTTATTTATTTTTATCATGGTTCTAAATATTGATTGATACTGAGTCAACTTGATGTTGGTGGAGAATGAAATGTGTCATTGGCAAGTCACATTCCAAAACCAGACTGAGTCTAAACAATTCTGGCTGAGTTGGAATGAGTCAGGTGACTGATACTGGTTTCGATCTCTGGGTTACTTGCACTTTATAACTTATGCTTAAAACCATGTTCTCCATCATTGATTTCTTTGAGAATTGTCAATCAGCTGTGAAGGTAATACGACCATTAGAAAATAGGAGGCTTTTAGTGTATTTGGTGTGAATTGGGACCAAATACACTCTTCCAAAGGTACTAACCTTACTAATTCACACCAACTACCACTAAATACAGGCTCCCAAATGAACCTTTATAGTTCATTTTAGGTAACTTGTGTTTTCAATTCTTATAACCAAATGCTTAAGCCAAGGGCTACATGTCCTTTATTCAGGCTTCGAGTTCATTAGGGAATATAGTTCACTACAAAAAAGAGAGTTTTTAGCGATGAAACTTTTAGCGACGAAACACATTTTCGTTGCTAAAAGTCACTTTTAGCGACGAAATAAATTTTCGTCGCTAAACGTGAACTTTTAGTGACAAAACTTTTAGCGGCGAAAATTTTCGTAGCTAAAAAAAGTACATTATACTTTTAGCGACGAAACGTTTCGTCGCTAAATGCTCCAAACATTTTATTACGAGATGGAATACATATCTTTTAGCAGTGAAAATTTTCGCCGCTAAAAATCCTGTATGATACTTTTAGCAACGAAAATTTTCGTCGCTAAAGACTCAAAACATTTTCTTAAACTTTTAGGTGTGAAAATTTTCATTGCTAAAAAATAAAAAAATCTTTCTGTTTTTAGCAGCGAAAATTTTCGCTGCTAAAAATAAACAACCGTATCTTTTAGCTACGAAAATTTTCGTCGCCAAAAGTTTCTTTTAAAAAAAAATATAATCTAGCTCAAAATTCGTACAAAATTCCTGATATACACCTGTTAACAATATATTCCATCATATTCATCCTGATATACACATTTCATCATATTCACATTCACATCCATCTAAACCCAAACTACATACACTTTTAGAGGCGAAACTGTTCGTCACTAAAAAATTAAAAAATCTTTCTATTTTTAGCAACGAAAATTTTCGTCGCTAAAAGTGGTGTTTCTTGTAGTGGTTGTTGGAATAATCAAGAGTTAGAGTCTTGATTACCACCAGCCCGGCTTGTAGGAACATGCTCATGAGTTGTTTTAGTATTAATAGTAGCACCTTATTTTTAAGTTTTAAATAGGGATTTGGTTTGCAAGTCTTTCTTTTATAGAAGAAGCTTCTTAGCACATGTGAGACATGCAATTGAACGTGATATAGTGAATGGTTGCCAATGAAAGTTCATTTATGAATGGTGTGAGCTATTTGGATGATATTTTCAAATTGTAGCATGAGGATGTCTGTATCTTTTCCTATCAATCTTCAATACTTAAATATAACAAAGAGTTAAGTAATGTTTGATTTGTGATTAGTGTATTTGTGTTTGGATGTATTATGCTTAATTAAAGTGAAACCAATAGTTTAAGTAGAGGCTTAAAACAAACTGTTTCTCCATGTTTATTTTGCTCCTAGTCTGGTCACTCTTCATCTAGAGAGGAACTGCACTTGTAGCATTTACAATTAAAAAAGGAGTTTCAGCTGTCCTTGTACAATTTACTTTAATTTTAGCTATATTCATGGGCACATGTACAAACAGGGATCTTCCTTGTTCTTTACAAACATGGAACTTGCCCTCTTATAATGGATCATTTTCTTTTGAAAGACAATTACTAAGAATGATCTCTCAATAACTTTATTAACATTACATCTACTTTCCAGAATTGATATCCTTAATCATAAAGTACATCTTCTTGGTGAGGAATAAATGCTAAATCAGGTCAACGAAAGAATGTTAAATCAATCCAGTGGGCTGAGGAATAAATGATATGTGGTCTCTTCTACAACACAACTTAATACTCACCATCAACACATTGAAACAAATTTGGTGACAAAGAGTTGTTATAGATGTTGTCTTCTCATATATCTTTTTTATGATACTTTACTTCTTCTTCATGTGTAATTTGTTAAATTTCATCTGTCAGTACTTTTGTTAGACTTGCACTCTTGTTCACTTAACTATCAGATGTCAACATTTATCTTGATGATAGAATCACTATAAGCATTTCATTTATGCATATTTTAAAGCTTCAAAGAGTGTTATGCAGATTTTATGAGAAATTGGAACATCTAGGTACACTGGTTCTGGAACCAAATGTCTAAAGGCGCAGACCTCCGCCTTTGAATCGTTGATGCATTATGAAGTAGGGTTGGTAGCTCCCTTGTACTCAGCCACTTGAACATCACACTTGAGCACGATAATCCATTCATTCTTTATTATGGCTTGTCTAGTCAGCAACATGGTGCCTCGTTTCAAAACAAAAGCAGCAATGATAATTTGCTCCAGCAAAATCTGGGCATATCCAATGATCTCTCAAGTGATCCCAACCAACATTCACACAGGTGGTTACTACTTGGTTTAAGTAAGTAAATCTTCAAGTATAGGACTAGCCTACCTTTTGATGGCTATCTATTACTTCTTTTGAGTAGTATATCATGATACACGTAGATGATAAGATTCTTTCATTCCTTGAACAGTACTCATTCACACTCAAATATTTAAATACTTGTGACAGATAATAATGTTTTCCAATGAATTGCATGTACAAAAACACTTAATTCCAAAGGGAAACAGAGTCATCTTCTTTGAACTTTTCTCTTTTCTTACTTTCTCTTAGTTTGGTAATTCTCTTAAACTTTTGGTGCTCTGTAATATCTGCTAAAGAAAGTCTAAATTAATTTTCATTTTTTTTGTCATGTTCATAGAACCAAGAAAAAGCTATGGTTCTTTAAAATAAAAATAAAAATCTTTGCTTCATCCATCTTGGGATCTTCCTTTCTAGAATTTTCAACATGCGCGCAATTTTCTCATCTATATGCAGCCTAATGGTTATATTTGAAGCTGCAAGAGCAATAACAAAGCTAAGTGGAGCAACCAATCTGTCAGTGTTAGTATTGGGTAGTATAGATGCTGAATATTTCTTTGATTTCTTTGTTTTTCAATAGTACTACTGATGTGTGTTCTGAAGTAACCACAATTTTCAAATACGATACCTGGATCCAAAGAAAATGGGATTCAAACCAGAATTCCTTGATCATGTTTGGATCTGGGTATGTTGTTTGGAACTAATTGTTGTTTGGAAGACCATATGGTTATTTCAAATGCATGTTTTGCTGCATTTAAGTAGTAGAAGGAATACTGAATGCCAAACCTACATATACGCCTAATTATGTTGTTGCCTGGTTCCAAATGTTGTGTATGGTGCTTAAGTTTTGAGTGAAGTAGATTACGTTAGTAAACAATGTATCTTGTCTGCTACAAGAAGTTTAGTCCTATTAAAGTTCTTTCTTTGAAGGTGCAGCTTGTCTACTACATGTACTCTTGCACATGTCAGCGTGATGGACATGCTGCGTTTCCACAAGTTCACCATAGGTGAGTCCCTGTCCTATTGCACTGCAAGATGCCATGTTTATTATGTCCCACTATTGGAACTATTGAATTTGCCAAATCATATTAGCAAGATTCATGGATGCCTTCCTAAAGTTGACCTTTGGGATTGTGTTTGCTAATTTCTTTATACATTACCTTTCTAATTTTCAGGAACCTGTGCATTCTGAAGATGATATCATAAAGTTTTGTGAAGAAATTGGTTGTTTGATTTTCCAGGAGGTAATTCCAGAATATACCCATGATGATTGTTTGTGTTGAGCCCTCTCTACCAGGTGTGCTTTCCTTCTTTTCACATCATCAATGGCTATGATACAAATGGTTGCCTGTAATATTTCAATGTGCAGTTAATGTATGTATAACATTCAATGTGTAGATGGTTACCTGTAATATTTCAATGTGCAGTTAATGTATGTATAACATTCAATGTGCAGATGGTTGCCTGTAATATTTGAAAGTGCAGTTAGGAAAATCTTTTTCCTTGGGCCACCCAAATGCCAAGATTAGTGTCCTCCATGCAGCCCTGTCTTTTGAAGCCCCCAAATTATTTAAATCTTGTGATGTGTAGAACAACATAAACCCATTGTAATCTCTCTTTGTGCAGGTTCTGGACCGTGGTGAGAAGATTGAGCTTCTGGTAGACAAAACAGAGAACCTACGCTCACAGGTGGTGAACCTCAGCATCATTGAGGGCCTGAACCTGCTGAAGGACTCCGAAATACTGGTGTTGATGCCTTTTACTGCTACACAGCTCACCAAAGATCGACAGAAGAAACCAGTCCCTTGGAAACTATGGCAATCATTGGCAAGAAGGAGATCATTGACATTAACCAAGGTATGTTAGCTGCTTAGATCTTTTGATCATTTTTCTGGTAGTGCCGCAAAAAAACTGACGATTTAGCGGCGTCTAACACAACCATCAGTAAAGGTCCTGACCGCTGGTAAAGCCTTTATCGACGCCACCTTTACCGGCTGTTACTTGACCGCGGGCAAAGGATTTGCCGGCGGTTTTTTGGGTCTTTACCGGTGGTTTTGACCGCCGGTAAAGGCCAGTTTTCTTGTAGTGGTGGGCCACACTTTCACTTTTTTTTACTCCCATATAACTCTCTTTTCTACACTCACTCTCATTAACTCTCCTCTCTCTCTCTCTCTCTCTCTCTCTCTCTCTCTCTCTCTCTCTCTCTCTCTTAAAAAAAATAAAATTTAGAGCCTTGAATTAGAGGGTGGGCTTCTATTTATAGAGGTTGGCTTGATTTTCTGATAATTAGTGGCAACTTAGAGGGCAAACTTGCCATGTAGAATAGTTTGGGAACAGGTGTCAACACATACTCATGACTTAAAACATTGGTAAAACAGGTGATTTCACTCTTTGGATACATTAAAAGGGTTGTTCTACCCTTTGGCAGCAATAATATTGCCGCCTAGCCGTAGCTTTCCTTCACAACCATTCACAAAGATCTTGGGAGGGATCATAGAAATCCTCTTGGCGTTGCAATGAATCTTGAACTTTTTAGGCCCAACAACCCCTTGAGTGACCCTTTGTATACTCAAAGTTGCTGAAATGGGTTTGGGCGGCAATTACTGATGCTTATGTGCACTTTTGTGTCACGGCAATTTGAATTAAATTCCATGATGGCCCAGCATATCCTCAAATTGTTAAAGTAGTCCTTCGTTGGTAATATTATTACCAACTCTATAGAGTTTGCCCTTCAAATTTGCCAATGGTATTTAATAGTTCCGTGGGGCCTTAGACATTATTATGGATTTGTGTTTTAGGTTTGCTGGGTAGACTTTCTATATAAGGATTTGAAACTCATGAGTCATATATTTTGGCTTAAGATAGGAACATGGTTTGTTAAAGTGGAGCATTTAAAAGTATATTTTATTTATAAAGTGAGTTCGGTTAAGATGGAAGGAGATACGGACATGTCATCCTGTTCCAAAAGCATCAAATGACCTGCGAAGTTTTCAATGCCATATGTAGCTGTCCCAAATTTTACCTCTTATGTGGCCCACTTAAGTTTTCAATCAGCTATATTTTTAGGCTCTAAGTTCTAACATGAGCGTGCACAAGTGATGGACCGAGTGGATATTACCCATGAATCGGCTTACGTACGCTATTATCCCACTGAGTAGACTCAGTTGGGCCCACCTCGAATATATGTGGTCTATCCATGCCGTTCATCCGTTTTTCCATCTAATTCAATGGGTTGAGCCCAAAATTTAAGCATTTCCAAAGATCAAGTGAATCATACCATTGGAAACAGTGGGGATAATGATTTCCATCATTGAAACCTTTCTAGGCCCCTCAGTGATGTTTATTTGTCATCCAACCTGTTTATAAGATTATAAAGACATGGATGAAGGGAAAACAAAAATATAAGATTGATAGTTTTGTGGCACCCAAAAAGTTTTCAACAGTAGACATTCAATGAAATTATTTTCTGTGGTGTGGTCCATTTGAACATTTGATATGACTCATTTTTGAGCTCAAGCCCTAAAATTATCTGATAAAATGGATGGACGGAGAGGATAAAATACATAAATCATGGACCTCACATAGTTTACTCAGTAGTCTGAGCGTAGTGAGTTACCCACTGTCGCAATCCGCTTCCATTTCCGTTACCCATAGCCGCGGATTTCCTGCGAAAGCCATCCACACGAAGCTCAACCGTAGGGACGCGGATTTTGGGAAGTTCTGCGCAAGGATTAGTGTGGAGCCCACTGTGATGTTTGTGAGAAAGACACTCCCTCCATCCGGTTTTTGAGCTCATTTTAGGATATGCAACCGAAAATGAGAATGATCCAAAACTAAGTGTACCACACGAGATGAAAGAGTGGGGAAAGGAATTCCTAAGGTTGAAACCTTCCTAGGCTTCACCTTGATGTTTATATTCCAGCCAAACCGTTTATAAGGTCATTTTCACTGAGATGAAGTGAAAACACTTTGAACTTAAACCCAAACTTTTGTGGCCATATAAATATTTCAACGGTCGTCACTAAATCTCCATTGTTTCCTCTTGTATGGCCCACTTGAGTTTTAGATGCTCCTCATTTGTTGTCGCATGTCCTAAAATGAGCTCTAAAATCAGAAGGATGGAGTGTCTTTCTCACAAATATTGCAGTGGGCCCCACATTGAATCCTTGAGTAGAAACTTCATGCCAAAGGCTTTAGCAAGAAATCCGCATCCCAGGTGCAAGGATGTTGGAAAATTAGAGAAATAAATTTCTACCATTGAAACCTTCCTAGGCTCACCTTGATGTTTAAAGGTTCCAAACCATTTATAAAATCATTACCACCAGGATGAAGTGAAAATACTAAAAAAATTACCTAACACAATTTTTATGGCCCCACGAACGTTTCAACTATTCACACTAATTCTCTATTGTTTCCTCTCGCGTGACCTACTTAAGATTTGTATACAACTCATTTTTAGTCTCATGTCTTAAAATGAGCTCTCAAAGACTAATGAGATGAATTTCTCACTAACATTTCATTGGCCACACACAAATCCTTGTGCAAGAACTTGGTGCGAGAGCCTCTTTCTAGAGGAGGCCAACTCATTTGTCCATTAGATGAATGGCATGAATTCGGCATGAATTCCAAGTCAAGCAATGACTTGGTAATAAATAGTCCTGTGATAAGATGCTTTTGACAAACAATGTAGATGACTTGGAGTTGTCTGGTGTAACACACACCAGTGACATAGCTGGTGTGGATAGGTGTTGTGCAGAGATGAGTGCTGATGCTCCTTGAGCTCCTAGTTGTACAAATAGTTCAAAGGAGATCAAAGTTACATAGACCACAAAGTGATGTATTTATTACATCAACACTGTTAATCCATTCATCGAGATCATTTTAGAGCATGAGCCAAAAAAAGAATAATAATATCCAAAGCTTGGATGGACCACACCACAACCACACCACAAATAGCAACTGGGAAAATGATTTTCACCGGTAAAACATTCATAGGGCCACGATGATGTTTGTTTATTTTCCATCCAATCTGTTCATAAGGTTACAAATACCTGGATGAAGAGGAAAAACAAATATCATATTGATCCAAAACTTCTTTGACCCTAAAAGGGTTTCAATGGCAGACATTAAATCCCCCACTGCTTTTTGCAATATGGTCCACTTGATCTTTATATTTATCTTAATTTTTGTTTCAAGACTTAAGACGAGCTCCTCAAATGGATGGACAATTTACGTACCTTGTGATGGGATCCACGTAACTTGCAGACGTCAATACAGGAGCTAGATTGCTGGTGTGTGGTACACTAGCCAATCGGCTTCTCATAAGAGTTGGAGTTTGCTGGTAAACCATACACCAGCATGGACGCGGATTGCGTCCTACCCCCCTGCGGTAATTCGTCCGAGCAGGGCTCTGTGGAGCCCACCGTGATAAAACTGTTTTATCCTGCTGTCCAATGATTTTTTTCAAAAGATTTTAATGTGTGAACCAAAAAATGAGGCAGGTCCAGGGCTTGAGTGGACCACACCAAAGGAACCTGCACTGATATGACACCCACCGTTTAAACCTTTCTAAGGGCCAGTGATGTTTTTTTTTTTACCATAAAACCTATTCATAAGGTTACGTAGACGTGGATGAAGTGAAAACACAAATATCAGCTTGATCCGAAACTTCTCTGGCTCCCAAGAAGCTTTTAATGGTGGACGTTCAATCCCCACTTTGTGGTCCACTCAAGCCTTGGACCTGCCTCATTTTTTGGTTCACAAATTAAAATTTTCTGAAAAAATCGTTGGACGGCGGGATAAAACAGTTTCATTATGGTGGGCTTCTTCCTCGTTCGAATCTGAACCGCACCACCAAAACGGACTGAGCGGTTGCTGTGGGGTTGGCTGGGATGAGTTGCTCTGACTCACGGTTTCACCCAAGCTGAGCATGGTCATTTGGTTGCTGCTATTGGACTTCCAGCAGAGAAAGAAGAGGTGCTGACTGTTTGCTGACCGTTTCTGACCGGTTTCAATCCCAAACCGATCCGGTTCTCAAAACAGTAAACTGTTGCTGGTCCTTTGCACGTCCAGAAGGAAGAAGGAACAGAGAGGAGAAAAAGGGAGAAGAATGAGGAGGAAAAAGGAAGAGGAAGAAAGAAAATTTGAAATACTGGGTTGCTGCAAGCTGCTGCACTGCTGAGTTGGGTGCAACTCGTCGCTGGGCCTTAAGTACGGAGCTGTTGTGTGGTGATATCCAGACCGCTGCAGCAGTGCTAGGCGCTGGGCTCGACTAGGCAGACGTTCGGAGCAGATCAGGTAACGTGTGCATTTTTCTAGCTGAACAGGCATCCTCTTCTGCCGCGGGCTGGCAGAACAGCCCGGTCCAGCTCAACGAGCGGGCTGCTAAATTCTGGGCCGAGCTCGGGACCAGCAGTGGGCTGAGTTTGGCCTGGATCTCAGCCAAGAAACCAGGCTGAAAGGTGGGCCGAGTGTAGCCCATAACTTGGGCTGTGATATGGAACAAGCCCAGCCATGTTCTGGACCGTAGAGCTGGACTGAAACCAGCCTTTTTGTGGGCCAAGAAAGAACTGAGGTGTCGTGCAAAGATGGGCAATGACGCTCCTTGAGCTCCGAGTTACAGGATTCAAAGGAGATTATAATTACATGGGCTCTAAAATGATGCATTTATTATATCCACACCGTTAATCCATTTATCGAGATCATTTTAAAGTATAAGCCAAAAAATGAATTATATCCAAAGCTCAGATGGACCACACCTGGGATAATGATTTTCATCAGTAAAACATTTATAATGCTATCATAACGTTTATTTTCCATCCAATCTCTTCGTGAGTCACAAATACCTAGATTGAAGAGGAAAAGCAAATACCATATTAATCCAAAACTTCTTTGACCCCAAAAGGGTTTCAATGGTAGACGTTCAATCCCTTACTTTTTACAATATGGCTCACTCGATCTTTATATCTATCTTAATTATCAT
Source organism: Magnolia officinalis (assembly GCA_021015155.1). Lineage (NCBI taxonomy): Eukaryota > Viridiplantae > Streptophyta > Magnoliopsida > Magnoliales > Magnoliaceae > Magnolia > Magnolia officinalis. Next base: position 43,605,559 of record JAJHSJ010000018.1, on the reverse strand, counting down.
CTCAAAACTTAAGACGGGCTCCCCAAATGACGAACAGTTTGGATATAGCACATACCTGGTGATGGGATCCACAGAACTTGCGGGTAAACTCATTTGTCCATGAGCTGAATGGCTTGATTTCAAAGTCAAGCAATGACTTGGTAATAAAGAGCAATCTGATGAGATGCTTATAACCAACGGACGCGGATTTCCTGCGAAAGCCTTTCGCAGAAACTTCCTATGCTGGGATGTTGGGTGGGGTCAACTCTGATGTTTGTGAAAAATCCTCTACGCCTATATGTTTTGTGAGTTCATTTTAGGATACGTCAGAAAAATAAAAACCATATCCAAAGCTCAAGTGAGCCGAAAACATGATAATTAAACGTCTACCGTTGAAATATTCGCGGGGCCACAGAGGTTTTGATTCATGATAATGTTTTTGTTTTCAGTTCATCCCAATATGAATGACGGTATGGATGGCATCTAAGCATCACTGTTGAACTCCGGAAGGTTTCAACGGTAGGAATTTCCCTAATCATACTTTCCTTTAGTACGGCTTATTTGAGCTTTGTATACGGTTCGTTTTTTGAAACATGTCCTAAAATGAACTCAAAAAACGGATGGACGGGGATGATTTCTCGCCAACATCACAGTGGCCCACCTAAGTTCACAGCGCAGGAAGATCCTTGGCAGGAAATCCGCGTCCATGACCAACCATGTAGAAGACTCTTCATCCTTGACCACGTGAATCCTTATTAAATGCATTGAACAATTTGGAAGGCTTTTTATCCTTAGGCCACGTGATTCCTTGCTAAATGTGTCGGACTGACGTGAAATGTGTCGCAGTGGGCTTTTTTGAAGACGCAGAGTCCTGACTTGATCGTAGCCGCTGATCTTCTTTCTCTTCCACATTCTCAGCTTTTGCTTTGGCTTATGAAAACAACAGATCGGCTGTGGACCCTGCCACTAGCCAATGGCTAGTAGTCGATGCTATGTGGGCCCCCCTAAGATGTATTTATTTCATCCATGCCGCCACCCATTCTTCTATATCATTTTATGGTATGAGCCTAAAATTGAGGTTGATCCAAACCTAAGGTGGACAGCACAATATTGATTGAACTACCGCTATTAAAAGCTTCTTAAGGGCTACAGAAGTTTTGCATCAAGCTGATATATATTTTTTCCCTTCACCCAAGTATGTATGACCTAATCAACAGGTTAGATGTCAAATAACCATTACAATAGACCCTAAGAGGTTTTTAATGATGGAAATTCAATCACTACTGTTTCCACATGGTGTGGTCCACTTGAGATTTATATCTACCTCACTCTTGAAATCAAGCCCTAAAATTATCTTTCAAAATGGCTTATGGATCATCCTTGGTTCCCACATCTACAAATTAAGTTGTGAAAGGTAAGTTCCCTTGGTTTGGAATGAATAGAGAACTCAATAATAAAATAAAAAAGAAAAAGAAAAAGAAAACAAACAAAGAAAAAGTACTCAAGAGTGGTTGTGGCTTTGTTCAAGAGTATAATGACTAAATCGACAGGACCTTGGTTCCATTTAACTCCACGTAATGTGGCTCATGGAAGTCTTCCAGTTAGCATCGGTTGTCTTTATTGACTTAAAATCAAAGCCACTCATCAACTTGGTGGCAAAATTATCTTTGATCCTCAAGACTCGGGAGTGCGGATTGTGTCCTACCCCCCCCCCCCCCCCCAAGCTCAAAAAGGCCAAAGCTCGAAAAGAGACAGGAGCTCTGAGTGGCCATTGTGATGTAGGTGTTTTATCTACAATGTCTATCAATTTTGTCATGTCATTTAAACGAATAAGACCAAAGTTAGGCATATCCAAGGCTCGGGTGGACCGCACCATAAGAAGCAACAGTTGTTATACCCTATTTTTACCATTCGTGGAATAGCTAATCAGGAAATGACACGTGTATTGTTACACAACGAGATATAGCATGCGCAAGGATCTTAAAAGATATTTGAAGCCGTTTTATGAAAGCATGGCACTAAGCTAGATAGTACACGTCATCTGATCACATGGGGTGGCTGAGAAGCTCAAGATACTGAAAAACGGTTGAGAGAAGAATAACGATTAGAAGAATATAAAGATGCAGAAGAGTCTGGAAGATTGATGTAGTAATAATTCAGCTGACATAACTATTGAAGTAAAGAAAAAAATAGATGTAGAGTTCCTCTGTACTAGAAAACTTTATAAATAGAAGAAGAAATTAACAGAACAAATCATCTCATATCAATCGAAAAAGAAATCAATTTATCTTTCTTTAAGCTTTAGCTCTATGGAGTAGAGGTAATCTCTAACGATCATCTCTATCAATAATCCGAGTCTATGTTCTTGCGCTAGACTAGTTTCGTTTCTATACAAACAGTTCTTCATTAAAAAAGGCTCATTCTAGTCCTACCTTGAGGTCGATTGTGAGTATTCCTTTTCCATGTGATTGTTTCTGATTGTTTGGTATATGTAAAGTCCTTTCATACCAATGACAGTGCAACCCATCTTCGGAGGAAAAACCCTGCCCTTTAACAATTGCCTGATTAACTCATCACAATCTTATGCGAGTTGCTAAATAGGCGACCGATCTTCTCAGGTCTTGGTCATATAAGATTACATTTGACATATCTTCCTATCTTGGCGCTTGGGGTCAAAGTTGATTAGTTTGAATCGAGTTCCACAATCGATACTGGCACACCTAAACACACCATATATGACAAAAAACAAGACAAGCTAAAACAAATTTTGGCATGCCTAGTGGAACTAAAAACTACTTGGTTACTATATGATATGCATTGCACACCAACCGTATAAAAGAGTAGCAATAAATTTTGACACACTCGATAGGACTAAAAACTACTTGGTTGTCATAAATATCTATTGTACATCAGTACACGATAACTTTTGGCACGCCCAATGGGACTAAAATATCCTAAGTTGTCAAAAATATTTATTGTGCACTGATACAATATGATTCAAGGAAGTCATAACACTTCTTGTGCTAATAAACCTCCTGCACAAAAGGAAGAAATGCAAGTGCAACTAGTGCCTGAGATGTTGTGGAACCCGACAGCGAATCCTTCAAATAACGACAGGGAGTCTTCATCTTGAACTGATCCTTTTGAGATAATGTTAGTTGGGCTACCCAATATACAAATACGGATTCAGTATGTTAGAGAGCAATTACGAGTTCAGGCCGAGCGGTCTTCAATTCAGGCTGAAACTTTCAATAGGTGGATGGCAAGTCAAACCGAGAGCTTGAATCAAATGATGACTATTTTTGTTGAAAGAACACATGTTGTACCTCAACGAAATTTCCCTAACCAACTGTTGATATTAGTTATATCGGAAATTTGACATCAATGCTTTCAGTATCGCCAGTACTTATTTTATAACGGAACATGCATCCTGCTCCAATACAGGAAGTGTGGAGTAATCCTCAACCTGTTAAGGTCAAACGTCCTAAACAAGAGAATATGAATTTTGTTCCAGTGGCGAGGAATCAGCGAATAGTTGGGGGGGGGGGGGGGGAGCCTCGCCATGTGGATATTTGCAACCAGTCCAAGAGGTGGCTGGTCATGTTTTTAGTCGAACTACAACTCATGTCTATCATAAATCATATCCTGAATGGATTGACCAGCAATATCCGTTACTTAGAAATTATCGACTGAATTGTACATTATTTACCGGTGACACTGGTCAATCGACCATAAACACATAGGTCAATTTACCATGCAGCATGGAGAACTAGCTAATAATGATTATAAAAAATTGCAATTGTTTAGTCATTCCTTAACCGTAGTGGCTTTCACTTGGTACCTAGAAAATCCATCATCTATGGCAGCTCTTGAGGGAGAGAGAGCTTTCCCTCTAGAGACTGGGACTTCAGAGCCTGGGTTAGTCTTCTCTAAGTGAATATGAACCTTATTGATAACCATTTCTCAACCCCCAAGCTTCCGATCATTGAACTTCTCTATGGCCGAGAATGCTTCCTCCTTATGCTTAAATCTCACAAATGCAAAGCCCCTCCCTCTATTAAAGTTCAGAAATTTGGGGATGTGAACATCAACTATATCTCCAGACTTTCCAAACTTTACCCTAATTTCGTCGTGCTTGGTTAAGAAAGGGAGATTTTTTATTAAAAGAATAGTAAGAGGATCTCAGCAACATCGAGACCCGACAGACTTCCAACCTCCAGCCAAGTCAGGACTTGGGCGCTCCTCCTTCATCATTGATCCGTCTTCACTTCCACTTAACACCTGCCATCAAGCAGTTGGGTACTGAAGGCATGTGGGAAATCACAGGTTAGACCATTGTATATATATTACTTATTTATTTTAAATTTCTTTTTATTTAACTATTGCCCATCAAGGTAAACCATGTTTCTTTTATTTAACAATCTTATGTGTGGTCCAATCCATTGTCAATTTTACAATTTTTGTATTATTATTATGTATTCTGGATTGCTATATACTAGTATCTAATTATGTGTTTGATTATCGTGGGCCATGTTTTTTGTAGTAATGTATTTTGCTAAATGCTATGACATAATGTTTGGAATTATAATTCGTTTTCATTTGATTTCTAATTGGTTACTCCAATTAAATAATTAATTAAGTTTAAGGATTGGTGTTGTTTCTTATCTATTTCTGAGATGTTGAAATATCTAGTTTTTTGGTGGGCCCCGGAAGTACTAGTAGGACCAACATTCTTTTCCCTGATGCTAAGGGTGTATTGTGAATCCCATTATGTATTAAATATGCCATAAATATCTCTCTATTAGGTAATCTTAATAGCCGTATTGTTGTTTGTCCAAATGAGGATGTTTAACAAACAATTCACATTATTTTCTCTAGGTTGCTATTTGTTATTGTTCAATTATCTTCCTCTTTCGATTATTGGAGAGTTTGTTAGATCACGCTTGTACATTTGATATCTATTTGTTTAATTGATGATGGATCACCATTTTTTTAGGGAGTTATTCTTTTCTGGACTTGTTCCTTTCAAAGGGGGATCACATTTGTACATTTTGATGTAAGACGGTCTTTTTGAGCAAATAACATATACATTGAAGATGATGATTTTCAAACAAATTTTTTCACTAATGTACTTTGTATAGTTGAAGAGAATATTATTAATGTATATTATTTGTTAGATTTACTATTAATATTTTTAGTTTCCCAATGCTTATCTTGAGTCATTCTTCCAGATTATAGTTATATTGAATTCATGAGCTCACATTTATAGCCCAATTGATTATTAATTAAGCTTAATAATTGGCTTAGATATTCATTTATATGATATTAACAATATAACATATATAGTGCCAAACATTTTTATATGATTATAACATTTTTGAACGATTTCATACTCCAAGTTGTACTTGGAATAAATATACAACTTCTTACTTGTAACTAATTTATAAGTTTCCAACACACAAAATTCAAGTTACATGTAACTTACTAATAGCTTACATCTAAACAAAATTGTCTATAAATGAGTTTTACCTACAAGTAGTTCACCTATAAGTAAATTACAACCTAAAAAACTTACAAACATCCAAACACTCCCTTTATTGAAGTTCCTTCCAATATTTTTTATGCTTTACCATTGAAAAAATGTTCAACAATCTAATACTCATATAATCATAATTTTAATTTTATGATGCATCTAAAATGATACCCACAATGTAAGACAATTTAATCACAATTTCTTTATGCCACGGATGATTAACCATCATTCATCATGCGCTGCTGGGATATTAAATTATTTCCCATTGCAAGGAATTGTAAATCTAAGCTTTACAGTCAGGGATTAGTTACAAATCTACTATAAAGGTGCCTTATCTGTGGTCCACTCTTGATGATTTTGAGGAACCCTAACCGTGCATCATGTGAATTTATTTTTATTTTTATCTTTTGGAGAAAGGTGGAAACAGACTATCTTCTAGGCATTGATGGAGAAAAAAGTTAGAACTTAGAACCACGGTGAATATCTACCCCAACAGCCACCAACATACCCATCTACCTTTACAAAGACCCGACATTGACAATAAGGTGCTCTAAAATTCTTGCATATCTGAAACTTAGATGGGCCATACCATTTGAAAGAATATGATGTAGAGTGGGTCATGGACACTTTCATGTCCAAAATGGACCGGAGAAGGCTCAATCAGGCGGAAATGATTCGGACCGTTAGAACCTTACAACAGGTGTATCTCGCAAACCGAAATGAGTTACTCGATGTACCATATATGATTTTGGGTAGGAGAAGCTACTTTAGCCAACCAACCTGGCAATGCCGGGTTGCCGGCGCCGAATTTGCCAGATTCCATTAGATTGACGGTTGAAAATCCATTTTATTTCTGTTTTTACTATTTATAGTAAGTTTTAGTTTAATTATAACTCTTCATCTTTTGAGCTTTATGAGTTGTGTCCAACATAAAAAGTGCTTAGAAAAATTAGGAGAATAACATAGTTAAGTAAAATATGACACTTACTATAAACAGTAACATACTAAAATTCGTAAAGTACTATAAATATTAACATATTAAAATTCGTAACTTACAATGAATAGAAAATTTACTATTTATAGTGTCTTATTTGGCTTAGCCACATTATTCTACTAATTTTTCTAAGAGCTTTTTATGTTGGACGCAACTCCCGAAGCTCAAAGGATAAGAGTAAAAGACGGAAATAAAATTGATTTTTGACTGACAATCTAATGAATCTCACAAATTCGGCGCTGGCAACCCGGCTGAGAAAAAGTAGCTTCTACTATTTAAAAATCATATATAGTACGTTGAGTAACTCATTTTGGTTCATGAGATAGGCCTATTTTATGTTTCTGACTGTCCGGATCACTTTTGCCTTTGATCGGGCCTTCTCTGGTCCATCTGGGACATGAAGTGTCTGTGACCGGCTGTACGTCAGAATGTAAACCTGTGGCCTCAAATTCAGGCATATCTAAAACTCAGACTGGGCTACCATTAGAAATAATGTAAAGTTGTGCAAAAACCTTAAAATTCAAGGTCCCATGTGTCGTTGATCTTCTTCTCTGTTTTTTTTTTTTTTTTTTTTTTTTTTTTTTTGGAATTCCCTCATCCTTGTATGGAGAACCTTGTGAATGGGTTGGATTGGATGAAATATTAATAGACGTTACAATGGCCTGTACACAAGCCGTATTTTCTACGGTTTGGTGGAAATTATGGTGTGACATTAAAATTTCAACTTTTTTTTGTAACAAAAGTAATTATTATTTGGGAGCTCTGTTTATAAATGGTTTGCAGGGAGCTACATTCCATGCAAGAACTTCTTCTCTCGTTTGTTGTTTGAGTAATCATGTGTAGTCTCACCCAACTTCTCATATACTTGGTTGCGTTTCTATGTATAACCGTGAAATGCGATGGAGCTGGTAACATAGGTTGCATGGAAAGAGAAAGGCAAGCTCTTCTCAAGTTCAAACAAGATCTCAAAGATCCCGCTCATCGCCTCTCCTCATGGACAGGTGAAGATTGCTGCAGATGGAGAGGTGTCCGTTGCAACAACAGAACGGGCGTCGTGATCCAGCTTGATCTCAGAAATCCATATCGACCTGAAAATTTAAGTTCATTTGCTTTTTACAGGCAGTTGGCCTTGTTTGGTGAGATTAATCCATCTTTATCTGCTTTGAAGCATTTGAATTATCTGGACCTTAGCATGAACCAGTTTGGACAGAAGCAGATCCCAAATTTCATCGGTTCATTCAAGAAACTGAAATACCTCAACCTCTCTAATGGTGGCTTTCTCGGAGCAGTTCCTCATCAGCTAGGAAACCTCTCGAGCTTGAGCTACCTCGATCTCAGCTCTGACATCTCAAATTATTTAAAGGTTGACAACATTGAGTGGCTTTCTCATCTTTCCTCTTTGCAACACCTTGACATGAGTGGAGTTAATTTTACAGAGGTTGGCCGTAATTGGGCACAGGTAATAAATATGCTTCCTTCCCTCTTCGAGTTACGCTTATCCCGCTGTCAATTCACTACATTTCCTCTCTCTATTCCGCATGTTAATTTCACTTCCCTTGCCATCATCGACCTTTCCTGGAATGATTTCAATGTTACTCTATCTAGGTCTAATTGGTTGTCCAACCTTACAAGTCTTGTCTCTCTTGATCTGAGCTTCAATCGTTTCCAAGGTCCAGTTCTTGATTCATTGAGAAGCCTGGGGAACTTCTGCAATTTACAGAGCTTGATTTTATCACAGAACAATTTGTATGGAGATATTATTGGATTTGTGAACAGTTTTTCTCGGTGCACTAGGAATAGTTTAGAGATGTTGGAGTTGAGTAGGAATAAACTTACTGGGAACTTACCTGATGCGTTAGGAGATTTCAAAAATCTAAAATCGCTTTGTCTTAACGATAATGCATTTTTTGGTCAGATTCCTGCATCTCTTGGGAATTTGTCATTCTTGCAAAAATTGTTTCTTCAAAGTAATGATTTGAATGGGACCATTCCTCAAAGTCTTGGACAACTTGGAATGGTAGTTTATTTGGATTTCTCGTACAATTCTTTAACTGGCATTTTGTCTGAAGTTCACTTTGCAAAGCTCGGGAATTTAGAGGTATTGGACCTATCTTTTAACTCATTGCAATTTGATGTCAGTTCGAGTTGGGTTCCGCCTTTCCAATTAAAAGATATTGGCCTAGCTAATTGCCAGCTGGGGATTCGATTTCCATCTTGGCTTAAAACCCAAAGGAAGTTTGAATACCTAGACCTGGGGAATGCAAGTATTTCAGACAAAATACCAGATTGGTTTTGGAACTTTTCTTCCCAAATCTACTCCCTTGATCTATCTCACAACCAAATTAGTGGAAAGGTACCAGATTTATTGAAATATGAAGCTCTAAATGTTGTTGATTTAAGTTCGAACTTCTTTGAGGGTCCATTGCCCCATTTTCCTAGTATGGTAACTATAATAAATCTCTCCAATAATTCATTTTCAGGACCAATTCTCCCGATCATTCAAGTATCCATGCCATTTCTAGTACAACTGTCTCTTTCCGGGAACCGTCTAAATGGTAGCATTCCAAAGTCCATATCTAAAATGAACTCTTTGGTACAGTTTGATCTCTCTACAAATTATTTTTCAGGACGAATCCCTTTGCATTGGGAGAATCTCTCCGCAATTCAAGTTTTGGATTTATCAAATAATAATTTGAGTGGAGCAATTCCTAGCTCAATGGGTTTTCTTTGTCAGCTCCGATCATTGCACTTGAACAGAAATTCCCTTTTAGGAGAACTGCCATTGTCCTTGAAAAATTGCACAGGTTTTGTTACGCTCGATCTCGGGAATAATGCATTCTCTGGAAACATACCATCCTGGATAGGGGAAAACCTTCTTTCACTACGAATTCTTCGCTTACGATCCAATATGTTCTATGGCTTCATTCCCCCACAACTTTCTTTCCTCACGGATCTTCAAGTATTGGACCTTGCAGTTAACAATCTCTCTGGAAAAATTCCAAATAGTCTTGGCCATCTCAATTCCATGATCGAGGAACCGACGTTCACATTTCTACTACCAATAGTTGGTCCATATGTTCAGCCTGACATATACCAAGAAAACATAGACTGGTAATGAAAGGGAGGGAACTTGAATACACCAAGATCCTCCATTTGGTGGTGAGCATTGACCTGTCAAGCAATAATCTGTCCGGAGAGATACCTGAAGAAACTAACCAAACTTCGTAGATTGGTTAGTTTGAACTTATCTGGAAATCATTTGACAGGAAAGATCCCAGAAGAAATCAGTGACCTGCAGTTGTTACAATCGCTTGATGTGTCGAGAAGAAACCAGCTATCGGGTTCAATTCCTTCAAGCATGTCCGCTTTGACTTTTTTAAGTCATTTGAACTTGTCGAATAACAACTTGTCAGGGAGAATTCCATCTGGCTCCCAACTCCAAACCCTCACTGATCCATCTATTTATGCTGGAAACAATGAACTCTGTGGGTTTCCACTTGCGGAATGCGATAAAGATGTTGCACCTCTTGACCCAGTTCTTGACGATGATGATGGAGAAGATCTTGAAATGGTATGGTTCTACATAAGCATGGGACCTGGATTTGTGGTGGGGTTTTGGGGTTTCTGTGGTGTACTAATTTTCAACAAGATGTGGAGGATTGCCTATTTCCGATTCTTCGATGACATGAAAGATAAGCTCTTTGTGGCACTCATCTTGAATTTGGCAAAGTTGCAAAAGAAACTGCGGATAAACGAAGTTGGAATGTAAGGAAGGAATCTAAGGTGGATCATGACTGTTTCTATGTAATTATGGTAAGATTATTACTAGTTTTGCTACACTGTTATAAAATAAGGAGAGAACAAGTGTATTCTAAATGCCCTTGTGTGTGATATTAAGCATCTGTTCACGTTACTTCTTTATATATTTTTCTATTTTGTGTTTTCTTTTGCAATGCTCCACTGATTGAATTAAGATACTCTCCTCAATCCGTGCTCCGAATCTCTCATGCTGGCATTGAAATCCAATATCATCAAACACCAAACAAGGAATTCTTAGATGGAATGGAACTTCTTCGGAAGTCATAATAGAGAGAGTTTTACAAAAGCTGTTGGATGGTTGGATGGAACGTAGCAACTGTGGTGTGTGTGTGTGTGTGTGTGTGTGTGTGTGTGTG